>CANTUT010000207.1:7500-37500 GCA_947687605.1 Reutealis trisperma | reverse complement strand
TATACAAAATTTTTTGAAAAATAGAACTCTGGTTATTTCAATGGATCATACAAGGTGTATTTTGGAATATTTAGACAATTTTTCTTTATTAGCTCTTGAGAATTTTGAGATATAATTCAATTTTTGAGTTCAAATATAATAGGATACATTTTTTGCATTTGTAACGGTTGGTAACCAGAAATATAATATTTGTAGAACATATATAAATCATGGTATTTCGCTTCTAATTCCAGTTAGTAATTCATGGTCCTGTTCTTTATTAAAAATAACAAGTTTTGACAGGATTATGACATGTATCAATAGTTCTACATATAGATGGTATACAGTTAAGCATTTAGAACTTTAAAGTTCTATGAACATCAACCTGTCATACACGAATACATCTTGGGATTCCATATTCCTTTAAACTTAATAATTTTTATACAATATATTTCTAATATAAACATATAGATATGAGTATGGAAATTCATTTATAATGTAGATATAAATCTTTAAAATTACGAAACTCATTATATATATTTTCAAATTCCATAATTTTTCAAGAATCCATAATTTACTTTATAACACTTCATATTTATAATTTATATATATATAATAGAAGTATTAAATTTTTGGATGAACAATTATATAAAATAATTTTCTCTTATTCATATCAATAACCACATTTTTAAAATACTTTATACTTAGTAAACTATAAAATTAATAATATAAAATACTAGTATATTCCACATTTCAAGGGAAAAACATAAATACATATAAATTCTAAAATTCTCAAAATTTGAAAAATGCAACTTTATCAAAACTATGTAATTATAAAATTTCAAATCTTTAAGTCAAAATACATATATATAAAGGAAATTTCTGAAGTTTAAGAAAACTATGTACGATTAGTTTTAATATCAATTATATAAAACATATATATTAACTATTAAACTGTATTTAAATAACTTTTAATATATATAGAAACATATCATTTAAATATTTAAAGATATGAACTTTAAAATTAATTATTGATACTCTTATATAAAAAATATATTAACTTATAGTTTAAACATTTCATCAAATAAACATATCACTATTTAATCATTTATAATTGGTAATTCATATGTTTCAAAATCTTAAAAACAAATACTTAGTAGAAAATGTTGTGAAATTTTATTTATACTCGCAAGTGCACGAATCACTGATTCTGTAGATAAGTGATAACGAGATTGTTCCCACTGAGAGAGCTATGAAAAGAATTATAGAAAACTTAATCAAACCATATTAATTTAATTCTAATCTAGTTTCAAATAATTTTTTTTAGATAATGATGGAAAAATAGAAACATCTAAATAATACAATTAAGATTAGATGAACTTGTAAAATAAAATTTAGATAAAATATTACTAAGGTTTCAGAATTCACCAATATTTAATTAATAATTTTTATAATGTATTGATTCTAATTTTCAAAAGATAGTTTAGAAATCAATCTTTTTATCTTCTATTAATTTTATCACTAAGCTCAATTTTATTACATTCTCAAATAGATTTTTCTTCACTTCAAAAGTGTAATTTCTAAGCATTATATGTATACAATTTAATGAAAAACAAATAATCAAAGAAAATTACTTTTCTTTCAATAAAAACCAAGTATAGATAATTTCCCTAACAATAAAAAATACATGATAGAATTGATGAAAGGATATTATCAAATGAAACCAAAATCATAAACATTAAATTGCAAAATATTTAGAATCAATACATAATAGAAATTAATAATCTAAAATTGTTTCATCATCCACCTTAGTAAAATTAAAACTTAGAAAGACATAATTAAAACAACAAAATAAACAAAAGAACCAATTTTAGCAATTTGGATCCTTAATCTTGAAATATCAACTTCTTCCTTATTTTCTCAATTCTTTTCCTCCCAAGCTCTTCTTTTGCTAAGGCATTTTCCTTCTATTTATAAGCATGAATGGCTAGATGGCAAGTTGATGAAGAAACCAATTTTCAAATGATTTTTCTTCTTTAGCATCAAATATATGACTTTGATCTTTGAATTCTTGGTTCTCCTTAGTTGGATTGCACAAGGATGGTTGGTGATGATGACTTGAATTTTTGCAAATTTTCTTCTTTAGCATCAAATGTATGACTTTGATTTTTGAATCCTTTGTTTTCCTTTGTTGGCTTGCATAAGGATGGTTAGTGAGCTCTTTAGTCTCCATTGCACACTTGAACATGGTGTCATTTTTCAAAAGAAAAGAAAATGGCTTAATTGATTTTATTGAAAAATTATTTCTTTCACAAAATTTATTATTATTATTATTATTATTATTATTATTATTCATGCAAGTAAAAGACTATAATTTTACTTAATTTTCAAGCTTTCACCATTTTATTTCCTATTCCATAAAAATATCATTAAATAAAAATATTTATTTAATAAATGAACAACAAAAAATAAATATCATTAAATAAAAATATTTATTTCAGGGCTATTAATATGTATTAAATTATGCTCATCAAATACCTCCAAACCTAGATTTTGCTAGTCCTCGAGCAAAAACAAAACCTAAACTAGTCTACTTTCGTAACAAATCACGATTGCATTTAGCATATGCAGCAAGCTTTTAAACCTCTAGGTGGCCTATAGAGGACAAGTTGTAGTTTCATGAGGGCTTTCAGCAGTGATACCTATAAACACCTGTAAGAATCTAAACTTCCAACTATTTATCTTAGAGAACAATAAGATATCATAGCTTTGAAATCAAACAAGTATTAAATTGAATACATATCTATTCAAAAGCTAATTCATCTTACAACAATCATACTCAAGTGAGTGTGTGAAATAGCGGATATTAATAATAAATGTGATTTGCATGCTTCGAACAAGTAAAATTCTCATAATCTTACAATAACAATCATTTAATTTCTAATAAAGAATTAAGTATCATAAGCTTTCCATTTGGTACAAATCTCCACTACTTTAAAGGCATCACATGAGATCAAAAGGTCTTTAATATTGATTGTAATGGGGTCGTGAGGTATGATGTGGCTAAAGAATGAAAGTGATAGGAGATTATACAAGTTCTAAAGACTTCATAGAGTTAAAGATATCATAGTATTTTGTAAGAGGCATTTCTCAAAACCTATAGAAGCATATAAAATGTAGCCAACTATTATTATGTTGGCCTTTACTTTATTCTAAGCTCCACTTATAATATCTAAGCTTTGATCTTCAAACTCAAGATTTCTTTTTTTTTTTTACTTTTTTTTTATACTTTTTTTTTTTAGAATCAAGATTTTTTTTATCCCATACTTTTAAGAAATGTCTCTTGATCATAAAATTTGTCTTTTTTTTTTTAATCTCTATTTCATCTTTAGAATAAGGGTAAAGATATAATCATGTTTAGGCTAGGTGAGAGATGTGGTTACCAAAGAAAATAGTTTATCAATGTAGACTCAAATTGGCTCATTAAAGGGATGTTCTCTTGGAACATCAATTGGGGAACTAGTTTATTTAGCTTTGTGGTAAAAATCTTAATGCTTTAATCATTTTACAAGTACTACTCAATCAGTCATTCACCTCGAAAGACCTCAAGGGAAAGTTCTAATATATAATTTTTTCAAATCGAAATTAAAATGATCATCAAGGTAAAGGTATAAGAACATACCTATTCTAGCATACTTATGTTTCTACAAAACAATCATGGCTATTGTGAGAAAAGAGTTAAGTATAATCATTGTGAAAATAAATTAACCAAAGAATGTCATCAAAATTCAAATCAATACTCATTACCAGTCAAAGCCATGACATTAAAGCTCAATTCTCATCATAGTAATTGAAATTTTTTTTTTTGAAAATAAGAAAAGAAAATCACAAAAAATACAGATGCGTATCAAGAGCACAAAAGTAACTCTTTACTCTGCCATATGAAATTTTAGTGAATCGGACCTTAGAAATAATTGAGAAACAACAATTTTTTTTTTAAATAATAGTTTCTCCACCCCCAAACTTAACTGAGACATTGTCCCCAATGTCTACTATAGATAAATAAGGAGTAGAGGACTTCGCTTGATCAGGTGTAACACAAAAAAAAAAAAATGCAATAAGAAAAACCATAAGAGTGAGGGAAGTTACAACTGAAGATTCAAGTCTAGTCCACATTCTTGCTGCTACTGGCCCTAGGGTGCCAAACTACTTGCGCCATCAATGGATCAGGTTCGGACATAAATTTTTACAGTTGGTTAATCAATTGATCAATAGTTGAAGCAGAGACTAGGATGCATTGACTCACCAGTGTCATAAAACCCTGTTCCACAGCATGATCGAGAAAAGATAGCAAACCATCATAAAAACCATCAACATTAAGTAATCCCAATAGCTTTTGAAGAACTGTTAATTGGGTCCAAGATGTAATGGTGAAGATATATTCAAATGTTTCTAAACCACCAGGTAATGCAATAAAGCAACAGTATCGAGATTCATGTATGCCATTTGTTCATACATGCTTATGACTTGTAACTCATTACCTATAGTTCCACCAGTGATATGTTTATTTTGAGCCAAAACCTTTAGAACTATTCTTAGGACTTTGCTACCTCCAATATATGCAGAACTTGCGACACAACCTCTTAACCCTAAACTACCTCTCTCAAATACCAAATCAATTTTTTGTTCAGCTAAAATCCTACCAAGTTTATTAGCTGCTATCAAGTACTCTCTTTTCCTGCCAGAGTTTGGACTAGAAAAGACACAAATAGTTTTGAATTTGCATGTTGAGGATTCTGCCATTTGTTTTTGGTTCACAGATTTCTTCAAGAGGTTGTGTGCATATTGAAAACAACGAATATGCATATAAAGAAAATAGCATAGTAAAAGAATAATTCAATGTGGTAAAATAATTGTTGACAAAAAAAAATACAAATAAAAAACAAAAATAATCAATACTACGTATACAAATGTCAAAAAGAAAACATTGAAAAGCTAAAAGCAGACATTAAAAGACTAAAAAGTTAACTAAAATAGAAAAATTTGCAAAAACAAAAATCTAGGTGCCGAAAATTCAAAAAGTAACTGCAAAGTGTTAAAAAATGCACAAAATTCACAAAGTTAGTAAGACACCTAATCATGAATAGTAGTTGTGACTATGGTTTACATCTTCTTCTGGTTTTATGTCCAGCAACGGCTTAAACACCTTCTATGAGTTGAGGATACGCTTCCCATCCAGTTAGGGTCTTTTAATGTCAGATTTCAAGTATGTTGAACTTGTCCATATGAATGTGCCTCAAGAGTCTGTAGGATATTATCCAAAGACTCTTTACTCAGTCCATCCTTTATGAATTGAATTTCATCTTCTCGATTTATGGATGCATATCCAATATTTCTATAGTGTGTGTTGTAATTTCATCTTGCACGCTTGAGGCAGACTCCCATTCTCTTTGCTCTTCTCTTCTTTGAGTAAGAACTTCTCCCTGTACCAGACAAATATTTAACAAATGATTCATTTAATTCACCTGCCAATCATACTTTGATTTCTATGATCCAGCGAATATTTTTAGGAAGATTCAGACATCTAAATGCCTTTATTCTTTACAATCTACATTCATTAATTTTTCTGAGTAAATCTTGGGGAAGAGTTGGAAACTTGTTTCTGACTGTATTAAGAGATGCTTCCATATCTAGCTGAAAAGTTTGTATTCTATACTTACAAAACAAAGAACAAATGTTAAATATAAACAAAAATTAGTTACACAAAGAAAGAAAAAAAATGACATAAATGAATTGAATTGATCCTAATAAATAGGATCACTCAAAAGTGCTTCTTCCACTGTTATTGGCTCCAGCTCCAAAAATGGTTCCAATTTTTGTCCATTGACTTTAAATACATCACCATTTTTTGGATTTTCAATTTCAATTGCTCCATATGGAAATATAGTGGGAACAAAAAATGGGCCTGACCATCGAGAACACAACTTTCCAGGAAATAGATGGAAACGAGAATTGTATACAAGGACTTTTTGACCAGGAGTAAAACATTTTCTCAAAATATTTTTATCATGGGAAATTTTCATTTTGTCCTTATACCATTTTGCATAATCATGAGCATCAGTTCTACTTTCCTCTAACTCATTCAATTGAAGCATTCATTAAGCACCAGCTTTATCTAAAGAGAAATTTAATTGTTTGATTGTCCAATATGCTCTATGTTCCAATTCTACTGGTAAGTGACATGATTTTGCATAAATAAGTCTAAAAGGGGAGATTCCAATAGGGGTTTTAAATGCTGTACGATAAGCCCACAATGCATCATGTAATTTTAAAGACCAATCTTTTCTAGTGGAGTTAACCATTTTCTTAAGAATGCGTTTGATTTCTCTATTTGAAATTTCAACTTGACCACTTGTTTGTGGGTGATAAGGGGTAGCTTCTTTATGAGTAATGCCATATTTCTTCATCAAATGCTCAAAATGCCTATTACAAAAGTGCTTTCCTCCATCACTAATGATTGCTCGTGGTGTACCAAATCTAGAAAAAATGTGTTCTTTCAAAAATTTCACCACAACCCTATGATCATTTGTTCTATATGCACTTGCCTCTACCTATTTGGATACATAATCAATAGCAACAAGGATGTACAAATTACCAAATAAATTAGGAAAAGGTCCCATAAAATCAATACCCCAAACATCAAATAATTCAACTACAAGAATTGGATTTAAAGACATCATATTTCTATGGGAAATACTTCCTAATTTTTGGCATCGATCATAAAATTTACAACATACACGAGTGTCTCTAAACAATCTAGGCCAATAAAATCCACATTGCAAAATTTTTGCAGCAGTTTTCTTTGCACTAAAGTGGCCTCCACAAGCATGGTCATGACAAAAGGAGATAATTTTTCTTTGTTCACTTTCAGGCACACATCTCCTAATCACTTGATTTGGACAATATTTAAACAAGTATGAATCATCCCAAAAAAATTTCTTTACCTCAGCTAAAAATTTTGTTTTATCTTGGTTACTCCAATGGCTTGGCATATGACCAGTAATAAGATAATTTACAATATCAGCAAACCTAGGTAATTGTGATATGGACATGAGTTGTTCATTAGAAAAACTCTCTTTGATGGGACAATCCTTATCAATAGATTCCACTATCAGTCTAGACAAATGATCAACCACAACATTTTCAAAACCTTTCTTATCATGAATTTCAAGGTCAAACTCTTGTATTAACAAAATCCATCGAATCAAGTGAGGCTTAGCATCTTTTTTGAAAAAAGGTATTTCAATGCAGTATGATCAGTATAAATAAATACTTTGGATCCAACAAGATAAGATCTAAATTTGTCCAAGGCAAACACTACAGCAAGCAACTCCTTCTCAGTGGTTGAATAATTAAGTTGTGCATCAGTAAGAGTTTTACTTGCATAATAGATCACGATGGGTAGCTTATTGACTCTTTGGCCTAAAACAGCACCAAGGGCATAATCAGAGGCATCACACATGATCTCAAAAAGAATACTCCAATTAGGTGGTCTAATGATAGGTACAGATGTCAACAAGATTTTAAGCTTTTTAAAGGCTTGAAGGCATTCATTATCAAAGATAAAAGGTGTATCTTTTGGAAGTAAGTTACACAAGGGTCAAGAGATTTTACTAAAATCTTTAATGAATCTACGGTAGAAACCAGCATGACCTAAAAGGGATCTAATTTCTTTTACAGTGCGAGGTGGAGGAAGGCTAGAGATTAAGTCTATCTTTGCTTTATCTACCTCAATTCCTTGTTGTGACACTACATGACCTAGAACAATTCCCTTTTTAATAATGAAATGGCATTTTTCCCAATTTAACACAAGATTTTTCACTTTACATCTAATCAAAACCAAGGTCAAGTGATGCAAACATTCATTAAAGCTAGAACCAAAGACAAAAAAATCATCCATGAATATCTCAAGAAAATGCTCAACCATATCAGAAAAAATACTTATCATGTATCATTGAAATGTAGCAGGTGTATTGCATAACCCAAAGGGCATGCATCGATAGGCAAATGTTCCAAAAGGACAAGTGAAAGTGGTTTTCTCTTAATCTTCAAGTGCAATTGGAATTTGATTATATCCAGAGTAACCATCAAGAAAATAATAGTATTCAAGACCAGATAATCTCTCAAGAATTTGACCAATGAAAGGAAGTGGGAAATGATCTTTCCTTGTGACAGCATTCAACTTCCTATAATCAATACAAACATGCCATCCAGTTTGGATTCTAGTGAGAATTAGTTCATTTTCTTCAATTTTCACTACTGTTATGCCAGATTTCTTTAGAACTACCTGCACAGGACTGACCCATGAACTATGAGAAATAAGATAAATGACACCTACATCTAAAAGTTTTGTTACCTCATCTCTCACAACTTCCTTCATATTGGGATTAGTCGTCTTTGGAATTCACGGCTAGGTTTAACATTGTCATCTAAATGAATTCTATGCATGCAAATTGAGGGACTAATACCTTTAATGTTTGAAATTGTCCACCCTATTTCTTCTTTATGATCTTTCAAAATATCAATCAGCTTGTTTTCTTGTTCAACCTCTAAATCATATGCTATGATATTGGGAAAAGTTTCTAATGGTCCTAAAAATGAATATTGTAGTGACTCAAGCAATGGTTTTAATTCTAACTTTTGTGATTCAGGAATTGACTCTTTAAATTCTGTGGGAAATAAAGGTTCAATTTTGGCTTTCCATTTGTTTGTATCCATTAGTGGAATAGATTCTAATAAAGAATTCACCTCACTAATTGAATTTTCAACATCTAAGTCCATGCCAAATTGAGTTAAACATTTCTCAAATGGATCATTTTTATTCATTTCCAAAAAACAATCATTTATCACACTTTCAATCATGTTAACTTCATACAAATCATCATTGTCAATTGGTTGATGAGCAACATTAAACACATTAAGTTCAACAGTCATATTATCAAATGATAATTTCAAAATACCACTTCGACAATTAATGATTGCATTGGATGTGGCCAAAAATGGTCTTTCTAAGATGATAGGAATTTGAGCCTTTGTGTTTTCAGTAGACTGAGTATTAAGAATAATGAAATCCACTAGAAAGTAAAACTTATCAACTTTGACCAAAACATCTTCTATGAAACCTCTAGGAATTTTGATAGACTTATCAGCTAATTGGAGTATCACAGTTGTGGGTTTCAATTCTCCTAACCCAAGTTACTGATAAACAGAATATGGCAATAGATTCACACTTGCACCTAAATCAAGTAAAGCTTGGTTGATTTCATGATTACCAATGATAAAAGAAATTGTTAGACAACCAGGATCCTTATACTTAATAGAAGTTTTATGTTGGAGTATGGAACTCACATGTTCAGTCAAGAATGCCTTTTTAGGAACATTTGTTTTCCTTTTTACCGTACAAAGATATTTCAAAAATTTGGCATAAGCAGGTATTTGTTTAATAGCATGAAGAAGAGGGATGTTAATGCTAACTTGCTTAAACACTTCTATAATGTCAGTATATTGGGTACTTTTCTCTTTTGTGATAAGTCTTTGTGGGTAAGGAGCTTTTGGAACATAAGGCAATGATTGATTGTCTTTTTCAATTGAGTCTTTGGATGATGAAATTTCAACATGACTCTTTTGACTTTCTTTTTGAGTTTCAGGTGTATAGTTAGGTTTGACTATGCATTTTCCAGACCTAAGAGTAGTTGTGGATTTAACTTCTTCATTAGAACTTGATGATCCTACCTCATATTGACCTTTTGGATTTGGAACAGGTTGATTGGAAAATTTTCCTTTTTCCCTTTCAACTACAGTAGTTGCAAGTTGGCCCAATTGTTTTTTGAATGGATTGAGAATTTCATTACAAAACTTGTTGGGTTGATTGCATAAATTGTTGTAAAGTATCCTTTAAAGAAGGTTTCTTCTGTAATGGAACAGAGAATTGGGAAGCATTTTGTGGATATGATAGATTTGAATGATCAATGTGTTGATTGAACATATTATGTTGATGACTTTGATTAATTGGAGGCTAGTTCTATCTCCATGAAAAATTAAGATGATTTTGCCAATTTGGATTATATGTGAGGGCATATGGGCTATCAGATGATTTTCCATAAGAATGGAGTGCATTTGCTAGTTTAGAGAATGCTTCCTAGTAATTTGGCATTGAAGGAGAAAATTGAACAGTATGAGATGTACTAAAACATAAGGCACACAACTCACTCATAGCATTTGTTTGACAATTCATGGATTGACTTAACATAAAGGCTTCCACTTTCCTAGACAAACTAGCTAGAGTAGTTTTCAAATCACTTTCATCTCTCTCTATTATCTCATAAATGCCTCATCTCTTAGTTACATGAGTGGATTTGGCTCTCGAATCTAAACAATTCCATTGCAGAGGATTTACAGCTAATGTTTCAAGTGAATCGCAAGCTTGACTACTTTGCAGATGCAAGAAATTTTCACCATGCATGGATTGAATCATTTGACAATTTATGGAATTAAACCATCATAAAAATATTTTACCAATTTCCAAATTTCAAAACCATGATGGGGACACTTTAAGATCAAATCATTAAATCTTTCTGAACACTCATAAAATTCTTCTCCCACTTTTTGGTAGAATTCGAAAATTTCTCTCCTAAGACTATCAGTTTTGGACATGGGAAAGAATTTTGACAAAAATTTATTAACTAGTTAATCCCAACTAGTAATTGTTCTTGCTTGAAGGGAATTTAACTAGGCTTTTGCTTTATCTTTTAGTGAAAATGGAAATAGCCTCAGCCTAACTGAATCATCAGAAAAATTTTGGAAGTGAAATGTGGAACAAATATCCAAGAATTCTTTAACGAGCATGTATGGATCTTCTCTCTCTAAACCATAGAAAGATGGTAACAATTGAATTATGGCTGGTTTAAGCTCAAAATGAGTTGCATTAGTTTCAGGTAAAATTATACAAGAGGGAGAATTAGCAGTGACAGGAGAAAAATATTCTATAAGAGTTTTTTTCACTACTAGTTCGTTTTGAGTGGGAATTAGTTCATTTTCTTCATTTTTCACTACTGTTATGCCAGATTTCTTTGGAACTGCCTGCATAAGACTGACCCATGAACTATCAAAAGTGGGATAAATGACACCTGCATCTAAAAGTTTTATCACCTCAGCTCTCGCAACTTCTTTCATATTGGGATTTATTTGTCTTTGGAATTCACGGCTAGGTTTAACAGTGTCTTCTAAATGAATTCTATGCATGCAAATTGAAGGACTAATATCCTTAATGTTTGAAATTGTCCACCCTATTGCTTTTTTATGATCTTTTAAAATATCAATCAACTTGTTATCTTGTTCAACCTCTAAATCATATGCTATGATAATGGGCAAAGTTTTTGATGGTCCTAAAACTGAATATTTTAGTGACTCAGGCAATGGTTTTAAGTCTAACTTTTGTGATTCAGGAATTGACTCTTTAGATTCTATGGTAAATAGATGTTCAATTTTGGCTTTCCATTTGTTTGTATCCATTAGTGGAATAGATTCTAATAAAGAATTCACCTCACTAATTGAATTTTCAACATCTAAGTCCATGCCAAATTGAGTTAAACATTTTTCAAATGGATCATTTTTATTCATTTCCAAAAAATAATCATTGATCACACTTTCAATCATGTTAACTTCATACAAATCATCATTGTCAATTGGTTGACGAGCAACATTAAACACATTAAGTTCAACAGTCATATTATCAAATGATAATTTTAAAACACAACTTCGACAATTGTTGATTGCATTGGATGTGGCCAAAAATGGTCTTTCTAAGATGATAGGAATTTGAGCCTTTGTGTTTTCAATATGCTGAGTATCAAGAATAATGAAATCCACTAGAAAGTAAAACTTATCAACTTTGACCAAAACATCTTTTATGAAACCTCTAGGAATTTTGATAGACCTATAAGCTAATTGGAGTATCACAGTTGTGGGTTTCAATTCTCCAAACCCAAGTAGCTGATAAACAAAATATGGCAACAGATTCACACTTGCACCTAAATCAAGTAAAGCTTGGTTGATTTCATGATTACCAATGGTACAAGAAATTGTTAGACAACCAGGATCCTTATACTTAATAGAAGTTTTATATTGGAGTATGGAGCTCACATGTTCAGTCAAGAATGCCTTTTTAGGAACATTTGTTTTCCTTTTTACTGTACAAAGATCTTTTAAAAATTTGGCATAAGTAGGTACTTGTTTAATAGCATGAAGAAGAGGGATGTTAATGCTAACTTGCTTAAACACCTCTATAATGTCAGTATATTGGGTACTTTTCTCTTTTGTGATAAGTCTTTATGGGTAAGGAGCTTTTGGAACATAAGGCAATGATTGATTATCTTTTCAACTGAGTCTTTAAATGATGAAATTTCAACATGACTCTTTTGACTCTCTTTTTTAGGTTCAGGTGTATAATTAGGTTTGACTATGCATTTTCCAAAACTAAGAGTAGTTATGGATTTAACTTCTTCATTAGAACTTCATGATCCTATCTCATATTAACCTTTTGGATTTGGAACAGGTTGACTGGGAAATT
Organism: Reutealis trisperma; assembly: GCA_947687605.1. Classification (NCBI taxonomy): domain Eukaryota; kingdom Viridiplantae; phylum Streptophyta; class Magnoliopsida; order Malpighiales; family Euphorbiaceae; genus Reutealis; species Reutealis trisperma. The sequence continues at coordinate 24,893 of CANTUT010000207.1, read as the reverse complement.
TTCTTTTTTCCCTTTCAGCTACAGCAGTTGCATTGGCCCAATTGTGTTTCAAGTTTTTGAATGGATTGAGAATTTCATTGCAAAACTTGTTGGGTTGATTGCATGAATTGTTGTAAAGTATCATCTAAAGAGGTTTCTTTTGCAATGGAGCAGAGAATTGGGAAGCATTTTGAGGATGTGGTAGATTTGAATGATCAATGTGCTGATTGAATATATTATATTGATGACTTTGATTCATTGGAGGCTAGTTCTGTCTCCATGAAAAATTAGGATGATTTCACCAATTTGGATTATATGTGGGGGCATATGGGCTATCAGATGATTTTCCATAAGAATGGAGTGCATTTGCTAGTTCAGAGAATGCTTCCTGGTAATTTGGCATTGAAGGACAAAATTGAGCAGTATAAGATGTACTAGAACATAAGGCACACAACTCACTCTTAGTATTTGTTTGAAAATTCATAGATTGACTTAACATTAAGGCTTCCACTTTCCTAGACAAACTAGCTATAGTAGTTTTCAAATCACTTTTATCTCTCTCTGTTATCTCATAAATGCCTCATCTCTTAGTTACATGAGTGGATTTGGCTCTCGAATTTAAACAATTCCATTACTGAGAATTTATAGCTAATGTTTCAAGTGAATCCCAAGCTTGACTACTTTGCAGATGCAAGAAATTTTCACCATGCATGGATTGAATCATTTGACAATTTAATGGAATTAAACCATCATAAAAATATTTTACCAATTTCCAAATTTCAAAACCATGATGGGGACACTTTAAGATCAAATCATTAAATCTTTTCGAATACTCATAAAATTCTTCTCCTTCTTTTTGGTAGAATTCGGAAATTTCTCTCCTAAGACTATCAGTTTTGGACATGGGAAAGAATTTTGACAAAAATTTATTAATTAGTTGATCCCAACTAGTAATTGTTCTTGCTTAAAGGGAATTTAACCAGGCTTTTGCTTTATCTTTTAGTGAAAATGGAAATAGCCTCAGCCTAATTGAATCATCAGAAAAATTTTGGAAGTGAAATGTGGAACAAATATCCAATAATTCTTTAACGTGCATTTATAGATCTTCTCTCTCTAAACCATAAAAAGATGGTAACAATTGAATTATGGTTGGTTTAAGCTCAAAATGAGTTGCATTAGTTTCTGGTAAAATTATGCAAGAGGGAGAATTGACAGTGACAGAAGAAAAATATTCTATAAGAGTTTTTTCTCTTTCAATATGGACATCATTATCTCTTGGATTTTCCATATTTTCATGATTTATTTCACCTCTAGACGTTTTTATTGATGATTCAATTTTAATATCACTTAAGGATAATTTTTTTTAACTAAACGACTTTTTGAATCACGTTCCCAAGTTAGTATAAACTAATAAAATTAAATTAACTTATTTCAATACCAACTATAAAATGAAACAAACAAAAATAAAACAAAAAATATTAATAATGAGAATACAACAAAAATCAAATAAAATAAAATTTTTCTTTCAAAGTGTATAAAAATGAAAAATTTGCAACTAATAAAGCTCTCAGAAAAAATTGGGAGGTCACAATGGACCACTTAAGTCCTACTTTTCTTAGGCAAATGAATAATTAGCCTTTTTGATAGAGCTTATTAAATTGTACATTTAATCACTCTTATAAACCAAAAGAGAAAGAGAAATAAAATAGACAATGCGAATCAACTTTAAAAAAAATAAAAATAAAAATTTAAATGATTCAACGTAACACAAAAAACAAAAAATATTTAACTCTAATTTTTTTTTTGTTTTTAAACAATAAAGATCCTAGAAATAAAAGAAAAATTAATTAAAAAAATATAAATATATATAAACGTGGAACTTTATGACTAAAAGCTAAAAAAAAATAATTATAATATTGAAAATTAAAACAAATTTTTGCAGAAAAATAAATTAATTATCTATAGTAACTAACTAACCATGCAAGAAAAAAATGAAATCATGTGAAATACGTGAATAGTAATCGAGTTGCTACAGTAACCCAATTGAAATTTTTTTTGCACTATTCCAACTCAACTCAGTACTATTGAAATTGAATTTTTTTTTTCAAATATGCAAAAACTAACAAGAAAATTGTTACAACAAAAACTAATATTATTTTATGACTAAACAAATAAATAAAAGAAATAACGAAATAATGAAATAAAAATTCACAATAAGTAAGAGTTAACTAGTAGAAAAATTAAACAAACCTTTGTCTAATGAGCTTTCTTCTTTCTTTTCTATTTCTCCTCGGCAAACTTGTTGTGAAATTTTATTTATACTCGCAAGCGCATGAATCACTGATTCTGTAGATAAGTGGTAATGAGATTGTTTCCACAGAGAGAGCTATGAAAAGAATTATAGAAAAACTTAATCAAACCACATTAATTTATTTCTAAGCTAGTTCTAAATAATTTTTTTTAGATAATAATAAAAAAATAGAAATGTCGAAATAATACAATTAAGATTAGATGAACTTGTGAAATAAAATTTAGATAAAATATTACCAAAGTTTCAGAACTCACCAATGTTTAATTAATAATTTTTATAATGTATTGATTCTAATTTTCAGAAAATAATTTATAAATCAATCTTTTTATCTTTTATTGATTTTATCACTAAGCTCAATTTCATTAAATTTTCAAATAGATTTTTCTTCACTTCAAAAATGTAATTTCTAAGCATTATATGTATACAATTTAATGGAAAACAAATAATTAAAGAAAATTACTTTTCTTTCAATAAAAACCAAGTATAGATAATTTTCCTAACAATAAAAAATACATGATAGAATTGATGAAAGGATATTATTAAATGAAGCCAAAATCATAAACATTAAATTGCAAAATATTTAGAATCAATACATAATAGAAATTAAGAATCTAACATGGTTTCATCATCCACCTTAGTAAAATTTAAACTTAGAAAGACATAGTTAAAATAACAAAATAAACAAAAGAACCTATTTTAGCAATTTGCATCCTTAATCTTGAAATTTCAACTTCTTTCTTATTTTCTTAATTCTTTTACTCTCAAGCTCTTCTTTTGCTAAGCCATTTCCCTTCTATTTATAATCATGAATGGCTAAATAGCAAGTTGATGAAAAAACCAATTTTCAAATGATTTTTCTTATTTAGCATCAAATATATGACTTTGATATTTGAATTCTTAGTTTTCCTTAGTTGGATTGCACAAGGATGGTTGGTGATGACTTGAATTTTTGCAAATTTTCTTCTTTAGCATCAAATGTATGACTTTGATCTTTGAATCCTTTGTTTTCCTTAGTTAGCTTGCATAAGGATGGTTGGTGAGCTCTTTAGTCTCCATTGCACACTTGAAAATAGTGTCATTTTTCAAAAGAAAAGAAAATGGCTTAGTTGATTTTATTGAAAAATTATTTCTTTCACAAAATTTATTATTATTATTATTATTATTGTTCATGCAAGTAAAAGACTATAATTTTACTCAATTTTCAAGCTTTCACCATTTTATTTCCTATTTCATAAAAATATTATTAAATAAAAATATTTATTTAATAAATGAACAATAAAAAATAAATTTAAGAGTTATTAATATGTATCAAATTATGCTCATCAGAAAACATTATATACATATAATCATACTTTTAAAAAGGGAGACTACATTTAAGTTCATGATAAGTTATAGTAGAGCGGATGTCTATGGCTATAATATCAATGGGTCATTTCACTTTTTGATCATAATGGCAAATAGGATGACCAAATTCTTGGATCTTATAATCAACTTGGTTAGGCAACGTTGAACAATATTTGGGTTACAATGTAATTACAGTCAACGGAGATCATTCATTAATTGGGGCAGAAGCTCTTTTGAGCAAACTCGAAACAAAGGCTTTTGGTTTAAGCATGCTCCAATATGGTTGGGGTAGAGGCAATTTGTAGTATACCTAAAACATAAAGCTTCCTTAAATTTAGGGTTTAGGCACTTTGGCACACCCAAGGCAAAGGTTCTTTTTAGAACATATCCCCATATCACTGTATATAATTAGATTCCTGTGTGCACACAGTTTGATATCTTACTTACATCAGACGAGGATCTTTGTGTTATGGCTAACACTTGATAAAAAGAAATTTAGAATTTTAGTAATGCTTAAGGTTCCACTGGTTCACTTGATTTTATGATTCACTTATGTTTATTGAAAGAATTATCAGGCGTAGTAGACAAGAGTTGTTCCAGGTAGCACATAAAACATATATAAGTTTTTTTTGGTATTTAGGGCTAAACAATTTTAAAATATATATTTTATTAACAATTATACTTGTATTTCTTCATTAAGAAGAATATTTTTATATGAACTTATTTGATAATAAGTCTTAGTAGGTGCACTAAGGCAACTCAGTTAGGCTGACACACCAATAACACTCTCATCATATGACTATTCTCAAAAATATTATTAAAATAGATGAAGAAAAATACATCAAAAAAATACAAAATACCAACTGAAAAGGTAGCCAAAGTGAAAAACATTACAAAAATCCACCCTATGAAGGAGAAAATAAGAAACCAAAAGAAAATTAATCAACAAATCTATAAGAATAAAATCGAACACCATTGAGAACATGAGACAAGCAAAAAGAAGGAGTTGAACTCCAATAAGTAGCTTCAGGAAGTTGAATAGCTTTTGTTGATAAAATAGTGACAACAAAATCCATTTTAGAGACGTGACCTAAACATTGCATCCAAGAAGCATGACATTGCCAATGAACATAAGAGGCTTTATTTTTTTTTATCAAATTCACAAGTAATATGGAATCGCATTCCAACTATAAACCTATGCCAACCTAGATCCCAAGCTAGAGAAATGACATGAATTACTATTGCAATTTCCGCCTCAAAAGCATGATAGACACCTAGCGGAATGGCAAAATAGTGATGAATAAAGCCTTTATGGTTCCCTATGACTCCTCCTGCACCCGCAAGACTAGGAGAACCTCTTGATACCCATCAAAATTGGCTTTCATCTAGCCTATAGGCAGAGTACACCATTTAATAGCAATAATTTTAGGGGCCTTGGGAAGGACAGGATCCACGCCCAGCAAGTTTAAGATGCGAAGTTCACGTTGATAGGCATAAGTAGTACCCTTCTTAAAAATTGAAATTTCCTTAATGCATTTCCATACCAAATGCAAAATACACATCACATCATTAAATTCACACTAATTTTGCATTTTCCAAATAGCCCAAAAATAAGAAGCAATTGCTAAATACCATAGATACCTTACTTAAAAGCTGAATTAGGCATAACACACTGAAATAAAAAGGTCAAGAGGGGAACCATCTCTATTTAAAGATGCACCAAAGAACTGTATTGTCTGGATTAATATGGAAGCATTAATTTAACAAATTGTTTATAGTGTTTAATGAAGAAATATTATAATGAAAACTTAGGAAAATGATATGAAATATGCAAATATAACCATTCTAATGAATATTATATTAATTACTCATTGAAAAAAAAAACTAATGGCCATGACCTCTATGTCTCCCTTGAACATGACATCAGTCTCCTCCAGTCCCACAAGATGGAGGTCGACGGTTACATGGTGGAGCATGTCTTGGTTAAACTATAGTAGGTTGCACTTCTAAAGGCTCTTCTTCTGCTGCAGCAATATCCTGCTCTTGTCCATCCATCTGATATGAAATAGGAGAATACGTAAAAGTAGGTCCTGATGTAGGAAACTGGAAAAAAGCCGGTGCAATCATATCAGTAGGAGTGAAGAACTCACCAGAGTATTATGTTTGCTGTGTAAGAGTTCTACCCCACTATGCTCCTGTCTAAGCTGTGAATGCAGAAGATGGTGCTGGTACATATGGGTTTGGTGGAAATAGTTCAGTTGCAAAAGGGTCATACAGAGGTTGCATATGTGAATTGAACTGTGAGAATTGAGTGGAGAACTGTCCGTACAAATCATCCGTAGCAATAGGTGGTTGAGCCCCTGATGAACTACCAAACTCAAATCTAGTTAATGTGCTAGGCTAGAACTTATCATCATCAACTGTGGCATCCTGCTGACCAGATTGGTGGAATTCTACTAGTTACAATACATCAAAAAAATTAGATGTACTCGTTGAGTGCCTTTAGTTTGCACTCCGACTAGAACACCATCTAGCTCGTCGTTCACTGGGACCTACATCCGGCTGATGATGTTCTAGAACTTTCTCTGGCTTTAGAGGTTGGCCCGTGACAATATGTTCCTCCTCAGCCAGTGCATCAAACAAGGTTTGATTGATTTCATGAATTTTCTGGATATCATTTGTTATACGGATTCTCTCCACAATATCTTCTGCAAGTAATACATTATTAATTAGATACAACATGGAAAAATTGAAATAATGCGAGTTTTATATTAGTGGAACAACAACTAACCATTGTGGTAAACAAACCACCATTGTGAGATAAATATCTAATGGTGACCCTTCTATACCATTCCATATATTGAGAATGGTACTATGGACGTGTCTTTCATGGCACATCTACACGGATTTGCTGATGTCTATCATTCCATATTGCAATCCATTGCTGATGTTGCATACGCCGGTCACCAACTCCAGAATATAAGTCAATGTTCTCAAGCCCTTTAGGTTGATGAGGCTGCCTCAGAATACATTGCCTCTGTCCAAACTATCTCAAAACTCTATCGGGCTAGTGCCACTGGACAATGTGGAAGCATATAAGTGGGACAACTGCTTGCTATTTATCTTGCCTATTATGGCAATAATTAGGGAGTGCTTCCATTATCTTATGGTCATAGAGCTGCCATATCATCTACATTATAAAAATTTCAACATCCATTAGAATAATACATGAAAAAAAATAACGTATCAATAATTATGTCATTTGTGTAATCCCAATTACATACCTGTTGATCCTGCATGACATCAAATTTATACAGAATAGTTAGCAAGACATGGATAACGACCTCAGCAACTCATTTGGAGGTGCTCCATTTGTATGTAAAATAAATGTAATTAACCATGAATATTAAATAAATTAATATAATACAAATATTATAATTCATATTCACTATTGCCCGAGAGGGGTGTCAGCAATTGGCATCCTCTGATGTAGGGTGGGAGAAATTATCGAAAGTCTATCCCATGTCCAAATTTGTAATAGGAATACTGGTCCTATAATTTCAGTTGCGTCTCGATGAGCTATCGAACATAGCTCACTATACAAATATGCAAGACATGTAGCTCCTTAGTTGTATTGACCAGTACGGTTGATGTCCTCTAAGAGAGGCAACCACATCAAATGGACTCGACTGTCATCGTCAGTAGTGAACAAAACTCCACCAATAAGATGGAGTATATATGCACGCACATACGCATCCATTTGAAACTCAGTCGGGTCATTTGGAAGAGTGCTAAATCTTGTATTTAGCTAAGTAAATGACACTTTGTCGCCTCTGATTTGCAAGCCCTTTGGGACCTGACCAAGAAGTCTCATACATAGGTCACGTCCACTAATATGTGTAGTACCCATCACTACATGATCATCTATAGGTAGACCTGTCTGTATGCATATGTCTTATAAGGTGATGGTCATCTCTCTATATAGAAAATGGAACATATGTGTCTCTAGTCTCCATCTCTCTACAAGCGCAGTAATCAGATGGTAGTCTAATTGAAAAAGTATAGTCTAGACACACCGTAAAATCCAATGCGGTGTAATCAGGGAAGTACGTGGTCATCAATCACAAAATCACGTAATATTGACGCATTATGCTTGCATCTCAATGGCATGCTGGCTCGCTCATCCTCCCAAACATCTCTCGATCGGTGATCATCTTGCATATCCAACAATATAGGATCGTACGGTCCAGGATATATGTGATCTCAGCATGTCCACCCTCCATACCTGAATAGACACAAGTAATCAAATTTATCACATATGAAATAAGGATAGTGCATTATGAAAGCACATAATATGTAAAAATTTATCACAAATTCATAATCAAATTAAATTACACAAATTCATATTAAAATAACACAACAATAGCATTCTTACATCTACTTCTATTTGTGAAATTATAAATTCAATAACTAGAGAAATTACAAAATTTCATAATTAATTTATATAATATTATTGATGAAATATGTTTCTTTGGCATTCATACAATAACACGCTTGTGTTATTTATTTGACTTATTATACATCTGTGTCTTCATTTGAAAGTTCAATATCAGATGAACACTCTGTCGATGCTGCAAGTGTTCTAAAAATACATGCTTGATTGATGTCTCCATATTCAAGAAATTCTCTAGCATGACGGTTAAATTTAAATCTATTTATTTTGATCATAATGCGATTATTTTCTTCCCTTATGCAAAATAATGAATGACGAATTTCATCAGCAGTTGCTATTGATATATGGATTGCCTTAGCATGGGGTAATGGGATACGGAAAGCATTTGCTTCTTCCCAAAGTATTGATGATTGGTGAGTGCAATAAGACCATTCATCATGCATTGTTGCAATAACATGCTCACTATACTATTGATTGAGGTCAATGGGATAATGAAAATCATCATCAAGGGACCAATGTCGGCCACATGACCTAAATATGTCACTAGGAGTGTAAAATGACATTGTCACCTAAAATAGATTATATGGCATATAATTAAATAATAATGTATAATTATATATCACTTGTATATAAGGCATTAAAGTTAAAATAAGTGTATAACTATAATAATACATTTTATTATAACAACTAATGTGAAATCACATAATAAGCATTTCATTGATTTTTTCTACTATTTGCGATAGGACATATCTTAATATTATGGCTAGGTTGACCACAAAATCTACATGCATAACTAGATTTTTCATTAATTTTCCAACCCATCTCTCCTTTTATCCTCGTTGACTTTGATCTACCACTACCATGTGACCATTGTGGGTTAGGTTTAACACACAAATTTTGACAATTAGGCCAATAAGCTGGATGACCTAGGGGATGAAAGTTGGATTCCCAGCATCTTAAGGAATGTTCCAACTTGTAAAATGGGGAAATGAATTGGTTGAAGTCCATGCCGTTCTTTAAACAACATGCAATAGCATGCTAGCAAGGAATCTTATATTGCTGAAATTTACAGCATGTGCATTCAAGTTTTGCCAGTTCCACCACTTGAGCATTGCCTCCTTTAATATTTCCTCTCCGATTCTAGTGACCTATGGTCACTTCACATAGACATGTTCATCTATTGAAGTGTTATACTGTATGATCACTTACTTGTCGGGTTCAACTAGCCAATTTCTCTCTACAAAAAAAGGTGTATGTCTGACCTTCTTGTATTTCCTTTTTATACTCTCTGCTCCAATGATCAAATGCATTAACAAGTTTATTAAAAATTTTGTTAACCATGGCGGTTATCGACAATCCTCATACATCTTTCAAAAAACTATTAACGGATTCAGCAATATTGGACATCATGCTACCATATCTAAAGCCGCCGTCGTGAGAAAGGGTTCATTACTCTTTTGGGATTTTCAATAACCATTTTGATGATTCCTTATTCAATGTTGTGATCTCCTTTCACATTATGGTGAATTTCCTCTTTTGTATCTCGTAAGCTTGTGAACAAAAAATTATTTTAATGAATATAATTGACATACAATTTGAAAATAGTTAATGAATGAGTGAATGTGACATACCAACATCTTGTATCATTTGTTTCATTTTTGGATTTTTGAAAGTTGTGTTGTAGTTACTGACCACATGGCGTATGCAATAATGATGTGGACACATTTTTCACAAATCATTTTTCATTGCATTGATTATCCCTTTATGGTGATCAGATATCACACACAACCTCTGCTATCGGTGATAAATGCCCATATACACATCATGAACCAATTCCAGTTGTAGTTATTCTCTAATTGAACAATAGCAAATGCTACAGGAAGAATATGATTATTTTCGTCTAATACTGATGCATATAACAAGACAGCTTTATACTTTCCATAGAGAAAAGTACCATCAACTATGAGAGCAGGCCTACAATGTTTCATTCCTTTGACACATGGTTTAAAGCACCAAAATATGTGTTCAAATATGCCACTTGATGGTTTAACATGAAGAACATATTTTGAACACCTAATAGATCTTGTAAATGCACCTGTAAAACTTTGATCATTATTGATGGCTGCTCTTTAACTAGGATTTCCACACGATTAGCAATTAGCTTTGCAGTTAAATGTTTGTGATCTTGTGTGACACCTGGGTTGAGACAGGTATGTTGTGCATCATATTGTGTTATCTTCCATTGACTGTCATCCGGCAACTGCCTAGCACGCACTTGCCAATTGCAATCACTTGATTTTTTCTTGTAATACTAAACAAAAGTATCAATCCTTGATTCTTTTACACTAAACTCAGAATTATTTTGGATTGCATGCTGTTGGATTGTAAGCCTACATTCGTCTTTGTTGCTAAATAGCATTCCCCTATATAAGCCATCTTCAGTATCTACCATATTTTCATATGTATCTACTTGCACTCACATTGCTGCAAAATCTACACTCTCATTGGGATTGTATTGAAAAAATGCAGATGGTACATTGATTAGTGCATGATGACTTACGCTGGGTGTCTCCCCCTCACAACTATAGTGATCAGAGTCAGAATCGACTGAATCATCTAACATATTTTCATCGCTTTCATCAGACCCTGATGGTGCATCTTCACTGTCATCTTCAGCAACAACATCTCCTTCCTCAAAATCATATTGAACTATAGCCCTTACACCCTCAGCAGACTCACACACATCTTCATTTTGTTCTTCCCCATCTCTAGCAGGGGAACCATCTATGTTTTCCTCATTCATGTCATCAGTTGATTGCCTAGCAGCAATCTCAACATATACCTCAAAAAAATTGAAATACCCTTTCAAAGACTCTATTTGTTCGAACATTCGTTCTACACCATTGTCATCACATATGTTCACTGCTTTGAACATAAACCCATATGGTCCTCTTACAGAATTTCTAAATAGTATTGATTTAATAAAACAATTTTCAGAATCAATTGCTGTAGCAATGTAAATTACCTGAAGCAACTCAACTATTTTTGTAATAGGAGAAACTTGGAGCACATTGAATTACCCATTTCTATAATTAACCCCATAGTTCATATTTTGTATTACTTCGCCAGACCAATAAAAGCAAATTGATGTCGGTCTAGCTATAACTATACACATTATATATAATTTAATTGAAAAATATTAATCAATACTATTAGTTAAAATAATACATTATAATAAAATTAATAAAATTTATTTAAATAACACAATTATTCACAAAGTTATTGTGTATCATTTCACTTATTAGGATTTATGATTTGTGATTTAGAGATTAGACTTTAGTAATAAAGTTTAGGGTTTATTATTATTATTATTATTATTATCAAGTTTATCATCATTATCATCATCATTATTATTATTATTATTTTCTTATTATATTTTTTTCATTATGATAATTAGTTTATATCCTCACCATATCTCCATTTTTTCAATATTAATAAAATAATTAATAACCCCAAAATTACTATTAATTATTGTAAATTAATTTACCTCATATTATATTAAGTTCATTATATTAATTTAAATAGCATAATAACAAATTTTTTATAATTTAACTAACCAAAATTTTATTTTATTATATTGTTCCAATGTAAAAATTAGTTAAACAAATTTTTAAAATTAATTATATCAAATTACACAAACTAGATATTATTGCCATGAAAAAAATTTTATTTTATTATTTTTTTTCTAACAATGTAAAAATTAGTTAAACAAATTTTTAAAATTAATCCTATAAAATTACACAAAGTAAATATTATTGCCATAAACAAACTTTTTATTTTATTATATTTGTCCAATATTTTTTTTATTTCCTAACAATGTAAAAATTAGTTAAATAAATTTTTAAAATTAATTCTATCAAATTATACAAAAAAGATATTATTACCATAACCAAAATTTTTATTTTATTATATTTTTCCAATATTTTTGTTTCTAACAACGTAAAAATTAGTTAAACAAATTTTTTAAATTAATTCTACCAAATTACACAAACTAGGTATTATTGCAATAACCAATATTTTTTTTGGTTATATTGTTCCAATATTTTTTTTTATTTCCTAAAAATGTAAAAATTAGGTAAACAAATTTTTAAAATTAATTCTATCAAATTACACAAAATAAATATTATTGCCATAACCAAAATTTTTATTTTATTATATTTTTTCAATATTTTTTGTATTTCCTAACAATATAAAAAAAAATTAAACATAATTTTAAAATTAATTCTATATTTTTGTTTCTAACAATGTAAAAATTAGTTAAATAAATTTTTTAAATTAATTCTATCAAATTACACAAATTAGGTATTACTATAAAAACCAATATTTTTTTTATTATATTGTTCCAATATTTTTTTTTATTTCCTAAAAATGTAAAAATTAGTTAAACAAATTTTTAAAATTAATTATATATTTTTGTTTCTAACAACATAAAAATTAGTTAAACAAAAATTTTAAATTAATCCTATCAAATTACACAAACTACGTATTACTGCAATAACCAATATTTTTTTTTCATTTCCTAACAATGTGAACATTAGGTAAACAAATTTTTAAAATTAAATCTATCAAATTACACAAAATAGATATTATTGCCATAACCAAATTTTTTATTTTATTATATTTTTCCAATATTTTTTTATTTCCTAACAATATAAAAATTAGTTAAACAAATTTTTAAAATTAATTCTATCAAATTACACAAAATAGATATTATTATCATAACCAAAATTTTTATTTTATTATATTTTTCCAATATTTTTTTCTAATAATATAAAAATTAGTTAAACAAATTTTTTAAATTAATTCTATCAAATTACACAAACTAGGTATTATTGCAATAACCAATATTTTTTTATTATATTGTTCCAATATTTTTTTTTTATTTTCCAACAATGTAAACATTAGGTAAACAAATTTTTAAAATTAATTCCATCAAATTACACAAAATAGATATTATTGCCATAACTAAAATTTTTATTTTATTATATTTTTCTAATATTTTTTTATTTCCTAACAATATAAAAATTAGTTAAACAAATTTTTAAAATTAATTCTATCAAATTATATAAAATAGATATTATTTCCATAACCAAAATTTTTTTTTAATTATATTTTTCCAATATTTTTTTTCTAACAACATAAAAATTAGTTAAACAAATTTTTTAAATGAATCCTATCAAATTACACAAACTAGGTATTATTGCAATAAGCAATATTTTTTTTATTATATTGTTCCAATATTTTTTTTTATTTCCTAACAATGTAAACATTAGGTAAACAAATTTTTAAAATTAATTCTATCAAATTACAAAAAATAGATATTATTGCCATAATCAAATTTTTTATTTTATTATAGTTTTCCAATATTTTTTTTATTTCCTAACAATATAAAAATTAGTTAAACAAATTTTTAAAATTAATTCTATCAAATTACACAAAATAGATATTATGACTACAATCAAAATTTTTATTTGATTATATTTTTCCAATATTTTTTTTCTAACAACGTAAAAATTAGTTAAACAAATTTTTAAAATTAATTCTATCAAATCACACAAGCTAGGTATTATTGCAACAACTAATTTTTTTTATTATATTGTTCCAATATTTTTTATATTTCCTAGTAATGTAAAAATTAGTTAAACAAAATTTTAAAATTAATTCTATCAAATTACACAAACTAGGTATTATTGCAATAACCAATTTTTTTTATTATATTGTTCCAATATTTTTTATATTTCCTAGTAATGTAAAAATTAGTTAAACAAAATTTTAAAATTAATTCTATCAAATTATACAAACTAGATATTATTGTCATAACTAAATTTTTTATTTTATTATATTTTTCCAATATTTTCTTTTTATTTCCTAACAATGTAAAAATTAGTTAAACAAAATTTTAAAATTAATTCTATCAAATTACATAAATAGATATTATTTCCATAACCAAAATTTTATTTTATTATATTGTTCCAATATTTTTTTTAATTTCCTAACAATGTAAAAATTAAGTAAACAAAATTTTAAAATTAATTCTATCTATTTGAACAAACTACATGTTATTGCCATAACCAAATTTTTTATTTTATTATATTTTTTCAATATTTTTTTAATTTCCTAACAATGTAAAAATTAGTTAAACAAATTTTTAAAATTTCTTCTATCAAATTACACAAACTAGATATTATTGCTATAACCAAAATTTTATTTTAATATTTTTTTTCCTAAAAACATAAAAATTATTTAAACTAAATATTATTAATTTGACCAAAATTTTATTTTATTATATTGTTCCAATTTTTTTTTTATTTCCAAACAATGTAAAAATTAGTTAAACAAATTTTTAAAATTAATTCTATCAAATTACATATTCAAGCACAAACTAAATATTATTAAACTTGATATATCCACAAACATAATAATGTACAACTATTATTAATAACAAAATCATTTAATAGTATCTCAAATTTTACAAAACAAACAAATTAAATATGTATACAAAATTAAATTTATTACACTAATTTAACTAAATAAATTAAAATTAAATCACTTACATCTTAAGAAGCAAATTTGTTTAAAATTATCTTCTAATAATCTTATTTTAACTTGAAAATAACAAATTATCAATAAATATTATAATTATCTATCATAATATATAAATATTTATCATAATTAATTATAACTATATTTTTAAGAAAATAATTACCTTTAAACATTATATCTTTAGATCACAAATAATTTGAAAAAAAAAACTTTAGCAAAATAAAAAAAAATGGCTAAGTTTGAGTTGAAGAAGAAAATAAACTGAGAAGAAAGATGGTATTCAAGGGGTTGGGGATGGTGACTTTTAAAATACTCAGTCCCTATCTCCAGTGGTTAGATTTTTTGCCATCCAACGGTTGGAAAGAAAGCAATGAGTGTGGCAGGTGAGTAAAAAACCGGAACTTAAAGTTTTAATTTTCTGCTGTGAACGTGACTAAAGGACTTGTACACACATAGCAACCGGATGTTTAACATCCGGTTTCTCGCCACGTGTGCAAAAAAATCGGATGTCAAACATCCGGTTTTGTGCACACTGCTGGCTCAGACTCTGTGCAGACAAAACTGAAAGTTTGACTTTCAGTTTTGTGGTTCCCATATCCTACAGATTTAAAAAAGTGGCATAAATAAATTTAAAAATGGTATATATGAGTAAATAAGTTTTTTAAGTGACACATTTTTATTATATTCCCGTTGTTCCAACCATATTTAGAATTATTCCTTTAACTATTGAAGTTATATCACAACATTGCAAGGACAAGAAATGCTTACAATTTGAACCTTTTCCATATTTGCACAGGTTATAAACACAAGAAAGGTTGACAAAATAACAAATATCGATTGTGCAATTGCTAGCATCCAAAAGAATCTCCTTTTCTTTTTTCCCAGCACCACCCCTTTCTTTTAAAAAATTGTTTCCTTCGCCTCTTCAACTTCTGCTTCTTCCTCTTTGAATAAACTAGTGGCAATGCTAGTAATTTTGTCAATAATCATGACCAATCATTTTTGGAAAGGAAAATCATACACGCAACTTATCAACAGCTTGGCTTGCAGTTGACTAATGATTTGAATTTGCCTTCTGCTTCATATGATTTCGACACAGAGCCTCGATCTCTCGGTTGCTGCTAACACTGGTTCATGATCAATTTATGATGGCGAAGGTGCTCAGATAGAGTGCAAGAATCTCCCTCGCAGCTCTGCACTTAGTGGTGATTAATGGGCTTTCACTATAGTTAGACATGGTGAAGATTAAAGAGAACAAGATGATGATTTGAGAGATTAGTGGGGTGATTGATGAGGGAATTGAATTGATTTTTATTCTATAGTGATTTAACTCCCATGCGCATAAGAGAGGAAGAAGGAGTTCAGGGCCAAGACAAGTGGCAAAAAAAATTAAGAACAATAATGTTGCTGTCCATGCCAGCTAGCTGTTACGGCAATAGGATGGAAACCAGACAAGATTTTGATGTCTATTTTTTTAAATGGAGGATTATAAAGTGTATTAGTTATTTGTCGTAGGACGATGGGTAAAGCTAACCATAATCATTGAGCATAAATTTATATATATAAATCTAAAATGTCGAAACTGGACAATAGTTAAAGAATATATATATATATATATATATATATATATATATATATCTGTGTGTCTATATATAGACACAGACACACACATATATATATATATGTGTGTGTATGTTTGTGTATGTATACATTTATATATGTATACATACACAAACATACACACATATATATATATATGTGTGTGTCTGTGT
Source organism: Reutealis trisperma (assembly GCA_947687605.1). Lineage (NCBI taxonomy): Eukaryota > Viridiplantae > Streptophyta > Magnoliopsida > Malpighiales > Euphorbiaceae > Reutealis > Reutealis trisperma. The sequence continues at coordinate 8,431 of CANTUT010000207.1, read as the reverse complement.
CTATATATAGACACAGATATATATATATATATATATATATATATATGTGTGTGTGTGTACATATATATATATATATATATATGTACACACACACACACACACACACACACACACATATATATATATATATATATATATATATATATATATATATATATACACAAACACACACACACACACACTAGAGCCTGGGGGGTAGTGTGTTAGTTGCGCGAACAGTGTTTTAGTTCATCGAAGATAAACAATAAAACTTTTTGCATGATTTGTTGAGCGGAGGTACAGTTGTAAGTCCCATTTGTTTTGAGAGTCTTAGGGCAGTAATTCTGGTAGCTATACTCCTTTTTATTCAAACATTTTATTTTTATTTTCAAAATGAATTTAACACCGTTCCTTAACGGGAACACATCCTTTTCAAACTCTTTTACTTCTGACTCTTCTGAGTTCAAAAGGGTTGTAAACAGTGAGGAAATCATTATCGAAAATTTTTCAAAATAAATTGATGATTGGAAAATTCCCAGAATTCAAAAGAAATAGATTTATGAATCTTCAAAACTCTCCTCCCTTAGAATTGATTATACCATCAAGACTGCTTTTGCTTCTAAACATGTCTAGCAATCCTCAAAAGGAGACACCCTCTTGCTTCAAACTGATCTTACCCGATCCAATGTTGTTATCCTTAAGACCATTCAATGGAAAGATATTACCTTACTAGAAGAATGGATTTTAGAAAAAGCTACTCAACTAGAGTATCCCAAACAGCTTGAACCAAACACTAACCTTAAACACATAACCAAATTCAAAGATGGTAGAGTCAAACTTACCTTTGACAGAAAATCAACTAGTTCAAGATTTTATGACGAAGATGCCTCTACATCCTCAACTGTTGACTTAGGGAGAGTCTTAAATCTTTCCTCAATTATCTATGCTCCTT
>CANTUT010000206.1:365000-657500 GCA_947687605.1 Reutealis trisperma | reverse complement strand
TTGGAATTAGTACCATTGGTAAGGATAATCATTCTCTTATTGAAGATGTTCTTTTGGTTGATGGTTTAAAATTTAATTTGTTTAGTATAAGTTAATTATGTGATAAGGGTAATAAAGTCACCTTTGACTCCAAAGAATACATTGTGACCACTTTGGTTAATGACAATGTAGTGTTTAAGGGTAAAGGGGAAAGCAATACCTACATGATTGACTTAGATGATTGGGCTAACCAAGATGTCAAGTTTTTCATGTCTATTAGCAATGAATCTTGGCTTTGGCATAGAAGGCTTGTATATGCAAGTATGAAGCTTCTAAATAGCCTTTGCAAGGATGAGCTTGTTGAAGGACTTCTAAAGATTAAGTTCTCAGAGGACAAGATATGTGGACCTTGTCAAATGGGAAAGCAACACAAATCATCCTATAAATGAAAAAATGTTATAAGTACTTCTACACCCCTTTAACTTATTCATATGGATTTTTTTGGACCTAGTAGAATTTCTCATTTGGGTGGAAAGTTGTATGCCTATGTACTTGTTGATGACTACTCTAGGTTTACTGGGGTTAGTTTCTTGACTTATAAGAGTGATGCTTTTGATGCATTTAAAAGCTTTGCAAAAAGATTTCAAAATGAGAAAGGCTATTTCATTTCAAAAATTAGAAATGATCATGGAAAGGAATTTGAAAATGAACTTTTTGAAAATTTTTGCATTGAACATGGAATCTCACATAATTTCTCTTCTCCTAGAACACCCCAACAAAATGGTGTTGTAGAAAGGAAAAATAGAACTTTGATTGAAATGGCTATAACCATGCATAATGGGTATAGTTTTACCAACTTATTTTTGGACAAAAGCATTAATACTTTTTGCCACATTTTAAATAGAGTTTTTAAAAGACCCATTTTGAATAAAATTTCTTATGAGTTATGGAATGGAAGAAAGCCCAAAATTTCATATCTAAGTTTTTTTGGTTGTAAGTGCTATATATTAACTACTAAGGATAACCTTGGAAAATTTGCTACTAAAATTAATGAAAGCATTTTCTTAATTTATTCCACCACTAGTAAAGCTTATATAGTCTCTAACAGAAGGTGTATGGTAGTTAAAGAGCCCATGAATGTTATATTTGATGAATCTAGTAAACTTGATCTTAGGAAAGGTAGTGTTTTGGATGATCTTATAGGTGAATTTGAGAAGCTTACAATGGATCAAAATGAGATTCCAAAAGAAGTTAAAGACCAAATAGAAAACTAACAAGATCATAAGGCTCCATCAAATCCATAAGAGGAAGATGCTTAAAAACTTCCTAAGGAATGGAGATACCCTAGGAATCACCCCAAAGAGCAAATCATTAGTAATCCATCTGAGGGTGTAAGAACTAGGTCTCATTTTAAAGCCTTAGGTAATAATCTTGCTTTTGTTTCTCAAATTGAGCCAAGGACCATTGATGAGGCTCTTAATGATGAGAGTTATGTGATTATTATGCAAGAGGAACTTAACCAATTTGAGAGAAAAAAAGTTTGGGAACTTATTCCTAGACCTAAAGATCATCCCATTATTGGATTTAAATAGGTTTATAGAAATAAGTTAGATAAACATGGTTTCATTGCTAGGAGTAAGGCTAGATTGTTTGCCAAAGGGTGCAGCCAAGAGGAAAGCATTGACTATGATGAAACTTATGGTTTAGTAGTAAGATTAGAGGTAATTAGGATTTTGCTTACATATGCATGTCATATGGACTTTAAACTTTTTCAAATGGATGTTAAAAGTGCATTTTTAAATGGATTTATTGAGGAGGAAATTTAGGTTGAGCAACCCCTATTTTTGAATATCATGAACTTCCCAATCATGTTTTTAAATTAACTAAGGCCTTGTATAGTTGGAAATAAGCTCCTAGAGTTTGGTATGAAAGGCTTAGTACGTTTCTTTTGAAAAATGATTTCATTAAGGGTAAGGTTGACACAACATTTTTTTTTAAAAAGGCATAAAATGACACTTTAATTATTCAAATTTATGTTGATGATATTGTATTTGGTGCTACTAATGAACATCTTTGTGAAGAGTTTGCTAAGTATATGACTAGGGAATTTGAGATGAGCATGATGGGTGAGCTTAGGTTCTTTTTAGAACTACAAATCGAACAATGCAATGATGGGATTTTCATCAAACAATCTAAATACATAAAGGAGCTTCTTAAGAAGTTTGGCATGGATGGTTGCAAAAGTAGCAAGACACTAATAAGCACATCAACTAAGCTTGACAAAGATGAAAATGGTAAGCATATATATGAGAAGAAGTATAAAGGTATAATCGGTTCTCTTCTCTACCTTAAGGCATCTAGACCTAACATAATGTATAGTATTTGTTTATGTGCACGCTTTCAATATTGTCCTAAAGAATCTCATTTGCATGCCATTAAAATAATTTTAAAATATTTACATGGCATATTGCATTTAGGGTTATGGTATCCTAGAAACTCATCTTTTAACATAATTGGATTTCATATGCGGATTATGCTGGCAGTTTGCTTGATAGAAAAACCAATTCTAGAACTTTTTATTTTCTTAGTGAATGTTTAATTTCATGGTTTAGTAAGAAATAAGTTTCAATTGCTTTATCCACCGCTAAACCAGAATATGTGGTGATAGGTTATTGTTGCACTCAAGTTCTTTGGATGAAACAACAACTCAAGAACTATGGTCAAGTGATTGATCATATTTCCATCAAATGTGATAACATAAGTGCCATAAATCTTTCCAAAACCCCATCTAACATTTTAGGAGTAAGCATATAGACATTAGACATTATTTTTTTAAGAGATCATATGTAAAATGGTGATATTGTGTTAGAATTTTTTGATACAACCAACCAACTTACTGATATTTCTACAAACCCTTAAATGAAGAAACATTAAATTTCATAAAATGGGAAATTGGCATGCTTGATAGGAGCTCATTGCCTTAGATTTTCAAAACTACATAAAAGTTTTTCATTTGCATCAAAGTTTCATGAATTTTATGTCATTATATTTAACATCTTATTCTTTTATTTAATCTTGAATTGAGGTGATTCTTAATTCAATTAAATTTAGTAATTTGACCTTATGCAATTTGGTTGCTTTTTGGTTGCATGTTGGTTGCTTTATGGCTGATTTTTGGTATCTTTAATTTAAATGGCTTGAATTTCTTTTTCATAATTATTTGATATCTTAGTACATAAAAGGTATAATTGCATCTATTTAAATCTTGAGTTATAATGCCAATTGCATTGCATATAATTTCCTTCAAAAGCTTTTAAAAAATTTCTGATTTTTCAAAAACTGCAGTCGTTACACTAATTTCGCAGTCGTGATATTCAAATTTTTAGCCGTTGCTGCTTAGCCCTTAGAGTCTAACTTGCAATTGCTAAATAGCAAATGTGATTTTTGAATTTTTCAAAAATCATAATCTCGATTTTATGTCTTATAGCATTTAAAAATTAGCCATTTTTCAATGGAGAAATTTGTATTTAATTCAAAACTAGCCATTTTATATCCAATTTAACCTCTTTTTGGCCTATAAATACCCCACCCCATCCTTTTTAATTATTTTCTAGTACTCCAAACCTTTCCTACTTGAATTTCTATTACTCTCAAACTCTCTTCTCACCTTTACCTTTTTAAAGCTATACAATCTTTCTCTTTTGTTTAATTTCTGCTTCATCAACGGCATTAAGAAAAACTTCTAAGAAAGGAAAGAAAGTTCAAACCTCTGCACCACCCTCTCCTCTAGAACTCATGAGGGGAATCACCCAAGAAGAAAAGCAAAGATATCTAAGAATCAAAGACAAATCCATTCTTCCTACAAAAATTCCTAGCCTAGTTTACTTTAAAACATTAGGAATTAAGGATAACATTTTTGCTTTTCTCAATAATCTTCAATAGGGGAAATTTGTGTTCATTGATGAGGATGGGTATGAAGAGCTAACAAGGGAATTTCTTACCACCCTTGTTGTCCACAACAAACTATAACTAACTTATGGACATTACGCAATTGACTTTCAATTTTTGATAAGCTATATGAACTTACCCTCAAAGATCTTGTAAATATCTTTGGCCTTCAAATCGAAGGTGCTTACACTTCTAATGAGTTTTCCATTGAAATCAACTTCTTTTAGATTGGGATCTCTATAGAACCTAAGGATGACCCAAAATCCTCCCTAGCCAAACATATAGAGTCTCTTTCTATTTGGGTCCTTTATAGAATTGTCACCCTCTCGATAAATGCTAAAGGAGATGGCAATAAAAAAATTTCCCAAAAAGACCTTTTCTTTCTCTATAGATTTCTAAATGGAAAGAGCATTCAAATCACTTGATTGCTTATTGATCAATTCCTTTATCTTTCCTCCTGTCATTTTTCTCTCTTCCCATATCACCATAATTGCAAAACATATTGGGGCTCTTGCTCCACCCAACAAAGCTATTCTCTAAAATAGCATCAAAAAATCCCTTATCGATTTTCAATTCATGATCAATGCCAAGGAATTAAGGGAAAAGAAGGGAAGTATGAGTATATTTTTAGAGAAGTTGGGATTCAAGAAAAAGCATACAAGAGGCCAAGAGTGATGATGGGTGAGGTTGGTCAAGTTATGGAAGAGAAAGCATAAGTAGAACCCATAGTACCACTACCTCAATAGATAAAACCAGTAGACTCCTTCACAAAGTCTTGAGGAGACTCACTCTTTTAGACCACATTCACCAAAATATCTTTGATATGCAAGGTCATATGTGTCTTCCTCAATATAACTTACAAGAATCGGAGGTTAAAGAAGAGGAGGAAGAGACACATAAGGAGGCAACCCATGAAGAAGAAGAGGAGCCAAGGGATGGAGGAGATGCTTCTTATATTTGTCTAGGACTTCCTTTTTGTTAAGATTTTTTTCTCTTTTTGGAATTTTTAGTTTTTTTATGGATTCATTCCTTGTGGCATTTTATCTCAAAAAGTACTTTGATTTTTCTAATGAATGTAATTATCCATTCTATATACTTTAATCTTCTATGATTTATTTTTTTATAAATTCTTTCACTTCTTTTTGATCTTACCAATGGGGAAGATATATATAAAAGAACTTAAATAGACAATAAATTTAAATTAAACTCATTTAATAATTGATTAAAGGGGAGAACTTAAAATTGAAAACTACTTTGTGATATGCTCTCTTAAATCTTTTGTGATATGTTTTTTTTTTCTTGAAAATTTAATTATCCTACTTTATTCTTTTTACTTGTTATGAATTGCATAAATAGAGGGAGAGCATTTTTAATTTTAATGAATTCAAAGTTATTTTATATTTAAGTTTAATTTGATTGTCAAAATAAAAAGGAGGAGATTGTTGACCTAAGTTACTTCAAAACTTAGTCAATCTTTATTTTTGATCTTGTCAACCAAATTGAAGCTAACTAATAAGTATGTTAAGTTTCTATTTTGTAGATTAAACATACTTGATAGGATGGAATATCAAACATTCTAAGAATTCTTTCAAAATATAATATATGGCTTTTGAGTCGTGACCACTATGCCAGAATCGCAATCGTGACTACTAAATTGCAATTGTAACCTCTCTATTGCGACCAAGAAATTCAAAAGATCAATTTGTTCAATTTTCTGCCTTGAGAAATAGAGTGAATTGCAAATGCAATCGAGAGTGCGATCTTGAATTCATAATCATGAATGGGCAATCGCGATCGCGACTTTTGTATAGAAGTCTATGATTGCAACGGATAGTTAAGGGACTAATAAGAAGATACCATGTGTCAATTTGCCATTGAGATTTCTGAGGATCGTAACCATGATATTGCCATCTCGACTATAAAAATGGAGTTACAACCACAAAAAAGGCTTAGTGACCTCAACATTACTCTAACCGAGGATTTTATGCAAGATTTTATGTCTGTTGTGAAAATCTCTTTCCATTACTCTTTGTAATAGGAATTTGGAGGAAAGAAGCTATAAATACACCCTCTAAAGACCCTCATAAACATCTAACAACCTTCATTTAAGCTAAATTCTTGCAAATTTAATTCTCAAAGCCTTTACCTTTCAATTGTAATTATTTGGTTGTTGAAATAGCGTTGATAGCTCAAAAGGTTGACAGTTGATAGTGATGTATGCCCTAGAGTAATGTACATATTATGTAAATGTAAATAAATTCCTCAATTGGCAATAAAATATATATGTTCTTTAAATTAATTTGTTCTTTTGTAATGAATATATGTTCCTTAAGTATTCTATAAGAGGATCTATTCTTAAAGAGTTGAGAATATGAGAGATATATCACTCTTGCATAGATACTTTAAATTTGTTCATGGTTATAGAATTATTGACTGGGCAACTTTAATCCAGAAGATCATCAATTCTATTGTCATCTATGATAAGTATGTGATACTTATAGTAATGGAGGTAGTGAGTCTCATGCTACAGACATATGATGTCATGATAATATGTGAACTCTTATAGAGATGAGTGAGTTGAACAATGACATCAGATGATGAATGCATCGAATTTTACCACTAGTTAACATTTCATCATCTTGGTGATAATTGTGTATATAGTCCTCTGACTTGAGATGATACATTACCTAATGTATTGGTGGTTAGGATTTATTACTGCTTATATACCGATGCTATTCACGTAAAGGTATATGGCATGTTATGGCCCTAACTAGTGATATGTGAAGGTAAGTGATCTCTATGAAAGAATCCATTAACTTGGGTAAACAAGGAAGGAATCTTGTGACATCTAGTTGTTCTTGATATGTAACTACTTGGCCAAGGTGGATGTGATTCACTAGAAAAGAGTTTCTAATAGGAATTAAGTTTATCGAGAATTAGAATAGAGATGAAATTATATGATTGAAGCATATAGGGTTTGACTAATCCATGACCCTAGCTGAGATTGAGAATCTATAATGGAGAGATTTGAGTACATGATAATTATGATCAAAGGTCCATGTAATGCTTGTGTATATGTTCACCGACATTCATTTCTAATTAGGTAGTCATGATATGTTATGCTAGGCGTCCTTCATGACTTACGAGATTAAGTGTGTGTGAGGCCTCACTCAAGCACTGGCTCGATCCTCTAGAGGGAACTGGAATGCTCATTCAGACTTGAACTCATGATGGAACTCTCGGGTTCGGATTTGGTTGATTTTGAAAATGATTTTGGGAGTCACCACCTTGATTTTATTTAGTTGGGAAAACATTAAGGAAAAAAAAACCCAAATTGACTCCAATTCATTAATTTTGCAATTAATTGACCCAAGGATAAAATCAATAACCTTAAACCAGGTTGGCCATGGGGACTAGATTTTTAGTTAAATAATCACGATTTGGCTCTTAAGTTTAATTTGACTTTGAAAATTAATTTCATGGATGACATTTACAAGATAATAATTATAAGTAAAATGCATAAACATGTTATGAGTGCAATGAAGAAATCAAAATGAAATATTCACAAATTACATTAATTAAAATAGGAAAGGAGATTGATTGAGATTTGGATTTGAGGTTTGGATTTAGATTCCAAGCATGCTTATATACCCTATTGAATGGGGATCAAAACCTACGTAATTCATTCCACAATTAAGTGGAGGGGTTTAGGAGTTGATCAAATTGATTTTGGTTTGGATGTTTGAGAGTGAGGCAAAAAAGGTTGATACCTTTGTTTTTGATGGCGGAAGGGTTTTACTGGACTAAAGTTCATTTTTGTCGGGTACTGGATGATTTGATTGATTGGGAGATTAATTAATTAATTAAATGATTAATTAACTAATTAATATGATGAAATAGATGGATTGATGGATTTATTAATTAAAATAATTAATTAATTAATTTGGATAAGGGGAGGATTAAGAAAAAGAATGATTTTTGAAAAAAAAGTGATTAATTAATTAATTAAAAAGATTAATTAATTAATTAATTGAGTGATTAATTAAAAAAGAGTTTTAGTTAATTAAAAAGATTAATTAACTTGGTTAGGATGAGGTAATTAATTAATTAAAAACATTAATTAATTAATTAGAGAGTGATTGGAGAGAGAAGAAGAGAGGAATTTGAGAATAGCAATATACTCAAATTCAAGGGGTGTAGAGAAATGAGAAGTAGAGGGGAGTATTTATAGGAAATGTAGGTGAGGGTAGTTTAGGTATTGAAAATATGAAAAGACAATGAAGAGTAGGGCTAGAAAGGGCTAAAAATTGGACTAAAAGTAGTAAAAGGGTCATTTTCTACGCAGGTGGGGTCCACGAGATGGCAGAGCCTGTGCGGCGCCGAACCAGGCTTATGAGGGATGTTGCATGCAAGGTGTGCGGCATGCCACGTGTCACCCTGGCACATTTTTTGAGGTCTCTCTCTTTCTTTTTTTTTTTTTTAAGAGATTGGTTTCTATGAAGTTTAGGAAATTTGGATGTCTGGTAGCAATGTAATTGAAGGCTAAAAAATTTTCTTTTGGGGGCACTGCCCTCAAACCCCCACTTGCTAAAAAGTTAGTGGGACCACCATAATGGCTTCGCTTAGCGGATTAAACTCAATAAGTGCTAAGGCTGCATTTAGATGATGAGGGTGCAAAAATTGAGGGTTTGCAGTGTGAAATGAGGATTTCACATTAGGCAAGAAAAGGAGTTTTCTCTATTTCATTGCTAATTAGAACATGAACCCAGTAAGTCATACACCATAAAGCATTCACCAATCAAAGATATAAATTTATATTAATAATTAATTAAAGTGTTTAATTAATTCATTAATGATAATTGAATTAAGCATGTAATTAAATTAACAAAGACCCTAGCATGTCTTGAAGTTTAATACGCAAAGGGTTTATTTCAATTAAGTCATGATTTATGTATGATACAAATAGTGAGGGCTAGATTGAAATAATTCTGGACTAAATTTAATTGGATTTGGACATTTGATGGGAGTCCACACCACATTTGATGTGGTAGAAGATACATATAAGACTTGGTAATAAACTTGATCCATATGATAGATTTAGGTGTTGCACTAACTAAAACCCAAGTCTGTATAAGATATGGAAGAGAGAGAGCTTAGGGGTTAGAGATAACCTACTAACTCTCTTGGGCATCTTTGTATTTTCCTTTTATATAATGAGAGACAAAGATGAATTGATAAGATAATCAACTCATCTTTGTTCCATACTATCTCAATAGCTATCTTAGCGGTGAGAGGATATAATACATACATGAGAAAGGAAAAAATCTGCATAAGTAAGTGCACATGTATAGATTTTTCCATTAACAAAAGAAAAGGCTACTATTACATGCATAAGAGTGAGTAGTGACCTTGAGAGGGAGATTGAAGAAAGTGTTCTCCAATCCTTCATCTTCTTCTTCTTATCTTCTTATTTTTAAGAAAAATAAGACTTGGTGATAGTAGAAGCAAGTCCAAAACAATAAGAACTCTTGAACCTTTCTTGGTAAAGCTTGGTGTGAGCAAGATAGAGGCTTTACATTTGGAAAGCTAAAACAAATAGGAGCTAAAGAGAAAGGTATATGATACTTCTTCTTCTTCTTTCTTTCTTATATGTGTTTTACATACAATTAGTGAACATATTGAAAGGGTAATGGACCTACCACAATGGTGGAGCAAAATTTTGAAATATTTAAAATTTTGCCCCACCCACCATACTTCCACTTTTGGTGCCATTAACCCCTTAAAGTGTTAGCCTTCAAAACATATTGTACTGGGTTAAGAGTGAGCCAATAGAAAACTCTTATATAGATTTAAGTGTGAGCCTATGGGAAGCACTTGTAAGAGTTATGTGTTAGCCATTTAAACCCATTAGAAGTTTGGAGTGAGCTTGAAACTCCGTTTGTAAGTATAATGTAGTAGTAGAATACCCAATTGAGATTGAAGAGTAGACACAGGGTTTATTAACACCAGAACCACTATAAAATCATTTGTGTCTATTTTCTTTCCCTATCTCATTCTATCTAAATTTTAATTTCCCACCAATTCAACCCACCTTCTTAATGCATAAGGGCAAACAATACCATAAACCTAAATGTAAAAAACCATGTAAATATTCAAAATTCTTTTTACAACATGCAAATGTGACTCTTTAAGACAAGATTGAAATCTAGCACACAAATAAACATAATACACAATATCAAGCCTTGATGCTATAAGATAGAGAAGTAAGCCAATCATACCTCTATACTTTTTCTCATCTATAGGCTTACCAACCACCCTTATCAAGTTTTGTTGATATACTCATTAGAGTTTTACTACTCTTGCAACCATCCATTCCAAATTTCTTTAATAATTCTTTAGTGTATTTAGATTGGTTGATGAAAATATCATCTTTCCATTGTTAGATTTGTAGACCAAGGAAGAACTTAAGCTCACCCATCATGCTCATCTTAAATTCCCTAGTCATATACTTAGCAAACACTTCACAAAGATTTTCATTAGCTACACCAAATATAATATCATCATCATAAATTTGAACAATAAATGTATCATGATAATGCATTTTAATAAAAAGTGTGGTGTCAACCTTGCCTTTAATGAAATTATTTTTAAAAAAAATAAACTAAGCCTCCCATACTAAACTCTAAGGGCTTGTTTTAAACCATATTAGGCCTTAGTTAATTTAAAAACATGATTTGGAAATTCATGGTGCTCGAAATTGGGAGATTTTTCAACATCAACTTCCTCCTTAATAAAACCATTTAAGAATGCACTTTTGACATCCATTTGAAAAATTTTAAACTCTATATGACATGCATATGCAAGTAAAATTCTAATAGCCTCTAATCCTGTGCTAGAGCATATGTTTCATCATAGTTTATGCCTTCCTCTTGGTTGTACCCTTTGTAAACCAATCTAGCTTTCTTCCCAGTGATGAAAACAAGCTCATCTAATTCATTTCTATAAACTCATTTACATCCAATAATGGGATGATCCTTAGGTCAAAGAACAAGTTTTCATACTTTGTTTCTCTTAAATTGGTTGAGTTCCTCTTGCATAACAACCATCCAAGACTCATCAATGATAGTCTCATTAATAGTCCTTGCCAAGATTATTATCTAAGTCTTTAAATTGAGATCTAGTACTTACACCTTTTGAAGGTTCACCAATCATAAACTCCTTAGGATGGTTTTTTATGAATCTCCACTCCTTTAGAAGTTCTTGGATATCATCCTCTTGTGGTAGTAGTGGGGTTTTATAATGTTATTGACTTTTTTGGTCCACTTCTTTTGGATTTTTAACTTGATTAAATCTAAGTTTCTCAATTTCACCTATAAGATCATCAAGAATACTACCATTCCCAAGGTCAAGCATACTAGATTCATCAAACATAGCATTTATAGACTCTTTAACCACTAAATATTTCTTAATAAAGACTCTATAAGCTTTGCTAGCAGTGGAGCAGCTAAGAAATTCATTCATCAGTTCTAGAAGCAAATTTGTCAAGGTTGTCCTCAGTGTTTAATATATAAAACTTGCATCCATACACTCTAAGATATGAAATTTTGGGCTTTTTTTCCATTCCGTAACTCATAAGAAGTTTTATTTAAAATTGATCTATTGAAAACTCTATTTGCAATATAACACGAAATAATAATGGCTTCCACCCAAAAATATATATGAAGACTAAACTCATTTGGAATAGTTCTAGCCATCTCTATAAGAGTTATATTTTTCTTTTCTACAATACCATTTTGTTATGATGTTCTAGGAGATGAAAATTATGAGAAATACCATGTTCAATGCAAAATTTTTAAAAGATTCATTTTCAAATTCCCTTCCATGATCACTTTTAATTTGGAATTAAAATATCCTTTTTCATTTTGGACTCTTTTTGTAAAATTTTTAAATGCATCAAAAGCATACTCTTATGAGTTAAGAAATTAATCCAAGTAAATATAGAATAGTCATCAACAAGTACATAGGTATAAAATTTTCTACCCAAGCTAACAACTCTACTAGGTCCAAACAAGTCCATATGCATAAGTTAAAGAAGTCTAGAAGTAAGTACTACATTTTTAGCTTTGAAAGAAGATTTGTGTTGCTTCCCTATTTGGCATGGTCCATATATCTTGTCCTTTGGGAATTTGATCTTTGGTAGTTAATCAACTAGCTCATCCTTGCAAAGGTTATGAAGAAGTTCCATGCTAGCATGTCCAATCTTCTATGCCAAAGCTATGACTCATTGCTAATAGACACATGACATTTGAAATTATGGTTAGCTAAATTGTACAAGTTAATTATATAGGTATTTCCATCTCTCTCCCCTTTAAACATCACTTTGTCATCCACTAAGGTAGTGACAAGACATTTTTTGGAGTAAAAAATGACTTTATTACCTTTGTCACATAATTGGCTTACACTTAAATAGTTATGTTTTAAACCATCAACCAAATAGACATCCTTAATAAGGGAACAACCTTCCTTACCAATTGAGCCAATACAAATTACCTTACTATTGGCATTATTTCCAAAAGTGGCATTGCCTCTAATCTTTTTCTTCAATTTGATGAAGAGGCTTGCATTACGGGCTATATACCTTAAAGATCCACTATCTACATGCCACTCATTTTTTTTTAGTGGTGGATTTTAGGCAAACCTATACGAAATAACAATTTCTCTTTTCTTAGGTATCAAACATATTTGGGTCCTTAGAGATTAACTTTGGAAGGATCTTCAAGATTTAACTGAGCCTTCCTTATATAGCAAAATATATTTATATGACCATTGTCCATACAATAATGACATTTAAGCTTTGACTTAAAAGTCTTTTTGGGCTTAGCCATTTTGTAATGAGATTGTGGTCTTTTTACAATATTTACATGATTCATATAAAACCAAGAATTATGTTATGGTTTTTGTGTGATGTTGATCATGCCTTTTATATATAAATGTATGATTAGCTCTTTAATACTTAGCTCTTGAGCTTTATGTACCCTTTTGAATCCTTTTAGGATTTAAGGGTTTGGTGTGCACTTTTACTTCTTTGTTAGTTACCTAAATACTAGAGGTTTGAGGAGTTGTTTCTTTTATGAAGAAAGTAGTAGAATATATGATGATGAAGAACCAATGTAGCCTAGACTATGTTAAAAGGTGGCCTTTTAGACAAAATGAGTGTGTCAAAGGCCTTCTTTCTTTTATGAAATTTTTAAATAGAAGACTTTAATTCCTCAATTTCTAATTTCAAAGCATTATTTTCTTTATATAATGATTCCAATGAGGAGGTTTTGAAGAAATATCTTCCAATGAGTCTTTGAGACTAACATTAGAGGTTTTTAAACTTAAAATGATTTTTTCCTATTCTTTAAAATTCTCCTTAAGGTTTGAATATTTTTCTTTATTATAAAATTTCATTTTGGAATGGTATTTTTTATATTTTAAAGCCATGACTTCCATTATCTCATTCTCATTCACATCATTATCACAAAATTCATCATCATAAGAATGAAGAGTCCTCACTTGAAAAATTCATCTCACAAGAATGAAGCATACCTCATTTGGAGAGTCCTCCAAGACCATGAAGCATAGGCTACCATCTTCCTCACCTTCTTCATCACTTAAGGAGCCATCATCCCATGTAGTCTTGAAACTCTTCTATTTCTCCTTGTCCCACTTCTTATTTTTCTTGATTTTGGGACAGCTGATTTGATATAGCCTTGCTTTTCACATTTATAGTATGTTACATCATTCTTCTTCTCCTTGCTTAAATTTGAGTTGGAGTTGAAGTTAGAAGAAGATTTTTTAAAAGGCCTCTTGTCACTTTTATTATTTCTGATGATCTCTTTGATCTTTCTTAATAGGATCGCTAGCTCTTCATCTTCATCTTCATTTCCTTCCACATCACTTGAGCTCTCACTATTATGTTGATCTTTTGATGTACATTTGAGAGCAAGTATTTTCTTCTTCTCCTTCTCCGCTCATGGCTCTTCTTTTTCTATTATCATCTCATAGGTAAGAAGTTTACTAATGATAACATCAATATTGATCTTCCTAAGGTCTTTATTTACTTCCTCAATATCAGCCACTTTAGCTTTATAGTGCTTCTTTAGAAGTGCTCTAAGGATCTCATGATTAACATCTTCTAAAATATATACTTTGCCATACTTCTTTAAGCTAGTGATAATGGCTATAAGCCTAATTGTCATATCGGTGATCCTCTCATTAGATTTCATAACGAAGAGTTCATATTCCTGAGTGTGCATTTGGATCTTTTTCAACTTGACTTGCTTGGTGCCTTCTTGATGATTCTCCAAGGTCTTCCAAATGTTATAAACACTTATGCAATGTCGAGCTCTTTTATAATTTTCTCTAGACAAAAAGCTAAATAGATTTGCTATAGCTCTCTTGTTTTTCCCATTTGCTCTTCTTTGTGTTTGAACCCATTCATTTCTAAAAATCTCCTCTTCAATGCCATCAACCACCTCTAATATAGGCTTCCATTCTTCAAGAATACTATCCCATAAATCTATGAGATCACTATCAAGATATATGTCCATTCTATACTTCAATAAACATTGTTGGTGCCATTAAAATGAGGCTTAAGGTGATGCAACCCTTTATTAGATATTTCGATCTTTACTCACACAATGAAGCTTGTAAATATGAGACCTTTGCACCAATACCACTTTTTTGTCCCTTATGCACTAAGAAGGTAGGTTGAATTGGCAGAAAATTAAAAATTTAGGATAAGAGATTATAGTAGAGAGATGAAACACAAGATTTATAGTGGTTTGGGTATTAATTAACCCTATATTCACTCCCTAACCTTAATTAGGTGTTTCACTTTAGCTATATAATTACAATAGGGTTTTAAAGCCCACTCCTAACTTACAAAATTTTTTAAGGCTCAGATTCTATTAGAGGGCATCCCCTAGAGCAAAGTATAAGTTATGTAAATATAAAACATTATCCCTAAAAGGCAATAAAATATATGTTTATAAATGAAATTGTTCCATTGTATTAAATGTATATTTGAAGTCCATAAGTATTTTTCATAAGAGAATCTATTATCAAGTGTTGAGAATATGGATGGTAGATCGCTCTTAAACAAATACTTTAAAATGTTCATGGCCATAAGGTTAGTGACTGGGCATCATTAATTCTATAAGACCATCACCTCTGTTTATAATCTATAATCAATATGTGATACTTATGATTATAGAGATAGTGAGCATCATACTATTTAACAATTGTTGTCGATATAAATATATGGATATTCATATGATGAATGATTGAACTATGATGTTAGATGATGATAACATGGAATTTTATTGCTAGTCAATAAATCATCATCTAGGTCATAATTGTATATATAGTCCTTTAAGTTAAGGGATATTGTATCTTATTCATCAATTGTTGGAATTTATTATTACTTACATAGTAATACTATTCAAGTATTGGTATATGGTATGTGATAGTTCTAACTCATTATATATGGAGGTAAGTGATCACCAAGAGAGAATTCATTAACTTGAATAAACAAGGAATAAATCCTATGCTATTTGATTATTCTTGATAGTCAAATCCTTAGTTAAGATAGTAAAGATTCACTGGAAAGAGTTTGTTGTAGGAATCAATTTTATCAAGAATTAGAATCAATGTATAAACATATGATCAAAGCATATTAGGGTTTGACAATTCCATGACCCTAGCTAAGATTGGGATTTCATAATAAAGGGAATTTAGTGTATGTTAATTATGATCAGTGTTCCATGAAATGAATAAGTGATTAAACATTCATATTCATTCTAATTAGGTAGTCATGATATGTAATGCTAGGCGTCACTCATGACTTATGGGATTAAAGGTGAAATAGGGATTTCTCATTAGTAGAGAAAAGTGTTTTCTCAATCCCATTGCTAAATAGATATGAACCTAGAAAGTCACACACCTAAAAGTATTCATTTTCCAAAAATAAAAGGTTTACCATAATAATTAATTAAAGCATTTAATTAATTGATTAATGGTAAAAAGATTGAACTTGTAATTAAAATTACAAAGACCTTAACATGTCTTAAAGTTTAAATAAAATGATTTCTTATTATTTAAATCCTAATTTATCTACAATATAAATGAGAAGGATTAAATTAATTAAAACTATGGATGAGTTAAAAGAATTGATTTTGAGCTTTAAACAAAACTATAAATAGCCCAAGCTTATTTGAGAAATGGAGGGAGGCAATTTAGGGGTTAGAGAATTTCTATAACCCTAAAGCCTATATGATGAGTTTAGAGGGTTAGAGAGAGTCTAATAAGGTGAAAATGGTGTTGTCACTATTTAAGGTTTAATTGAAATAACCATTGAACCATAAAGGGTAATATGGTCTTTTCAATTTAACCTTAAAGCATAAAAGAAATTAAATATCTAATTTGTCCCCTAATTAACAACATAGTTGTGGGCTATACAAAAGGCAAACAATGTTGTTAAATCAAGAGAGTTTTATACACATCTTTTCTAAGAGAAGCTTTAGTTATTAAGTCTTGTGAGAAAAGAAAAAGAAGAGTTCTTCACATTTCTTGTTCTTTCTAAAAGAACAAAGGTTTCTTACATTGAAAAGATCAATCTATAGCAATAAGAAGAAATCAAATCACCAAGGATTTGTGTTAGAAAATATTGTATTCAATTAGGCTACTAAGAGAAAGAATTAAGAATATCTAAGCAAATCAAAGCGTGCCTTACAGGTGGAGCTTGGTATGGACAATCTAGAGGCTCAACATTTAGGGAGCTTAGTGTGGACAATCTAAAGACCTGTCATGGTCCTTTCCAACCAGCATATCTATCTCTCAAACTCGATGGGCTTTTTGTCGTTTGCATCATCAACTCTTATATATGACATCTAATCTTGAAATGGAGTTAGACTAGAGAAAAGATGTATGGCTAATGAGGAAAAAGGCCCAGCAACAGTCAAAGTACTGATAGTAGCAGAAGTAGTGGCATCAATAGATGTACCGACAGCAATATAAGTATCGGCAGTAGCATAAGTACTAGCAACAGCAGAAGTACTGGCAACAACAGAAGTACCCGCAAAGCAAAAGGTTGAGTAGTGAGCACTGAAACTAGTTCAAGAGCTACTATATCTGGTGGAGGGGCAAAAGTTGGCATGAAGCTCTTCATTTTATCCATCCTCAGCAATGTGGCATAACCGATTAGCTTAGGAATATTGTCTAATGTCATCGAAGGCAAGCCATCAAAAACACTCAAGCTCCTGGCTAGCTTGGTGATATACATCCCTCTAAACAAGGCTCTGAACTTGCTCTTCTTGGACTAATCATCAAAGAATCACATCAGAGAATAAGCCACATTACACCTCTTGTCCTCACATTAAGAAAAATAACTCCTGTTTGGTCACAACCCCTTCACTGTCTTGTCTGTCGAAAATAGTCTTTGTTAGAAGAAAATGTAAAACTCACAGATTGAAGGAAGTAAACTAAAATGCCTTAGAGACTGAGGCATTGAATCTCCTAGCCACTAGAGCAAATTTATCCCACACCTGATTAGGGACATTATCATCTTGAAAGCCAATAGATGACTCATGATATACATCAGTATGCAGCTCCTCCTCTGTATATAAACTCGTCGCCATAGCTAAATCATTGATAGTCATCTCAAATTGCTTAGTTCCTAACTTGAATTGCAGCATCTTCTTTCAGACTAATATCACCTTCAAATCAACTTAAAGGGAACTATAAAACTCAAGCATCAATTCTCTATATGCAGGCTCGACAATTGTAAAAAATCTTTTCCAGCCTGGCTGTGATGTCCATCCCTAAAGATCCTGATCTATGCCGATCTGTTGCATAAAACCTTAGTCGATTTGTCTTGTAGGCTTAAAATCTTTGTTGGCCAATTGCTCAAAGGAAGCATGAGACTTCGGGTCTACAAACTGGACACACACGGTCCGGATTGAAGGAAACCATAAGGGCTGCTGTTGATGGGGGATTGCGAGAACTACCTTCCCCTTTAGCCCCTTTGGTAAGCAATTTGATAGCTTTTATTGATGATTTCTTAGGACCCATAGCTGCAAAACAACACAATCCAACCCAAACAACAAAAACAATAGGGAAAAATTATCGTTAGAATTTTAGCATTACGATGCCATAAACATCTTATTCCTAAACATAGTAAGTACAAATGTATGCTCAAACCAAATTCAAACACTCATTGCCCAAATTTAGACAAATTACAATTCAAATAATTTAAGCAAAAAACAAACCTAGACAATTTAAGCAATAGAGACTCACCATTTTATGATTAACCATCCAAAAACAAATCCAAACACTCTCATTGACCAAATTCATATTTTTCTCTCACTAGAAATTATATTCAATGTATTTTTGCTCAACCTAAACTCATAAAATCAAAATATTCTACCCTTAATCATGCAAATCTAAAAAAAAACACAAGATTAAGCAGATTTAAAATAAGAAATATGAGTAAAAATCAAAAGAGAGGTAGGAACCCAAACCTGTGAAGAAGAATCCAAAGAGAGATAGTATGTGCATTTGAAATTACTTCAAAATTTCCTCCTTAAGTGCAAAAATTGGCTTGGAAGAGATATTGTGTGTGATTTCGAGTGTGGGAGTGTGAGGCCTCGCCAGAACACCTAGTCCAATCCGCTAAAGAGAATCAAAAATGCCCATTTGGGAGAAACATTTTATGAGTTCAGAAAAATTGTATTTTGTAAGTTGTAATTTGCAAAAGGAGTCACCACTTTAATTTTGTTTATTTTAGTTGGGAAAATTAAAGGAAAAACCCAATTTGATTGACTCCAAAATTGTACCATTTATCCCAAGGAAAAGCACTAGTCTTTGAATGACCAAAGAGGGTTCGAGGACTAGGTTTTGGTTAAAACAACACAAAAAATTAGTTTGGCTTAAATACAAAATAGCTTTTAAAAAGAAGTTTTTATGTATGCATGAACAGATATAATATGATGCATGAAACAAATATTATTTGCAAAATGCATGACAAATATGAGATAATGACAATTGTGAAAAATAAAGGAAAACTACTTAAAACTATTACAAATCAAAATGTCAAAATCAGGAGATCTTTCCTCTAGCCCTTATAGAATCTAAGAAAAGCACACATTCCCTAAATATGATCTAAACAACTAAAATAAGAAAGAGAGTATTAAAATAATTATAATAAAAAGAATTAAAATTTTGATTTTTATTTAAGAAAATTAATTTCAATCCTAAACTATGTGAAGAAGGTGATAGAGAGAAGAAGTTGTTAATTTTAGTGGAGTTGAATGCCTTAGAGATGGCAAGCCTGCGTATCCCTTTGAATGGGAATCAAATCCCATGCAGTTCTTCCTTCTTACAAAAGAGGGGTTTTTAAGTCATTGCCTTTGTTATCATGTTTTAATTGATTTTAAGGGTTTGAGAGATTTCTTAATTAGGTCAAATTTTGATTAGCAAAAATTAGATCTTTTTAGATTTAGATCTTAAAATTAAAATTGAAAAGGAAAAGGAAAGAACTTTTACCTTTGGCTTCCATCAGCGAGGAATGTAGGGAACAAGCTTGGTGCTAGATCTAAGTTCCACCTTAACTTAGGGATTGCATGAGCACTCCTTTCAGAAGAAGGACTCTTGAACAGCATGAACTCTTCTTGGAGGAAATTGGATCACACCTTTTGCTTGATTACCAAGAATTCTCTTTGAATGAAATAAATTGAGTTGCATTTTTTCTTAATTAGGAAGCTTAGAGATAGGGTTTTGGGTGATTAGAAGGCTTATGAATGGGATTTTGGGATGATTTAGAAGCTTATGAATAAGTTTTGAGGTGATTAGGAAACTTACGAATAATGTTTGAGGTGATGGAAGAAGTTTTAGAATGTGGTTTTAAAGATTTGGAGGTTTAGAAAGAGGATTTTGATGATTGGAATGGTTAGGAATAGGGTTTAGGGAGCTTTAGGGAGAGTGTAGAAGCATATCATTGCATGTCTTCAGTTGTTATGAGGTGCAAGGTACTTATAGGAGGAGTTTAGGGCTAAAAATTAATAATTTCTGGGTAGGATTCTAAAATGGGCTCAGTGCAGTAACTGAGGAGTTGGCAGCGGTAACCGCAGAGACTTGTGGTTACCATAGGGCCAGCTAGGGTAGCCAATTGGCTACCACAGGGACCTTTGTGGTAACCACAGAAGTAGCTGCGGTAACTGCAGCTAGCTGTGAGTTACCGCAATGGGCCCGCGGGTTGCCGCAGTTCATTTTTTTAGCCTGTTCTCATCCATTTTTGATTCGATTTAAGCCCAGTTTAATTCTATGGGTTCATAATTGAGTGCTAATCATCTAAAGGTGCAGGTTTCAAGAATTTTTTTTTCAATGGGGCGCTGCCCCTTTGACCCCTGCCCACTAATCAGCTAGCGAGACCGCCATATATGTAGCATGAATTTTAGCAAAGGTAGATGCACTCACCAACATGGTAAGTAAAACTCAAATTAATTCTATTGAAAATACTGATGTTGTTTGTGAACTATGTGGAGGTCCTCATCCTTATTCCCAATGTAGTTCAAATGAGGAGGTAAATTATATCTAGGGGGTATAATCAAAGAAAGGGTATGAACTCAAACACATACAACCCTCAATGGAAGAACCATCATGGTTTTTCTTGGTCTAACCCATCCTCCCAATTGAACCCACCTATTAACCAAAATCTCAAACTAAATAACCCATCAGGTTTTCCTATAAAGCAACCCTGTACTCCTACACCACCTAAATCTAATTTAGAGACCCTCCTAGAGCAATTTGTAGGAACATAAATATCCATTAATAAACAAAGTGAGGAGCAATTTAAACAACTTAACTCCAAAATTGATCAACTTGCTACTCACAACAGAATTTTAGAAACTCAAATTGCCCAACAAGCCTCTTCGTTTAATCCTAAACTGGTAGGTAAGTTACCTAGTCAACTGGAATTTGTTCAAAGAGAGACTTGCCAAGAAATTACTCTAAAAGGTGGTAAGATGGTTGAAAATAATGTTAATGAGAATAAAAATGATATAGTAGGTGATGAGGAAGTAAACTTAGAAGTTAACCAAGCGAGTGGGGTTAAAGGCCACCTAAGGTTAATGATCCTAAAGTAGACCTTAAGACCTTGCCCTTTCCTCAAAGGTTCATAAGAAGGAACCTAGATAAACAATTTGGCAAATTCCTAAAGTATCTTAAAGATATTACTATTACTATTCCATTCTTAGATGTTATAAGGGATATGCCAGCTTGGGGTAAATTTTTGAAAGACATGGTCTCCCACAAAAGCAAACTAGAAGAATATGGTCTAGTATCTTTAGTAGAAGAGTCAAAAGCCATGTTTTCTAAGTCCCCCCTAAACAAAAAGATCCTGGATGTTTCATCATCCCATGCATGATTAGAGGAAAGTATTTTCATAAAGCTTTATATGATATTGGTGCTAGTGTTAGTTTAATGCCTTATTCTATCTATTTAAGACTTAATTTGGGTGAACTTAAGCTTACTAACATGTGTCTCTTGATGGCTAACAGGACTATTACCTATCAAATTGGCATTCTTGAGAATGTGCCAACAAAAGTAGGTAAATTTATAGTTCTTACATATTTTGTTATCCTAGACATAGAGGAAGAACTTGAGATCCCTATCTTGTTTGGAAGACCATTCTTGGTAACAGTAGGTGCTATCATTGACATGAAGAAAGGTAAAATCACATTTGAGGTAAACAATGAATTCATGGAGTTTGACGTGTTTAAAATAATAAAATCCTCTCCTATGGAAAGAGTATGTAGAATTAATTCTATGGATTTGATTGATGAGTATATAGATGAAGTTAAATATGATTATATGAGTCAAGATCCTATTCACCTTTACCAAAGGCAAGAAGAAGAAGAAATAAATCAAATATCAAATCATAATTCTCTTAGACCTTCTTGGTTTGAACTTTTAGAAAGAGATGATAATGGAAGTTCTTCTTCTTATAAAGAAATTAATCTAAAACTCAAGCCTTTACCATCTA
Organism: Reutealis trisperma; assembly: GCA_947687605.1. Taxonomy (NCBI): domain Eukaryota; kingdom Viridiplantae; phylum Streptophyta; class Magnoliopsida; order Malpighiales; family Euphorbiaceae; genus Reutealis; species Reutealis trisperma. The sequence goes on along the minus strand of CANTUT010000206.1, from coordinate 635,488 downwards.
ATTTGAAATATGCATTTCTTGATTCTGAATCTAAATTCCCTTTTATTATGAATTCATCCTTGTCTTTAGAAAATATCAATCTTTTGTGCAATGTGTTGCTTAAATAAAGAGATTCCATTAGTTACTCTTTGAATGACCTAAAAGGTATTGGCCCTAATATTTGTATGCATAGGATAATCTTAGAAGATAATGCTAAGCCTTCCATTGAAGGTCAAAGGAGACTTAATCCAACTCTTAAAGAAGTGGTAAAAAAAGAGGTCACAAAATTACTTGATAATGGCATCATATACTCAATTAGTGGTAGTAAGTGGGTAAGTCCTGTCCAAGTTGTCCCTAAAAAGGGTGGCTTGACCGTTATTAAGAATGAATCAAATGATTTAATCCCTACTAGGACTGTCATTGGATGGCGTATGTGTATAGACTATATAAAGTTGAATAAAACAACTAAAAAAGATCATTTTCCACTACCATTTCTTGACCAAGTGTTAGAAAAATTAGCAAATTATTCTTATTTTTGTTACTTGGATGGTCTTAGTGGTTTTTATCAAATCCCAATATATCCTGAAGACCAATCAAAAACCACTTTTACATGTCCCTATGGTACTTTTGCATTTAGACACATGCCATTTGGTTTATGTAATGCATCTGCAACATTTCAAAGATGCATGTTTTCTATCTTTAGTGACTTGATAAATGACTGCGTTGAAGTTTTTATGGATGATTTTAGTGTTTATGGAACTAACTTTGAAAATTGAGTAGAAAATCTCTCTAAAGTTCTTGACAGGTGTAAGGAGCATGGACTAGTACTTAATTGGGAAAAGTGTCATTTTATGGCACAAGAAGGAATAGTACTAGGGTATATGGTATCCAAAAGGGGTATTGAAGTGGATAGAGCCAAGGTTGAAGTGATCACAAATTTGCCACAGCCCAAATGTGTTAAGGACATTCGAAGTTTGTTAGGACATGCTGGGTTCTATAGATGGTTTATCAAGGATTTTTCCAAAATCGCCAAGCCATTGTGCAAATTGCTTGCGAAGGAAGCTACCTTTGACTTCAATGAAGAATGTCATAAAGCTTTTGAGACCTTAAAGAAAGTTCTTACATCCGCATTAATTCTGTAGCCACTTAATTGGGAGCAACCTTTGAAATTATATGCGATGCTAGTCATTTCGTGGTTGGAGCAGTCATTAGGCAAAGAAAGGTAAGCCTTATGTAATTTACTATGCAAGTAAGCTACTTGATGATGCCCAAATCAACTATACAACTATGAAGAAGGAACTACTAGCCATAGTTTATATGTTTGATAAATTTAAAGCATCCTTGATAGGTCAAAAGGTAATCGTATATTCTGACCATGCTGCTCTAAAGTACCTCTTAGGTAAAAAGGATGCTAAACCTAGGTTACTAAGGTGGATTCTTATGCTCCAAGAGTTTGATTGGGAAGTAAGGGATAAGAAAGGGAGTGAAAACCTTATGGTGGACCATCTCTCTAGACTTTATCAAGAAGGTTTGAGGAAGCTTGATGATAGAGTACCAATACATGAGACCTTCCAAGATGAGCATTTGTTTAATGTTGTATCGCAAGAAATTACATAGTATGCTGACATTGCTAACTTTCTTGTATGTGGTATTCTTCCTTATGGTTTAGATTATAGGCAAAGAAATAAATTTTTACATGATACTAAATTGTATTATTGGGAAGAACCTTTGCTTTATAAAAGATGTGCAGATGGGCTAATAAGGAGATGTATTCCTCAAGGTGAGATTCAAAATGTTTTGAAACATTGTCATTCCTTAGATGTGGGTGGACACTTTGGTGCAACAAAAATGACTTCTAAGGTATTACAATGTGGTTTTTGGTGGCCTAATTTATTCAAAGATGATAGAGAATTTGTCCTTACATGTGATAGATGTCAAAGAATGGGTAATATATCTAGGAGAAATGAGTTGCCTTTAATGGCATTCTTGAGGTATAACTTTTTGATGTATGGGGTATGGACTTTATGGGTCCTTTCCCTAGTTCTTTAGGCTATAAATACATCTTAGTTATGGTAGACTATATGTCTAAATGGGTTGAAGCAATACCTACTATTACTAATGATGCTAAGGTAGTCAAGAAAATGCTTAAAAAAGTAATCTTTCCTAGGTTTGGCACTCCAAGAGCTTTGATAGGTGATGGAGGTTCCCATTTCTATAATAATATCACATAAAGTCTACTTAAAAAGTATGGAGTTAATCATAAAATAGCTACTCCTTACCATTCACAAACAAGTGGACAAGTTAAGGTAAGCAATAGGGAAATTAAGTGGATTATAGAGAAGATTGTTTCTTCTTCTAGGAAAGATTGGGCATTAAAGCTAGATGATGCCTTATGTGCATATAGAACTTCTTTTAAAACTCCCATTGGCCTTACCCTATATCAATTAGTCAATGGTAAATCTTATCATTTGCCCGTTGAACTTGAACATAAAGCGTATTGGGCAACTAGGGCTTTGAACTTTGATATGGACAAAATAGGTAAGAAAAGACTTGCAACTCAATGAACTAGAAGAACTAAGGTTAAATGCATATGAGAATGCAAAGTTATATAAAGATCATACTAAGTTATGGCATGATAAGAACATTCTTAATAGGGATTTCTAAGAAGGTGAGCTTGTTTTAGTCTATAATTCAAGGTTAAGACTATTTCCTAGAAAACTAAAATCAAGATGGTCTGGACCTTTTAAAATTATTAAAGTTCATCCATATGGAACTATTGAGATTGCTAATGACAAAGGCAAATCTTTCAAGGTAAATGGCCATTGTTTTAAACCTTACTTTGCTGGTGCACCATTAGAACAATCAAGGTTGGTAACCCTCTCTACTTAATAGTATGTTCATCTACTACATAGTATGTTTAATTATTTTAAATTTTTATGTTTTTTTATTTCAAATTTCATGTTTATTTAATATAATGTTTAAGTTTTGATGTTTAATAATTTTATTTTGATTTTATAACACATACATATGGTATATATATAAGCAAAAAAAAAACAAACAAAAAAAAATTAAGACTAAGTTCATGTCGAGTCGTGCCCATAGGTGCTGACTCATGACATAATGCATCCATGCTGAGTCGTGCCCTATGGTGTCGACTTAGTACAATTAACAAATTTTGGAATACTCGAATTTTTGAGTTTTTACACCAATTTTTCTTTTCTTTTCATTCCTAATTCAATTGTAATTTATTTTATTCTTATTTTTTGTCAAAAACTAACTTATTCAACACTCTTTTCCCAAAACAAATCAATGAAAAGTTGTATCTTTTCTAAAAAGAATCACACCTCTTCCCAAAATATATGACTTTTCACATCACACTCTTACACACCTATATAACCCTAACCCTTACACACCACTCCCTTGCTCTTTCTTTTCAGATTTTGAAAACACAAATCCTAATATTTAATAATTCTTTCTTCTATTTAAACATTATTTTCTTCATTCATCATTCACACACTACACTATATTCACTCATAGTTGCAGAATTTTTCTATTTTTCTTCTTTATTCTCTAACTACAAGCAAGTATGGGCAAGACCAAAGGATCAACTTCTTCAAGGCCTCAAGAAGAGCACCAAGAGGAAGAACTTGCATTAATGTATGAGTCCTCCTTCCCCATTCACTCACATGAAGAAGGAGCCAAGTTCTCTAAAATCAAACATAGAGAAATTGTATCTTGTAAGTATTTTCCTCCCTCTTTAATTTGTGATGTTGGCATGGAGGAAGTATTCAATCAAGTTCTTACTTTTTATGGTTTGAAAAAGCTTGTAAGTATCCAAGAGCATTCCTATGGCAATCTTGTCTATGAGTCTTTTAGTATACTTGATATCAATGCTACAAATTCTCAAATTTTGGAATTTAGATTACTTGGCCAACCTTACCAATTAACTTATAATTTTATGCAAAAAGTTTTTAGTTTTAAAAGAAGTGGTGTTTGTGATATCACTAATGATTTTAATGTTAATGACTTTTGGACATTCTTAACTAATATAGAAACCCCTTTTGAACCTAAAAAGGGGAAAGTGATGTTCATCAAGGATTTGAAATTCTGGATGTTGCATAAAGTCATTGCATGTGTTATTTTTGGTAAAACTGAATCTAATAGAGTAACTGTTCAAGAGCTCTTTTTGATGTGGTGTGTTCATAAATCAAAGCAAGTGTGTTGGACATATTGGATTTTTAATCAACTCCTTATGTGTGTTACATGTAAGGAACATCCATTAACACATGGTCACATTGTTACAAGCATTGCTAAGGGGTTTCATATTAATTGCTCAAACTTTCCTTATGTTGTTAAATATCCATATTTCACAAAGCAAGCCTTCGTAAGAGGCGAGGTTGTGGATGCAGATTTTAACCATGTTGCAGTATACACATGATCTTATTGGAAGGGGTTTCATCACCCTATTTATAATTCGAATTAAGAATCCAATGATGATGTTCCACCACCTAGAGACCCACCACCACCAAGAGCCCAATCAACGGTTCAACTTGTATTGCCACCATCATCCTCTGCTCAAAAAGAAGCATGTGGCTCCACTCTTAGTGACCACTAACTTTTTAAGGAGATCTTGGCAAACCAAAGGAGCATGCAACGTCAACTTACCGGCTTAGAGGCTAAGAATCAAAGGATGGAGCGCACGCAATATAATGTGGACTATAAATTGCATAAGTTCTTTAGCTACTCTGGGTATGAAATTCCTTCACCACCACCACCCGATGCTCAATGAGGTATGTTTTTCTTCCCTTCTCCATCACCTTTACTTCTCTTCACATTGAGGACAATGTGAATTTCAAGTATGGGTGAGGGATCGAATGCTGAAGTTTGAAGCTTTCTATTTATTTTTATTTTGATGTTTTATTTTGTTTTTCATTTTTTGCATTTTTAATATATTTTGCATATTTGTTGTTTTGTTTAGTTTAGTATTTTACAATTTGCATCAATAATTTTTGTCCTTTTACTTGAGTTTCTCTATGTTATTATATCTTGATTAGGCTTTCTCATTCTATTTTCTAACTAATTTGATGATCATTTTTGATAAATGCCCAATTGGTAAAATTCTTAAGTCTTTTTTTTTTAGTATTTGTTAAGATTTTGTCTTTTTATCTCACTTATATTGCTTCTAAAGATTTCTAATTATCTAGTCAATTTTCTAGTTTTACTTAATTGTCAAAATTGATATAAGTTAAGTCTTTGCATTGACATGATTTAAGTTGCCTAAAGGAAACTATAGCCGTAATATGAGTTATGCATTTGTTAATAATGGATGAGGATACTAAAAGAACTATATTTGTTTGCTAATAAAAAAATGCATATTGAGTAAGTTGTGTGCAAATGAGTTTGCTCCTTAGTTGCATTCAATTTGAAAGATATGTATGGTATGCCTATTAACTATGTATATTGAGTAAGTTATGTGCGAGTGAGTTTGCTCCTTAGTCGCGTTCGATTCGAAAGATGTACCTTATTTAATTGCAATAAAAAGAAAAAAGAGAGAAGAATAAGCAAACTATGTGTCTAAAAATGCCATGAGACTTATTGCATTCTTACGTGTGCTTTCTCTTATCCCAAAGAAGGCTACTTGAATTTATTGAATTCTCGACTTAATGCATGGACATTTTGACTAGAAAAGCATGATTAGGTCCTTGACTAAATAATTAAATAACTTTGTTACCAATAGGGATGAGATAATTAGACAAAGCTTAAAATTTATGCTATAAGACTTATCATCCTTTACTATTATTGGGCACTAAGAACTATATCATCATTATATTGGCCATATACTCCTTAAATAAATTTGAAGATTGCTTAATCAAGATTGTTTCATAGTGGTCTTGGAGAAACTAAGTAATTTCTTTGTCTCTTCCCTCTTTGTTCTTGCTTGAGGGCAAGCAAGGTTTAAGTATGGAGGAATTTGATATGACGCAAATATGTATACCTAAAATAATCAATTAATAGTTAATTTTGTGTTTGTATGCATGAATTTTATCTTTAAAATGGTGCTTTTAAGATTGTTTTTAAGTATTCTTTAAGTAATCTAGGTAACTATCAAAGGATCAAGGGTTCTATGTTTGAAAAGGAAAAAGTTTTACAAGGATTGGCCAAGACAAGCCTATGCCAACTCGTTCCCCATAGGTGCCTAGTCGTGACAAAATATCATGGTGCTGACCCATGCCCTATGGTGCCGAGTCATGCAGAACCACATGGTGCCGACTCATCCCAGCTTGTCTCGAGTAGTTATGGTGCCTTTCATTAAAACACTTCACAAAAGGCTCTTTTTTGCAATGGACATGACTTGGGACACCTAGAAACCTATAAATAAGAGTGTTTTATAGAATTTTAGATATGCGATGTTAGTATTATTCATATATTAAGTTAGTAATTGAGAGTGTAATTCAAGTGTTCAAAGTTAAAATAAGATTGAAGAGTCACTAAGGCATTCATGGACACTTTTTCAAAGTAAATTTTTGAAGCAAGGATTGAAGAAAACATCATCAAAGTTTCCTTTCCCTTGTCTTTTTTATCTTTGTTCCTTGATGTTCATCTTGTCTTCTTGTCTAAACTTTGTCATTTGCACTATGAAAATACACTAGTTTGGTTCCTTTAAATTGCAATAAAGTATTGGTTTTAATCATTCTATTTCTTATACGTTTTTCATGATTTAGTTTTAATTGTGTGCTTAATTAATGTTGTATGTGCTTGATCACCATGTATAACATGTTAGTCAAATTATTCACAATGAGAGTTGGGATAAAATGATGGAAAAAACAATTGAAATTACTTAAAGAATAGGATAAGCACTTGGAGACAAGCAAATCCACTCTAAGGGGAATTATAGTATTGGCATGAATATTTATGGTTCTGTTCTATCTCTATGATGACACGAGAATGCTCATAGACTCTAGATCAAACACTTCTAATTGACAATGAGAGTTGCTTTTAGGAATTGTAGACCATACTCTCAATCATTGCATGCATGTAACACATCTTATTAAAATCAATTCTGACTTGTAATTCAATCTAATGAACATCCTTAGTCACAATATTAGTATAGTAGCATATAGCTAGTTTTAAATCTCTTATCTAATATCTTTGCCTATCCATCCTAGTAACTATCCAGTTAATACAAAATTCCCAAATTCTCCAGAGTTCGACACCCTACTCATCCTATACTAATCCCTTTGGATTTGGGTCACCCATAGTAGGCCTAACACCCACTCTTAAAGTCAATGTGCCATCATGGATGTCAATAAGGGCACAGGCTATATTTAAAATGGCCTACCAAGGATAATTGAAATATCCGCATCTTCATCCATATCAATGATGATAAAGTCATTTGGGAAAATAAATTCCCTAACTTTTAGCAACACATCTTCCAAAATCCCTCAAGGGTGTACCACAGACTTATCAGCTAGCTGAATAGTCGTATACGTTGGTTTAGGTTCTTCAATACGCAATTCTTTAAACATCTTATAGGGCATAACACTAATGCTAGCCCCTAAGTCAGCTAAAGCATTTTTAATTGAAATTTTACATATGAAATATGGAATATTAAAACTACCAAGGTCTTTTAACTTCTTAGGTAACTTTCTTTGCAAAATTGCTGAGCTCTTTTCTGACAAATAAACAATGATACCTCTTCAAGCTTTCTTTTATTAAAAAGTAGCTCCTTCAAAAACTTAGCATATTTAGGCATTTGTGATAAAGCCTCGACAAATGATATATTAATATAAAGTTGCTTAAATAATTCACAAAACTTATCGAGCTGAGCATCAATTTTATCCTTATGCAAATGAGCTGGATATGGCACTCAAGGCTGATACTCCTTTACCGTTGAGGTAGGCAATTGTGTTGTTTTTTTCTCTCTTTCTCCACTACTGCCGTTTTCCTCTCTGTAACTTCCATTTCAGCTTCTTTGTTAATGGCACCTTGTGCCTCTTGCCCAACCACTTCTTCTTGGTTTTTCTCAACAGCCCCCTTAACTTGCTTGCCACTCCTTAGGGTGATCACTTTTAGCTATTCTTTTAGGTTTGCCTCGGTGTTGCTAGGCAAACTTCCTTGTGGTCTCTCACTAAGCATTTTGGCAATCTAGCCTATCTAATTCTTTAAATTGTGAATGGAGGCTTGTTGATTCATAAGTGCTATCTCAACTGCCTTATGCCTCTAGTAAGAAGATTCAATGAATTTCTCCATCATCTCCTCTAAACAAGTCTTCTTAGGTGGAGCTTGTTGGTATTGACACTGCTGCTGAAATTTGGTGGAGATCTTGGGTTAGACTGATTACTCCACAAGAAATTAGGGTGATTCCTGGACACCATATCATATGTGTTGCTGTAGGGGTTGTTCTATTGTCTTGAAGCATTTCCCATATAATCTACCTACTCTAGCTTAGCAAAATTATTGCCATTTTGGCAATCTTGACTTTGGTGCCCTCCCCTACACCAATCACAAAACATAACCTAAGCTTGCCTTCTAACTGAGCAGTCAAGGCAACTATCAAATCCACTTGATGTACTCCACTTCCTCCTCCTGCTCTCCCTTGATTTCTCAGGGATTGCCACTGATAATTTGTCAAGGCCATATCTTCAATAAGGTCCATGGCTTCCTCTGGAGTCTTATTATTAATTGAGCCACTTGCGGCTGCATTGATGGATTATTTGCTCCCATAGTTCAGACCATTGTAGAATGTCTGAATTTGTAACCATAAAGGAAGATCATGATGTAGGCAACTCCTAAACAAGTCTTTAAACCTTTCCCACGCATCATAAAGAGTCTCACCATCTTGCTGAAGAAAGGAAGAGATGTTGTTCCTTAACTTTGTGGTCTTGGATGGTGGGAAATATTTCTCTAAAAATTTCTCTGTTAGTTGATTACAAGTGGTGAAAGTGCCTAGAGAAAATGACTTCAACCATTTTTTCAGTTTATCCTTCAATGAGAAAGGAAACAACCTCAATCTGATTGCATCATCTGAAACACCTTTTATCTTAAACGTGTCACAGATCTCAAAGAAATTATCCAAATGAGTATTAGGGTCTTCATCTGGAAGTCCATCAAACTGGCAAAAATTTTGCACAATCTGTATGATTTTGGGCTTTATCTCAAAATTGTTCATAGTAACAGCTGGCCTGATAATACTAGATACAACCCTATTAAGTGTAGCTCATGCATACTCTTGCATAGTTCTAGGAGGAATTGGTGGATCCGCCATCTCTTCCTATACCTCTACTTCTGCCTCTGCCCTTCCAGGTGTTCAACCTCTAGATTCTCCGTGTTTTCGACCCTTCCAGCAAAAGCTAGTTTCCTTCCCTCTCTTTGCTTCTTCCTCAATGTCTTTTCTAACTCTAGATCTAAAGCGAGTAAATTTGAGGAACTAGCTCTAGTCATACACAAAACAGAGTACCTAAAAAAAAATTCGGAAAGAAAAATTAAATAACTAAAAAAAATAACAACTAAATCACTAGCTTAGCTCTATTGCTAATATTACTCTAAAGTCCTCGGTACTGGTGCCACAAACTAGATGCATATTTTGCAAGTGTATAGATCACACAAGTAATAAAATAGTGAGTAGAATATCATTTCACTAGAGACTTAATGTAAGTACTAGCTCAAATATCTGCTAATGTCTAGTTAATCAAATTGGTGTTTGATAAGAATGATCACGATTATATTAAAACTAAACTAAAATCCAATTGAAGTAAAATAATAATAAGAAAAAGGATATGAAATCAAGGATAAAGGCCCATTCACTTATTAAATCCCCCTAGCCCCTAATTGTATATCATGAATTACACATCAATCAAATTCATTCCATAAGTTGAATTGGTGTTTCACTAAATTAGATAAAATTAAATCCCTATTTCCCAATAGGAATGCAAGGAATCTCTTTTCAAGCAAAATCAATTAGGTTATGCATTAGATTCAGGAAACTATCTACTAAAGAAGTCTTGTAAGCCTATCTGTAGGGCCCCAATCAACCCTCAATTTCTATGAGTGATCAATTCACATAAAGCTATCTCTAGTCAATTATATGAAAACAATCTCCAATTAACAAGCATGCAATTATCAATTGGTAATTAAGCAATAATAATCACAAAGATAAAACAGCTCAAAGAATGATTTAATTGAATAAAAAGTAATTTAATCCCTTCTAGGGTTCATCAATACCCAAATTGGGAAGAATTAGTTCATATGACACATTGAAACCAAAGAAAGAATTAAAGAAGCAAGTGCCACATCCCAACTTTGGAGACATGATGGTCTTAGAACATGGGGAGACGTAAGGTCACCCATGTCCATAGAACCCACTTATACTTATATAAATACTGCCTAGGTTCGTACCAAAACCTCTTACATTAACTTAAATAAACTCTTTTTTTTTAAAAAAAACCTTAAGTTGCAAAAGCATAATTAAAATATACTTTAAACATAATCCATAAGAAAATAATATTTAGAATTCAATTAAAACCTTGAAGGATAACATTTCAAAATAAACATCCAAAAATGAATATTCCCAGAGTGTCTAAGGATAACTCTTCATGACCTACTAAACAAATTTTCTTGGACAAGGAATTCCCCAAGTGAAGTAGGATGCCTCCTCATAATGCTCACCTGGAACCATATAAGGAAAAAGGGTTAGATAGATGATCTTAATGAGTAAACAATAGAGGTTGTACAATAACACATATCCCTTAGAAAGGGCCCATAGCTCGTAACTTATAGTTCATGATTCGTAGTTTGCAATTTAGAAAGGTTCGCAGAAATCATACTTATAACACATAGAGTGAAGGCTACTGCCATAATCACTCAAACACATAACACATAGAGTGAAGGCTACAGCCATAATCACTCGAACACATAGCCGATAATTACTCACATTAGTATGAGAAGCACATAGCTGATGATTACTCACATTGGTACGAGAAGCACATAGCCAATGATTACTCACATCGGTACGAGAAGCACATAGTCGATGATTACTCGCATCAGTATGAGGATTTCTGCATAAAAGGTAAAAGGTACCATAACTAGAGCTAATGGTAATCACAATTAATAATATCACATAAGGCAATAATAACATGTATCTCAATAACAATAGTGGTTTAACTTTTAAACAAAAGATACAATGATAGCATAGTTCCAGAAATAATATACGTTGGGGTAATAATCATAAAGGTATTATCACTAGATAGTCCAAAATGATTTTGGACCAAATATCCTTTGGCAACCTAAGCTTAACAAGAAATTACATAGTCAATTTAAAAATGAAAGTGAACTTGGGTTTCAAGAATGTCAAAGGTGCACATATCATAATAAATTGCACTTGTAATTTGAAACATAATGTTTACTCACCTTGGGTTTCCTTTGCTCCTAGTATACATAGTCCCTTTGCACTTCTAAAGCTCCTCAAACTCTAACATAATATTTGATTTAATACTTAGTATTTATTTACTCATGATGCTCCTATCCCATAACTACCCATGTACATATAGCATACACATTAGAGTTCACATATAAGTGTACTCATCACTTGCACATGGCACGTTGACTTTAAAAGTCTTGCATACCTAGGCCTTATAGGCTCTCATGAAAACTCATTACAATCATATCAATACCTTTTTAGAGTCATCACAATATTACTGCCTCAATATCAATTCACTTTAACAATTATCTTAGTTCACTTTACACTTCCATTCATGTCAACTTAACAATTATCCTTTCAAGCGTCATGCTTAACTCTTATGATCCCTTTCACTTCATTAACTCATAATCATATGTTCATCATCAAGTCATCATAACATCTAGTTCCAAATTTCCCAATCACATTTGCATTCTAATCATAATATAAGGTTAAGATACCTTATGTATACCTTAAGTATACCATAATGCATTTAAGCTTATCTAGGATCATACCTTCATCTAACATGCTATTTTATCATTTATTATACATATATACATGTCAATAATCACCAAAACACATCACATAAAATTTATAAGCATTGGGACAAAAATGTTCATGTAGGCCGAATGCATCATCAAGGTAAAAACCAAATTCTTCTTCTTTTCGTACTTTCCGTCTATTTTAGAAATATGTAAAAAATGGTTTGAATCAAGATTTTTCATGTAAACATAATAAAAATCATTTTAGAATATAAATTCATAAGAATCGGCCACCATTGGTGTTATTTATGCACAAAAATTCAACCTTTGAATCATAGAGCTCAAAACCATGAGTTTTCTTGTTTTTGGTATTTTCCGGTCATTTCAGAAATATGTAAACAGGTTGTTTAAACTATTATTTTTCATTCAATAATAACAAATATTAGTTTAGAACACATCCATACATGATTCAGCAGCTATAGATAGGATTTATACAAAAAAAATTCCAAGTTTAAAGGCTTAGGTGAAAAATCATGAGTTTTTGCGCTTTCCGCGCATTTCGTTTTTTTCAGAGATAAACAGGCACATGATTCAAATCATTATTTTTCATCTAAAAAAACAAATATCATATTAGAGCACTTCCTCACACAAATTGGCAGCCATATGTCCATTCACAAATAATATTTTCCAACTTCTAAGTTCTAACACAAAAACTTTGAACTCCTTTGTTTTTTGAAACTTTCCAGTCATTACAGAAATATACAAAATTATTATTTAATCCAATATTTTCCATCAAAACAAATCAAAAATTAGTTTAGAACACAACCATACACAAATCGCCCCCCCGCCCCCATGATGTTTATGCATAAAAATTGTGATTTTAAGTTATAGAATTCACCTCTGAAGAAATCTCGTGAAAAGAATCGTGTTTTCGGTAGAAAATAGATTTTCTCTCCAAAAACTCACTCAAACAGAATTAAATCTATAAAAATTAGTAATCAAATAGTTAAAAATAATTTTTCCCATAATTTATTTTATAGATATCAATTTAGAAATCGAAAGAGAAGAAAAACTTACGATTATGGTCAAGAAATCGCGAAACTGAAAGGAGTTTTCTTAATTTCAATAGAGAGAATTATTTTGGGAGAATTTTTCTGTGAAAATACTAGAATAACAGAGTGTGGCTACTGTCTAAATTGATGGGGGCCAAAATTTTCCTTATATATTAGGGTTTGGGGTGCAATTTCCAAGTTTGCCCTTGATGAGCTAGGTTAGAAGTGTTTTTGTGTAGTGGACTTTTGGGTATTTAGGCTTTTTAATTAATTTAGGGCTAATTATAGGTAATTAAAAATACAATATTTTTCTTATTGTTTTCATTAAAATTTTCTCAAAAACATTTATTTAAAAATATTTTGAAAATACTCATAAAATTATTTTATGCTTAAAAATCACCTTTTTACATGAAAATTTATTTTACAAAAAATAAATTATTTTATGCTAATGCATTTTATTCAAATCATTTATTTCACAACAATAATTCATATTAGGCATATTAAAATTAATTTAATATGCCCCAAACTCATAAATCACGTCACACATGAATTTTCATACAGTCACACAATTTATGACAATAAGCCTAAATTCAAATAATTTGTTACTAAAACTCCTAGGATAGATGTGGGTTGTTACATTCTCCCCCCTTAAAAGAAATTCATCATCGAATTTCCAAATCTAATAGTAGAACATAGTTTACTAAACTTCTCTGCCACGCTTCTGCTGTGCCACTCAAACCCAATATCTAACTACAATTAACTTATCAAACACAGTAAGGCACGTACTCACAATCTATTAAAAAGAATCACATTGATAAACTTTCAACTTAAGCTGCACCTATGTTAATCTCTTGTTCAAACAAATCTTAAAATTAATCCTTAATAATTTTGTATCCTATTAGCCTTAAACAAAAGTAATAGACCCTTTAATTTCACCTTGAATCAAATATAATCCTAGGCATTTGTTTTTCCTTATATCTCTATTATTATTAACATCTATATTAATACCTTGATCACCACTTCCATTCATTATTTATTACATTAGTCATATAAGAATCCAATAGAAAATTCCAAATAAATAACTCCAATTGATATTTGATAATTCACTTTCCATATTAATAATTATTACTTAATCTATTATTACCTCAATAAATATTTTCGTGTTTAATACCTTACTAACATTATGATTTCTATACTCCCATTATTCATTAATTAAAACATATTTAAACTTAACAAACATTCCTATATATGTCATATCCCAAACAAACTTGCATTCTATTAATTTACGATCCTAAATAAACTTCTCATAACTATTTCAGACTTACTCTCTTTTTGTATAATATATGCATCATTACCATGATTTAATTACCTAATGCCTCGGAATTTTTTACATTTAGCTCGTAATATCATCTAACTTTAGATTTTCCACTTACATCTTGCTATATTTCACATTCCTAATCATTTAACTTATTCATATTAAAATAATAAACCTTTAGATATCATTGCCTTTAAATGAAATCTTTATGCAACTCCTATATCTTTCCAAATCTATGCCATTCAAGGTTATCTCAATAAAAATTCTTTTCGTACTAAGGATCACTACCAAAATTTTTCTAGTAACCTCAATTGAACATTATAGTATCAACATCGTTAAACATTTCTCATCCAGAGGACACAAATCCCTTTCAGATATATTCAAAACTTGTTAAATTTTTCAAAATTGCATAGCATCATACTTATCCTTTTATCATTATTACAAGTCTAAGAATACTTATCCTTTTATGTCTCCCGCTCCTAAAAGAAATTCTACTTGCTTTTCTCTATGGTCAAAATAGGCTCCATACTCATATAGCCAATCCATTTCTATGATCATATCGAATTCTAGGACATTAAGTTCTAACAACTCCATAGGAAGTTTCCATCCATCGATGTCTACCTCATAATCCTAAAACATATACTTTACCTACCTCATATTGTAAACTTATGTAATGTAACTGATTTGTTTCATTCTCCTATTGATCATTATTAAATATCAATTTGCCTCTTTTGGCCTCAATCACAATTATCATTTAATAACTCCATACATTTCTTATATCAAACCATTATTACATGTAAGCATTTCATACTTCATAGCATTATACCTATCAGTCATTAATCTAAATTGGATCAATACTTAGTCCACTTCTCCTTCTAATCCACCTAACCCCCACTATCAAATTATCATACTTAGCATGCCTTTAACATAAGCGCCCATCATATAATATCACATCACAGGACACATATCACCTAGCATGTATCATATATCATAGCGCGTACAATGTCTCCTAATCATGTAACACATAACTTATAGCATAGTGAGCTCTCCTATCATATTTATAGTCAATCATCCCTTAAGCAATAGAAGATCAAACCCAAGCCAACCAGCTAATTAGTCATATAATATCATTCATGTCATATAAGCCCTATGCCACTAGTCTAACAGTTACCTACTATTAAAGGAAATCTCAGTTGTGTCTCTTATCCTTGGCTCCTTGCTCTTGAGGTTGAGATGGTCCAAGTGGTGGAGGTGTCGAGGTCACATTTCCTGAATCTATCATTCAAGGGTAGTCCTTGATGAAGTGACCCTTCTGTCCACATTTTAGACATGCGTCAGAGACTTTCCAGCAAACACCAAAATGCTCCTTTCCACAATGGCCACAAATCCTAGGCAAAGATTCCTTTCCTCGACTGCCTCCTCCTTTTCTATGTTGGCCTCCTTGATCTTTGCCCTTATGCTTGCCCTTTTGTTCACATTTAGCATGCTCATGTCCCTCGGCTTTATATCTCTTTTCCATTATCTTGGCCTTATCTATCAGCTTAGCTAAGGTTGAGAATTTAGTTGTTGCCAATGAGTTGAATAGTGGTGTGATCAACCCTCTTAGGAAGCAGTTGACGCAGCTAGCTTTGGTAGGAACGATGTTGATAACAAACCTGCTAAGTCGATTGAACTCCTTAGCATATTCTAATACTGACATTCCAGGCCTCTGCTTTAGCTGCTCGAACTGCAGTGCTCTATCTTGCCTTTCACCTTCAGGCAAGAATTGATCCATCACCTCTTGCTTAAATTCTGCCCGTGTGGTTGGGTCAGGTCCATATAATCGTTCCTTAATATTTTTCTCATACCAGTACCAAGCCTCCTTCTTGAGTTGGAGTCCTACCAACTCAATCACTCAGGCATCCGAGCAAGATAATCGACGGACTAGCTCGTCTACCTCATCTAAGAACTCATGTGGGTCATCACCCTCCTCACCACATAAGGTAGGTGGCTGTAGCTTCTTAAATTCTAAGATGGTCATTCCTTCATCAAGTAGCTGCTTCCTTTCCCTTCGTGCAGGTGTCACTACAGTAGCAGGTGGAACTCAATTCCTTTCTTGTGTTGGTGACACTTCACGCCTTTGAGCTCGCAACTCTTTCAATTCCTTACGCAAGTCTCTCATTTCCTTGTGCATAGCTTGCACCTCTTGTGAGAATGGTTGTTCACTATAGCCCATGGTTGGTGCCCCTAAATTAGATCTCTCTCTTAACGCCGCAGGGGCAGAGGCAATATTCGCAGCAGTGTCCGATATCGCATTCTCACTAACCCTAATAGGTTTAGCAGCTGTGCAGACCTTTTTATTGGGAGGCATTCTGCTATCACGATAGGGAATTTAGTACTAACTCCCTTCTAACCCATCTAACCCCATTATCATACTATCACATTTACCATGCACTCAGCATAAGCACTTATCAAATCATATCAAAAGGCCCATATCATATATCACTTATCGCATAGCATATATCATAGAGCATATATCACATAGCATCTATCAAGGCATGTATCATGTATCATAATCATGTACCATATAACCTATAGCATCATGAATTCTCCTATCATATCAAAGTGAATCATGTCATAGGCAATAAAAGAAATCAATGCATACTAAGTCGCTAGGCAGTCGATTAGAATCATTCACATCGCAGGAGTTTTTTTTTTTTTTTCTAGAGGTAGATCACAGGCATAGCTTTCTCGAACATCTTTCACCATGTCCTCTTGTATGCCACACGCGGTGCTCTAGGTTGCAGTCTTCCAGCAGGGGTAATCTTCTTAGTCATCTAGTAAAGGAATCACAAGGCACACAAGCAAACAATAACAAAGACTACTATAACTTATTAGGATTTGGCGGAACTATATTGGCGATAAACTATAAGTGACAAGACAGGAAAATTCCTATGCTCTAGGATTATACATAGTCAAACCAATATCCCTTAGAAAGGGCCCATAGCTCGTAACTTATAGTTCATGATTCGTAGTTTGCAATTTAGAAAGGTTCGCAGAAATCATACTTATAACACATAGAGTGAAGGCTACTGCCATAATCACTCAAACACATAACACATAGAGTGAAGGCTACAGCCATAATCACTCGAACACATAGCCGATAATTACTCACACTAGTACGAGAAGCACATAGCCGATGATTACTCACATTGGTACGAGAAGCACATAGCCAATGATTACTCACATCGGTACGAGAAGCACATAGTCGATGATTACTCGCATCAGTATGAGGATTTCTGCATAAAAGGTAAAAGGTACCATAACTAGAGCTAATGGTAATCACAATTAATAATATCACATAAGGCAATAATAACATGTATCTCAATAACAATAGTGGTTTAACTTTTAAACAAAAGATACAATGATAGCGTAGTTCTAGAAAGAATATACATTGAGGTAATAATCATAAAGGTATTATCACTGGATAGCCAAAAATAGTTTTGGACCAAATGTCCTTTGGCAACCCAAGCTTAACAAGAAATCACATAGTCAATTTCAAAATGGAAGTGAACTTGGGTTTCAAGAATGTCAAAGGTACACATATCATAATAGATTGCACTTGTAATTTGAAACATAATGTCTACTCACCTTGGGGTTCCTTTGCTCTTAGTACACGTAGTCCCTTTGCACTTCTAAAGCTCCTCAAACACTAACATAATATTTAATTTAATACATAGTATTTATTTACTCATGATGCTCCTATCCCATAACTACCCATGTACATATAGCATACACATTAGAGTTCACATATAGGTGTACTCATCACTTGCACATAGCATGTTGACTTTAAAAGTCTTGCACACTTAGGCCTTATAGGCTCTCATGACAACACATTTAAATCATATCAATATATTTTTAGGGTCATCACAATATTATTACCTCAATATCAATTCACTTTAACAATTATCTTAGTTCACTTTACACTTCCATTCATGTCAACTTAACAATTATCCTTTCAAGCATCATGCTTAACTCTTATGATACCTTTCACTTCATTAAATCATAACCATATGTTCATCATCAAGTCATCAAAACATCTAGTTCTAAATTTCCTAATCACATTTACATTCTAATCACAATATAAGGTTAAGATACCTTATGTATACCTTAAGTATACCATAATGCATTTAAGCTTATCTAGGATCATACCTTCATCCAACATGCTATTTTATCATTTATTATACATATATACATGTCAATAATCATCAAAACACATCACATAAAATTTATAAGCATTGGGACAAAAATGTTCATGTAGGCCAAATGCATCATCAAGTTAAAAACCAAATTCTTCTTCTTTTCATACTTTCCGTCTATTTCAGAAATATGTAAAAACATGGTTTGAATCAAGAGTTTTCATGTAAACATAACAAAAATCATTTTAGAATATAAATTCATAAGAATTGGCCACTATTGGTGTTATTTATACACAAAAATTCAACCTTTGAATCATAGAGCTCAAAACCATGAGTTTTCTTATTTTTGGTATTTTCTAGTCATTTCAGAAATATGTAAACAGGTTATTTAAACTATTATTTTTCTTTCAATCATAGTAAATATCAATTTAGAACACATCCATACATGATTCGGCAGACACAGATAGGATTTATACAAAAAAATTCCAAGTTTAAAGGCTTACGTGAAAAATCATGAGTTTTTGCGCTTTCTGTGCTTTTCGTTCTTTTCAGCGATAAACAGACACATGATTCAAATCATTATTTTTCATCTAAACAAAACAAATATCATATTAAAGCACTTCCTCACACAAATCAGCAGCCATATGTCCAAGAATAATATTTTCTAAGTTCCAAGTTCTAACACAAAAATCTTGAACTCCTTTGTTTTTTGAAACTTTCCGGTCATTACAGAAATATGCAGAAATATTATTTAATAAAATATTTTCCATCAAAACAAATCAAAAATCATTTTAGAACACAACCATACACAAATTGCCCCCCCTTATGATGTTTACGCATAAAAATTGTGATTTTAAGTTATAGAATTCACCTTTGGAGAAATCTCGCGGAAAGAATCGTGTTTTCGGTAGAAAATAGATTTTCTCTCAAAAACTCACTCAAACAGAATTAAATCTGTAAAAATTAGTAATTAAATAGTTCAAAATAATTTTTCCCTTTATTTATTTTATAGATATCAGTTTAGAAATCGAAAAAGAAGAAAAACTTACGATTACGGTCAAGAAATCGCGAAACTGAAAGGAGTTTCTTAATTTTGATAGAGAGAATTATTTTGGGAGAATTTTTCTGTGAAAATACTGGAATAACATAGTGTGGCTACTGTCTAAACTGATGGGGGCCAAAATTTTCCTTATATATTAGGGTTTGGGATGCAATTTCCAAGTTTGCCCTTAATGAGCTAGGTTAGAAGTGTTTTTGTGTAGTGGACTTTTGGGTATTTGGGCTTTTTAATTAATTTAGGGCTGATTATAGGTAATTAAAAATACAATATTTTTCTTATTTTTTTCATTAAAATTTTCTCAAAAACATTTATTTAAAAATATTTTGAAAATACTTATAAAATTATTTTATGCTTAAAAATTGCCTTTTTACATGAAAATTTATTTTACGAAAAATAAATTATTTCATGCTAATGTATTTTATTCAAATCATTTATTTCACAATAATACTTCATATTAGGCATATTAAAATTAATTTAACATGCTCCAAACTCATAAATCATGTCACACATGAATTTTCATATAGTCACACAATTTATCACAATAAGCCTAAATTTAAATAATTTATCATTAAAACTCCTAGGGTAGATGTGGGTTGTTGCAGTAAAAAATCTCAAACAATTCATAAATAAAGTGTAGAGGAATCTTGTTCTTTGATTATCAATCTTCAATGACTTCTTTCTCTTACTATCCTCTCTCCAATCCCTAGGTAACCCCTTGCAAAATGCTGTCAGATCTAGTTTTATATTTTCGAAAATTTTAACTCACACCACTAAACCCGTGGCTGAGGTTCTAGCCGTGGCAATGGAGAACCAAAGAATGTAATTTCCCATGGATGAAACCTCAACCCATGGCAGCCCATGTTCTTCAAAAAGTTAGCATTTTGGCTTGAATTTTCACCATTCTGGGTCACATTCGGATCATGGCATCATTTGACACCAGATTAACTTAAGGAACTATGAAAACACTAAAACAAACAAGTTAAACTCAATTCGAGGCATAAAATACATTAAGAATAATGGCCAAAATATAGTGTTTTCAACACTTATCAACATCAATGGCCAAATCTTTTATGATAACTACAAAATCTACATTAAATGCAGTTTAGAGGAAAATCACAGTCACTATCCCAAATCATGGTCGCGATCTTCATAATTTCTAATGGCTAGTGAAACATGGTTGCTTCTCATAGGTCACTAAACTATCCATTGGAATGGCTTTCTGACTCTACAAATATCACAATTGCGATCAGCCTTTAACTTCTATATATCATGGCCGACCAACTTTATAGGATCTCACATCATTTTATTTGAAATTAATAACGGTCACAATCACAAAATAGGTATTGTGCGCACAATCTAATGTAGCGAGTGTGATTTACAAGATAGTTTCTTGTACTTTCAATATCTTAAATGTTTAACATTTTCTTAGTATAATAGACATTAAATGTAAACTTTTGAGCACTTTAATTTGATTATCAAGATTAAAATAGAGATTGACTAATTTATGAATGAACTTAGGTCAACAATTATTAACTACATTACCATATAAAGAATTTTTTTAAAAAAATTATTAACTACATTACTTAATAAAATGATACTTAAAAAAATAGGGGCTTTCCAAATTTAGGGCCTTAGGTGATTGCCTAATTTGCCTAACACTAAATCCACCCTCCACTCTTGTCAAAAACAAAAACTAAAATGTCATATCTCGTTCTTAAGATGTGACGGGCCTAAGGCATGGGGAGACGTAAGGTTACTTAAAACTATAGAACCCTTAAGCACTACTCTGAACCATTACATTGCAAACCTAAGATCATAGCCTAAACCATTTGTGTCATCTTACATTTATTAACCATTACTCATGCATAGCTAGTTACTTGAAGATTCATTAAAGTCATCATTTGTGCCATATCAAGTCATGCATCATAGTAATCATACTAAAAATTGAAACTTCTAACTATTACAAACCATATGCATTATCAGATAAAAAAAAATCTCAAAATTTAAGACTACAATCTATGATACCTTGAGTTCTAAGAAGATTTTAAAGTTCACTAAAATTTAACACAAATCTATCCTTATTTGCAATGCAACCTCTCAAGTGATGGTAAGATACTTGAGATGATTACCTTGCTAGGTCTTCTAGATCTCCTAAAATATATAAACCACTAAAAGGTCTAAGATAAACTCAATGAGAATACAATATTTTATATAGGTAAGGGTGAGTTTAAGAATGAATTAACTCATAGAAAAGGGTACCTTATGAAATGATTTAGTAGAAATCAATAAGCTTGGAAGCGGTAGACTTCCCACTTATAAATGGATAAAGTAGTGGCTAATGCCTTGCCTACTCTTTCATATAACACTTGAGAGCATATGACTAATCAGGTTATATGGCTAGGACCATCAAACTCCTCCTAACTAAGGTCTAAATACACTTAACCTATCTGCTGGCTTTTTACCATATGCACAAGTTCAATGTACAACCCTACATCAATCAAGGATTTTTGTTTCAAAAGATTTCACATAGAATAATATATCTCATTGATTGAACAATATGGCATATATAGACATATGAGAGATGGAAAGTCTTATGACAAAATTTCACATGTGTTAGATAGTTCATAGGGATTGACTAGAAGCGAAGTAACCACAAGGTGAGTAAACATTATGTTATTATTACAAGTACAAGCTATCATGATTGAGTTAGTGGGAACCTTTGAGATTCTTGAAACCCAAGTTCACTTCCATTTTAAATTTGATTATGTGATTTCTTTGTTAAGCTTGGGTTGCTAAAAGACAATTGGTCTAAAACCAATAATGTTTATTCAATGATATGAAAAACCTTTTGTATTTGTACCTTACCTACTTTTTTTTTTCTAGAACTACACTATTATGGTATATTTTGTTCAAAAAGTTAAACTGCTATTGTTTTTATAATACATGTTATTATTGCCTTAAGTGCTATTATTATATGTGAATACCATTAGCTCTAGCTATGGTACCTCTAACCCTTTATACAAAAATCCTCGTGCCAATGTGGGCAATCATCGGAACCTATGCACTTGGTCTTAACCCAATGGATAAGGGTTGTGTATCCACCTCAGCTAAAAAGGGTAGTTCTAGCTATGGAGCCTGATTAGTTTCATGGCTTTATAAGTTATTAGGTTGGTAGTTGGAATTTGGCATGAGGCCACCTCTCCCTTGAGTGAATGAGCTAGCATATTCATTTACTCTTATTGGGTGATAAGTGTTATAAGTGTGATTTTTGCAAACCTGCTAAAGTGAAAATCTTGCTAAATTGAAATTGATTTGTAAATCATAAACTATATGTTATATGCAATGGGCTTTCTTTAAAAATGGGATATATGATATCATTTATGCTATATTGTTTACTCATTGAGATCATATATCTTACCACCTTTCTCTTGTGTAGTTCCAAGTGAGCAATATGAGGAGGCAAGGTGATGGCTCAAGCATTCTACTTCGCTTGGGGGATTCCACGTCCAAGTCTTTAATTATACTATGTTATGAAGAGTAATTCATAGACACTCCAGGAGTTTATTTTGGGATATTAATCATTGATGATTTATTTTAAGACTTTAAATGTTATTTCCCTTATAAGATTTTTTTAAATTATTTTGTTAAACTATTCTTTTGCATATTAAAGTTTCCTATATTATTGGATTTTAAGTTAGTACATGGGGTTTGTTACAATCCTAGGCCTGATTTGTATAAATATGGTGACCTTATGTCTCCACATATTCTAGGACCATCATGTCTCTAAAATTAGAATGTGACAAAGTTTGTATCAAAGCTATAGGTTATCCTTTGTTATCACTTGACTAGTGTCAAGTTGGTATCAAAAATGAAGTTTTTTTTTTTAAAGTCTAGTTTAGACTTGTCTATTTATTAGGTTAATTAAGCACAATTGTGGAGCATAGGAATTTTCCTATCATGTCACTTGTAATTTATCGCTAGTATAGTTCGGTGAAATCCTAATAAGTTATAGTACTCTTTTGTTATTGTTTATTTGTGTGCCTTATGATTCTTTTGTCAGACAACCAAGAAGATTATCCCTGCTTGAGGGCTGAGACCTAGAACACCATGTGCGACCTATTAGAGGACTTGGCCAGAGATGTTCAAGAAAGCCGTACCTGTGATTGTCACATCCCAACTTTAGAGATATAACGGTCCTAGAATATATGGAGACATAAGGTCACCCATACCCATAGAACCCACTTATACTTATACAATCATGCCTAAGATTGTACCAAACCTCATGCAATGACTTGTTTATGAAAACCTCTAGTTGCAGAAGACAAATAAAAAGATACTTCAAATACAACCCATAAGAAATAATAATATTCAATTCTAGTTTAAACCTTATCGAATAACATGTCAAGATAAACATTTAAAATGATTATTTCTAGAGCGTCTAAAGATAACTCTTCAAAACATAGTATTATTAAAGACTTGGACAAAGAATCCCCTAAACAATGTAAGATGCTTAAGCCATCACCTTGCCTCTTCATATTGCTCACTTGGAATCACATAAAGAGAATAGGGTGAGATAGATGATCTCAATAAGTAAACAATATAGCACATACAATAACATATATCCTTTTAAAAAGGAAACCCATAGCTTATATCACATAGTTCATGATTTACAATTCATAAATCAACGATTCAATTTAGCAAGTTTTTCAGTTTAGCAAATTTCCCAATTTAACAGTTTGCAGAAATCATACTTATAACATTTAACACCCAAAAAGAGTAAATAACAATGCTAGCTCATTCACTCGAGAGAAAGGTGGCCTCGTTCCAAATTCCAACTCCTAACCCAATACTTATAATGTTATGAAACTGACCAGGCTCCACAGCTAGAACCGCCCCTTATAGCTGAGGTGGATATATAACCCATATCCATCAAGTTAAGACCATGTGAACAGGTTTTGATGATTACCCACATCGATATGAGGATTTCTACATAAAGGATTAAAGGTACTATAGTTAGAGCTAATGTAATCCTAAATAACAATGTCACATAAGGCAATAATAACAAGTATCCCAATAGCAATAGTAGTTTAACTTTTGAACTGTCACATCCTAATTTTAGAGACATGACAGTCCTAGAATATGGGGAGACATAAGGTCACCCACACCCATAGAACCCATTTATACTTATACAAATACTTCCTAGGATCATACCAAAACCTCTTACATTAACTTAAATAAACCCTTTATCTATTTTTTTTTGAAAACCTTAAGTTACGGAAGCACCGTTAAAATATACTTTAAACATAATCCATAGGGAAATAATATTTAGAATCCAATTAAAACCTCAAAAGATAACATTTCAAAATAAACATCTAAAAATAAATATTCCCAGAGCATCTAAGGATAACTCTTCATAACATATTAAACTGATTATCTTGGACAAGGAATCCCCAAGCTAAGTCAAATACTTGAGCCATCGCCTTGCCTCCTCACATTTGCTCATCTGGAACCACATAAGGAAGAAGGGGTGAGATAGACGATCTCCATGAGTAAACAATAGGGCTTACACAATAACACATATCCTGGTTTGTAATTTTAGAAAGGTTCACCGAAATCACACTTATAACACATAACACATAGAGTGAAGGCTACTGCCATAATCACTCAAACACATAGAGTGAAGGCTATTACCATAATCATTTAAACACATAGAGTGAAGGCTATTGCCATAATCACTCGAACACATAGCTGATGATTACTCACATCGATATGAGGATCACAAAGCTAATGATTACTCGCATCGATACGAGGAGCACATAGTCGATGATTACTCGCATCGGTATGAGGATTTTTGCATAAAAAGGGTTAAAGGTACCATAGCAAGAGCTAATGGTAATCACATTTAATAGTAACATTTAAGCCAATAATAACATGTATCCCAATAATAATAGCAGTTTAACATTTTGAACAAAAGATACAAGAATAGTGTAGTTCTATAAAGAATATAATTTAGGGCAGTAATCACAAAGGAATTATCAATGGATAAACAAAAATTGTTTGGACCAATTGTCCTTTAGCAACCTAAGTTTAACAAAGAAATCATATAGTTATAAGAGATAATGGAAAAGAACTTGGGTTTTAAGAAGGTCAAAGGTTCACTTAACATGATAGCTTATACTTGTAACCTAAACTTACTCGCACTTGTAGCATGAATACAATGTTTACTCACCTTATGGTTCCTTCACTCCTAGTACACATAGCCCTTTTGAACCTCTAAAGCACCTCAAGCTCTAGCATAATATTTAATTCAATACTTAGTATTTATTGAATCATCATGCTATCCTATCCCATAACTACACCATGCACATATAACATTCACATACATTTAAAGTTGCATATGGAAGTGCACCCATTCCTTGCACATAACATGTTGACTTTAAAAGTCTCGTAGACTTAGCCTTTATAGGCCCATATGAAAACACATCATAATTCATGTCAATAACTTTCTAAGGTCAACACAATATCATTATCTTAATATCAATTCACTTTAATAATTAACTTAGTACACTTAACACTTCCATATATGTCAATTTATCAATAGCCTCTCAAGTGTCATGCTTAACCCTTATGATTCATCCATTCAATCAATCATCACTTCATCAATTCAAGACCATTAATTCATTATCAAGTCATCATAACATCTATTTCCATATTTCCTAATGACATTCACATTCTAATCACAATATAAGGTTAAGATACCTTAAGTATGCCAAAGTGCCTCTAGTCTTGTCTAATGTCTTCCCTTCAACTAACATGCAATTTAACCATTTATTGTACATATATATATGTCAATAATCATTGAAACACATCACATAAAAATTATAGACATTGGGATAAAAATCCCTTAGCAGGCTGAATGCTCCATTAAAGGGAAAACTGAATTTTTCTTACTTTTTGCACTTTCTGTCTACTACAGTAATATGTAAAAATATGGTTTGAATCAAGATTTCTCATGTAAACACAACAAAAATCATTTTAGAACATTAATCTACATGAATCAGCAGCAATAGGTATGTTTCACACATGAAAATCCAAATTTTGGGTTTTAGGATGCAAAACCATGAGTTTTCTTATTTTTGGTATATTTTGATCATTACAGTAATATGTAAATAGGTGTTTTAAACCATTATTTTTCATTCAATCATGGCAAATATTAGTTTAGAACATCATCATGTATGAATTGGCAGCCATTGATCATAATTATGCATAAAAATTCCAAGTTTCAAGATTTAGGGGAAAAATCATGAGTTTTTGCGCTTTTCGTTCATTACAGTGATATGCAAACACATGGTTTAAATTGTTATTTCTCATCCAAACAAAACAAATATCAGTTTAAAATCCATCCATACACAAAGTGGTAGCCATATGTACAAAAAAATCATAGAATTTTCCAACTTCTAAGTTCTAGCACAAAAACCTTGAATTCCTTTGTTTTGTAAAACTTTTCGGTCATTATAGTAACATGCAGAAATATAATTTAATCCTATATTTTTCATCAAAAAACATCAAAAATCAGTTTAGAAATCAATGATATAGAAATCGCCCCCTTGGTATGCAAGTCAAGTTATTTCTTTCAAAGAGAATTTGTGGTAATCAAGCAAAGGTGTGATCCAAGTCCCTCCAAGAAGAGTTCATGCTATTCAAGAGTGCTTCTTCCAAAAGCAGTGCTTGTGCTATCCCTAAATTAAGGTGGAACTTAGATCCAACACCAAGCTCATTCCCTAAGTTCCTCACTGATGGAAGCCAAAGGTAAAAGTTCTTTCCTTTTTCTTTTCAATTTCAATTTCAAGATCTAAATCTAAAAAGATCTAATTTTTGCTAATTAAAATCTGACCTAATTAACAAATCTTTCAAACCCTTAAAATCAATCAAAACACGATAACAAAGGCAATGCCTTAAAAAACCCCTCCTTCGTAAGAAAAAAGAACTGCGCCGGGTTTGATTCTTATTCAAAGGGATACACAGGCCTGCCGTCTCTAAGGCATTCAACTCCACTAAGATTAACAACTTCTTCTCTTTATCACCTTGTTCACATAGTTTAGGATTGAAATTACTTTTCTTAAATAAAAATAAAAATTTTAATTCTTTTTATTATAATTGTTTTAATACTCTCTTTCTTATTTTAGTTGTTCATATCATATTTGGGGAATGTGTGCTTTTCCTAAATTCCACAAGGGCTAGAGGAAAGATCCCCTGATTTTGACATTTTGATTTGTAATAGTTTTAAGTAGTTTTCCTTTATTTTTCACAATTGTCATTATCTCATATTTGTCATGCATTTTGCATGTAATATTTGTTTCATGCATCATATTATATCTGTTCATGCATACATAAAAACTTCTTTTTAAAAACTATTCTGTATTTAAGCCAAACTAATTTTTTATATTATTTTAACCAAAACCTAGTCCCCAAACCCTTTTTGGTCATTCAAGGACTAGTGCTTTTCCTTAGGATAAATGGTACAATTTTGGAGTCAATCAAATTGGTTTTTTACTTTAATTTTCCCGACTAAAATAAACAAAATTAAAGTGGCGACTCCTTTTGCAAAATACAAAATACAATTTTTCTAAACTTATAGCAGTTTCCAATTGTGATATTTCTCCCAAATGGACATTTTTGATTCCCTCTAGTAGATTAGACTGGGTGCTCGGGCGAAGCCTCAAACAAATTGAAAGGAAAAGAAAAACTTTTGAAATGGTAGCGAATCGCAAGTTTGAAAGGATTTTTATGAATTTCGGAAGAGAAAAATATTTTGAAAATTTTTTTTTACCAAATAATGAAATAACAGAATGGTGGCCATTGGAACGAAGGGTTGGCCAAAATTTAGGTTAAATATTAGGGTTTTGGGTGAAATTTCCAAAATTACCTTTAATGAGATAGGTTAGGAGTGTTTTAGTGTAGTGGGCTTTTGGGTATTTGAGTTTTTTAATTAATTTAAGGCTGATTATAGGTAATTAAAAATACAATATTTTTCTTATTATTTTATGTAAAATTCTCCCTAAACATTTATTTAAAAATTATTTTAAAATACTCATAAAATTATTTTTATGCTTAAAAATCGTCTTTTTGCATGAAAATTCATTTTACGAAAAATAAATTATTTCATACTAATGCATTTTATTCAAATTATTTATTTTCAAATAATAATTCATATTAGGTATATTAAAATTAATTTAACATGCCCCAAACTCATAAATCACGTCACACATGAATTTTCATAAAACCACACAATTTGTCACAACAACCCTAATTATCCGTTTGGATGATAATGATTTGAAACTTAGATTTGGATTTGAATTAAATCTCTTGTTAGGGTTATTAAGATTGAATAGATTTGAATTTGATCCAAATACCTAGTGAAATCTAATAGTTCAAAAAATTAATATTTCAAATACTCTTTTTGATCTAGCTATTTCAAATCTACTATCTTTATCTTTAACCTAAAATTTCCATTTTTTCTTTCAAGTTTAAAATCTAAAATTTCAAATTTTTTACGCTCTCCAAATAAAAGATTTATAAATTTTTAAATTTCAAATCATAGATTTAAAATATGAGATTTGAAATTTAAATCTCAAATCCAAATCCATGCATCCAAACGTAACCTAAATCTATTATCTTCATCTTTAACCTAGTTGCTTGATGAATTTAATCATCATATGAAAATAATTGCAAATTTAGTTTAATTGAAATTAGTAAGAAATAAAAGAGGTTTCTCATAATTCAAATTCTTTCATAATGAATACTAGATAAAAAAAAAATAGCATAATAAGAAATTAAAGATGAAACATTTTCTTCTTTGATTTCTTTTCTCTAATTTCTTTCTCTAGTTGAATAGCAAGAATAAGAACAAGAATGAAAAATATGGAGAAGACAAAGAAAAATAAAGTTATGAAGATCAAGAAGAAACACTTTCTTCTTTTCTTCCTTTATAATTTCTTTTCCTTTCCTTTTCTTTCTTTTCTTTTCCTTTTTCTTTCTTTATAATTTTCTTCATATTCAAACAAAATAACTACCTTAATATCTCATATTAATCAATGTATTTATACTTATCATACAACTCTTATAGACAATGCATAATTACTTGGAGTCTTATTATGCTCATATGTTGTTTTTGCAACCCTTGACTTATAAAACAATCACATAGTATCAAACTCATCCAATATTTTATTTCCATTGCACTTAGAATGATATGTTCCTTTGGAGTAGTTTTTTCTTTAAAAGACCAAGAACAAGTCAAGTTGAATACATACACTATGAACTTAAATGAAAGGACCATAGATTTAGGCCCTGTGAGCCTAAAAGAATCAAACATATTCATAAGAGGCTTTGTCAATTTCATATTATAAAAAATGCATAAAATAACAAGATTAATAACTTATGTAATTATGTAGCTACCATAATAATTTGGTCTTCAATCAAAATGGTAATCCTACTAATTTGTTGAATCCTATACTTCCACATCGAAAATGGAAATCTTGTTGGAGTGGATTTCTAGTGGCTGATTGAATTCTTATTAGATTATGAAAAATTTCTCAGATGCACATTGTCGCTATTGGAATTTTGATATCTAACAAGTGAACAACACTTGTTCATCACAACTCTTTGTGAGGCTCAATCAATCTGGTTCCTAGTGTTTCTAACCTCAAATATACATTGTCATTATTGGTCTTTCACACTAGTCAAGTCAAACCCATTAGACCAACAAGTATAATGATTTGAACATTATATGTCTCAGATACTCATTGTCATTATTGACATACAATGTATCATATACTCATAACATCACATGCCTTACAATAACTTCAAGAAAACATTCAAACCGAATATATCACCCTTATGTATCTATAACCAATGACATAAGTGTTTGAATTTCTCTTGAACTATTGTTCCAATGGAGAACCATGACTTGATATTTTCTTTGGAAGATTTTTGGGCTTTATTTATAAGTCTCACTTTGCACATTATCCATTTTAAACATGCATCACATGCATTCATATATATCACATATATATTTCATAAAATGGACAACATAAATATAGGTATGATCATGGATTCTATGGATCCACTTCCTAGCCACAAGGAATGGATATGGTATTTAGGTTAAACAAATTACAAAAATGAAAATGCAACACTTGTATCTTTATGCTTCCATTAGGCATCTTCATGGGTTGAATCTCTTCTTGTTATTGCATCCCCTTAACTCTGTATGTACATTAGTAACCTTGGCATTCCAGGGTGAGATTACAAAAACAAAAGAGCTTATAGGCTCAATGGAATTGATTTAACCTAAATGAGCAATTAACATTTAATTACATCCCATCAAATAATAAAATTAATTATTACATGTCCACATTAGAAAATCATACATTATGGTTTCTAAATCCATGATCAACCATTCATGCCTCTCAAACAACAACAAAACATATATATACAATAATTGCATTTATAGATATGTTGTTCAATATTAAAACATTTCCAAATTTTGGAACATTTCCAAAATATCCATTTTGAATGTCACATATTCAATGTTTCTATAGCTTGAAATCATATTTTAAGTCATATAAATTTATTTGATTGAAAAATTCATCCAAAACAATTTTGGAAAAAATTAAAGTTGGGTGGAGACACAGAGCAAATCGCGACCATCTTTGCGGTTGTAATTTAGGTTTCACAGGCTCAAAATACTAATCGTGGTTGCGATGTTGTAGACTGACTTAAACAACATTTATTCTAATCCATTCATTCACAGGAGAGACATCAAATTTGCGATCGCAATTTCCCAGTTGTGATCGAGATTTCTGATTATTGGGTGAAAATTTTGTGTCTGACAGCACAACATTTGTGCACCAACTCATTTTCAACCAAATCAAAAACCTCCAAAACAACATATACAAAGTTTTTACATAGAAATTAAGTGGCTCTGATACTAATTGAAGGAATGATAAAGCCAAACGCAATGGAAGGGAGGTGGTGGGGTGAAATTTCAAACAATTTAAAATTTCACTTCACCTAATTTTTTGGTCCAAAATTCATTCAAGCAATCAATTAATTTGTGTGTAAAACACATATGCATATAAAGAAGAAGGAAGAGTAATCATATTACCTCTTATAGGTTCCTTCTTTCTTTATCAAAGAGCTTCCCAAGTGTGAAGCCTCTAGATCATCCACACCTAGCTCACCTCCATGTTTCCTCTTGATTTCTTTGGTGTTCTTGAATCCTCTCTTGATTGCCCAATTTGATTCAAGACTTCCCTCAAAAATCATTTAGGAATTTAAGATTTCTCTTTGCTTTGTTTTGGACTAAAAACATTTTTAATTTGCAAGCATTTGTTCTTTCATAAGGAACAAAACAGAGAATTGAATATCAAAAGAAAATTTGAAGAAACATTTTCTTCTTTTTCTTTCCCTCTATCAACTTCTCTCTCTAAGCTTCAAATGAAAAATGGTGTTCAAAATTTATGAAGAAAAATGAACATAAAACCCTTTTGTACTTTTATAAAACCCTGTTATACTTCTTTTCCTTTAAGAATTAACTTTTAAGTCTTTACAATGACTTAATTACCCTTTTAGCTCTTCATTTGGTGGAAGGGCAAAGTTGACTTTGCTTCTTTAAATGATGAAATGACCATTATATCCTTTAGGGGGTAAAATGGACATTTCCTTTAGCCAAAAAATGTAATTATAATTTTAACTTTAGTAGAAAATTCTCTAACCCCTAAACCCATCATATGAGCCTATGAATAGTGAATTTTCTCTAACTGCTAAATTGCCTCTTTCTATATCACATATGGGCTTAGGCCACATCTCATATATTAAGCGTTTTTACTAAGCTTAAAATTAAGTCTTTGATTTAGTCCAAATCAATTTTCAATTCAATCTTTCTCATTTGCATCATATACGAATTAAGATTTAATTGAATAGAAACCTTCATAGATTAAATATCAGGATATGCTAGGGTCTTTGTAAATTTAGTTACATGTTTAATCATTTTACCACTAATCAATTAATTAAACACTTTAGTTAATTATTATGGTAAACCTTTTACACTTGAAAGGTGATCACTATTGGGTGTGTGACTTTCTAGGTTCATGTCTATTTAGCAATGGGAATGAGAAAATATTTTTCTCTACTAATGTAAAATCCCTACTTCACACTTATTCCCATAAGTCATGAGGGATAGCTTGCATTCCATGTCACAACTACCTAATTAGAAATGAATGCTTATAGTTGATAACTTTAAACATCACATGGACCATCGATCATAAATCATCATGCACTAGAATCCTTTCATTAAAGATCTTAATCTCCGCTAAGGTAATGGTTTATGTCAAACCTTAATGTGCCTCGATTTTATGTCTTTACCTTGGTTCTAATTCTCGATGATATTAGATTCCTACTAGAAACTCTTTCTAGTGAATCTATCTGTCCCGGCCATGAGCTTAAGTTATCAAGAATAACTAGATAGCATAAGATCTTAACCTCATTTACTTGAGGTAATGAATTCTATCTAAGCAATCACTTATCTCCATAAATAACAAATTAGAACCATCACATGCCATATATCCGTACATAAATAGTATGTCTATGTAAGCAGTAATAAATCCTAACTTCCTAAATATAAGATATAATATCCCTCAAGTCAAAGGATTATATGCACTATTATGACCTACATGATAAATAATTGATAATAGTAAAACCCCATATTATTATCATATAACGTCAAAGTTTAACTATTCATCCTATGAATATCCACATGTTTGTATCGACATCACATGTCAAGCAGCATGAGACTCACTGCCTCTATAATCATCTGTATCACATACTGATTATAGAAAACAAATAGAGGTGATGGTCTTCCAAAATTAATGATGTCCAGTCATTAATCCTATGACCATGAGCATATTTAAAATATTTGTACAAGAGTAATATGTCTGCCATATTCTCAACACTTGAGAATAGATCCTCTTACAAATACTTGAGGACTATATTTAATAATACGAAACCCTTTTCACATTATGAATATATTATAGTGCCATTGGGAATTAAAATCTACTATTACATAACTATTATATGGCTCCTAGGGCACATACTGCTATCAGTTAAGACCATGTACACAGGTTCTGATGATTATCCACATCAACACAAGGATTTCTACATAAAGGTTTAGAGGTATCATAACTAGAGCTAATGGTAATCACTTATAATAATAGCACTTAAGAAACAATAACATGTAGCTTGATAGTAATAGCAGTTATACTTATTGATCAAAGGATAAAATAATATGTGGTTCCAGAAAGAAAATAAGGTAAGGTAGCAATTACAAAGGATCTTTCATATCATTTAACAAACAATAATGGCTTTGGACCAATTGTCCATTGGCAACCCAAGCTTAACAAAGAAATCATATCATTATAATTGAAAGTAGAAAATACTTAGGTTTCAAAAGTCTCAAAGATTCCCATAACAAAACCACTTATACTTATAACATGAATAATGTTTACTCACCTTATTGTCCCTTTGCTCCTAGTACTTGTCGCCCTTGACTTCTAATAGTCCTCAAGCTCTAATATAATATTTAATTCAATACTTAGTATTTATTTAACCATCAAACTATTCTATCCCATAACTACCCCATGAACACATAACATTCATATACACTTAGAGTTGCACTTGCAAGTGTGCTCATCATTTGCACATAACATGTTGACTTAAAAGTCTTACACACTTAGCCTTTATAAGTCCATATGAAAACACATCATAATTCATGTCCATACCTTTCTAAGGTTAACACAATATCATTATCTTAATATCAATTCACTTTAACAATCATCTTAGTACCCTTAACACTTTTATACATGTCAACTTAACAAATGACCTTTCAAATGTCATATTAACTCTTATGACCCATTCATTCAATCAATCTCTTCATCAATTCAAGATCACTAATTCATTATCAAGTCATCATAAAGTCTATTTCCATATTTCCTAATCACATTCACATTCTAATCATAACATAAAGTTAAGATACCTTAGGTATACCTTAAGTATACTAAAGTGTCTCTAGGCTTGTCTAGAGTCATTCCTTCAACAAACATACAATTTAACCATTTATTATACATACATACATGTCAATAATTATTAAAATATATCACATAAAAATTATGAGTTTTATGTTTGAAAATTTCAATTTTTGAGTTATAGGATTCACCTTTGGTGAAATCGCATAAGAAGGTTGATGTTTTCGATAGAGAAATTAATTTATGTTTCAAAAACTCACCCAAAGTGAACTAAATCTATAGAAATCAGTAAATAATAATTTTCTCATAATTTATTTCATAGAAATCAGATGGGAAATTGAAAAGACAAAAACTTACGAATACAGTCAAGAAATTGCAAAGTTGAAGTTGTTCTTTGTGAATTTCGGTAGAGAGAGATATTTTAAGAGAATTTTTCTGCCAAAATGATTTAATAATAGGATGGTGGGCTACTGGAATGAAGAGTTGGCCAAATTTTTTATATTTATTTGTAGGGTTTTGGGAAATTTTTAAGATTACCCTTAATGAGCTAGGTAATGAGTGTTTTAGTGTAGTGGGCTTTTGAGTATTTGAGCTTTTTAATTAATTTAGGGGCTGATTATAAGTAAGTAAAAATAAAATATTTTTCTTATTATTTTCATTAAATTCCCTCCAGAATATTTATTTACAAATATTTTTAAAATATTCATAAAATTATTTTATGCTTAAAAAATGACTTTTTGCATGAAAATTCATTTTATGTAAAATAAATTATTTTATGCTAATGCACTTCATGTAAATTATTTATTTCACATTAATAACTTATTTTATGCTTAAAATTAATTTAACATGCCACATACTCATCAATAACATAGCACATAAATTCCCATAAAAGCACACACTTAGCCTTAATGGTTCTAAGTCAAACAAATTAGTCATGAAAACTCTTAGGGTGGGTGTGGGTTGTTACAATGATCCACCTAAAGAGAGAAAAGACTCTTGATGAGGAGGATCCTATGGAGTGTCTAGCTTATAAATGGATTCAGAATAAAATGCAGAGCTTCTAAGCAGACTACTTGGACTTGATGAAGGAAAATCAACGTCTGAGGTCCTTAGTGCATGCTATAAGAAAAGACGTGGAACAAATTAAGGCTAGAGATGTTGAACAAATGGGAGACCATGCACCTAATGTTCATCCTAATGAGGGGCACAGTTGAGGTTTGCATTAGTAGTGGAAAATTATTGGCCTAGGGTTATAAGACTCCTGCGATGCGAATGATGTTAATTGATTTCTTAGTGACTTAGTATGCATTGATTCTTTTTGCCAATGACATGATTCACTTCTATATGATAGGAGAATTTATGAGGTTATAAGTTATATGATACATGATTATGATACATGATACATGCTATATGCTATGTGACATATGCTATGTGATAAGTGATATATGATATGTGCCTTATGACATGACATGATAAATGCTTAGGTTGAATGCATGATAAATACGATATGATAATGGGGATAGATGGGTTAGTACTAAGTTCCCTTGTCATAATAGCAAAATGCCTCCCAAAAAGAAGGTTCACATAACTGCCCAACCCATTAGGATTAATGAGGAGGTGATATCAGATACTGCATTGAATGCTGTATCTGCACCTGTGCGATCAAAAGAAAGATCCAATTCGAGGGCACCAACCATGGACTCTAGTGAGGAATCCTCTTTGCAAGAGGTGTATGCCATGTGCAAGGAAATAAGGACTTACGCAAGGAATTGGGTGGGCTACTACCTCAAAGGTAGGAAGTGCCACCAAGATAAGAAGGAAATAGAGTTTCTCCACCTATAGTAGTGGCACTTGCTCGAAGGGAAAAGAAGCGGCTACCAGACGAAGGGATGATCATCATAGAGTTCAAAAAGCTACAACCACCTACCTTCTATGGTGAGGAGGAGGATGACCCTCATGAATTCTTAAATGAGATGGACAAGCTAGTCTGTTGATTTTCATGCTCTGACATTAGAGTGATTGAGTTGGTAAGACTCTAACTTAAGAAAAAAGCATGGTATTGGTATGAGAGAAACATTAAGGAGTGATTTTATAGAGATGACCCACCTACATGGGCAGAGTTTAAGCAAGAAGTGATGGATCAGTTCTTGCCTGAAGGTGAAAGGTAAGATAAGGCACTGCAGCTTGAGCAACTAAAGCAGAAACTTAGGATATTAGTGTAGGAGTACGCTAAGGAGTTTAACCGACTTAGCATATTCACTATTAACATTATGCTTACTGAAGCCAGCCATGTCAACCACTTCTTGAGATGATTGATAATGCCTCTATTTAACTTTTTGGTGGCGACTGAATTTTTGACTTTGGCCAAGTTAATAGATAAGGCTAAGATAATGAAGAAGAGGTATAAAACTGAGAGAGCAAAATGAGCTGAATAAGAGCAAAAATGAAAGCATAAGAATAAGGGTCATGGTAGCCAACATAGAGAAGAAGGAGGCCCCTAGAAGGAATTTCTAGTGACTACAACACCTGGACTATAGAATGACAAAGCTAAGCCGGATCTTCCCATTTGTAACAAGTGTGGAAAGAAGCATCCTAGAGTGTGTCAAAGAATTTCTAGTGTGTGCCTAAAGTGTGGGCATATAGGACATTTCATTAATGACTACCCTTAGATGGGGAATTAAGTGAATGCGGCCACAACACCTCTACCACCTAGAGCATCGCAACCTTAAGGGCAAAGAGCTAAGAATAAGAGACACAATTAAGACTCCCACTAGTAGTTGGTAACAAATGGCTTAGGGGCATAGGACTCATATGATATGAATGATATTAATTAACTGTTGAGCGACTTAGTATGGATTGATTTTCTTCTTTACTTATAAAGTGATTGACTTTTATATGATAAGAGAATTCTGCATGCTATAAGATATATGCTACTTGATTGTGATACATGATATATGTTAGGATATGTGATATGTGACATGTGCCTTATGAGGTGATACTATCTGATGGGTGCTCATATTAAATGCATGCTCAGTATGATGATTTGATAGTGCAATTAAGTGGATTAGAAAAAGAAGTTGACTAAGTTTTAATCCAATTTAGATTAATGATTGATAGATATAATGTTATAGGGTATGAAACACTTACATGTTATAATGGGTTGATATATGAATTATATGGAGTTATTAAATGGTAATTTTGAGAAGAGGAATGATATTTAGTAATGATCAGTAGGAGAATGAAACGAATTAGTTACATTATATATACAAAAGTATGCAGTAGGAAGTAAGTGAGGTGCATTAAGGAATTTATGGCTTAGATGCTACCATGTAGACTAGAACAACAAGAAAGCTAAGGATTTCTCAATCACTTATGTAAACATCAAGCATAATCAAAGGAAGAATATTAATCTAGTGTGATTTAAAAGAAGAAGGTATCATTCCCATTCAAATTTTAGTGCAAGATGCTTGATTGATTATGGTGCTATGCATTCGTTTGTGTCCCCATAGAGATAAGGAATTAATTAATAAACTATTAGTAGTGTCAACTTCTTTGGGACAAATGATGGAAGTAAAGTATGTGTTTGACGACTGTGAGGTAGACATTGATGGACGAAAACTTCCTATGGAGTTGTTAGAACTTGATGTAATAGAATTTGATGTGATCTTAGAAATGGATTGGCTATATAGGTATAGTGCTTGTATTGACTATAGAGAAAGGCATTAGAATCTCAAGCTAAGGATGGGGAGAAATTTATGTATCAAGGAGATATCTATAATTAAGGTCCTCTAGCATAATCATAGAATAGATGAGTATACTTAGGAAGCCGAGGAAGGGATGTGGTATAAGCATCCCCAGTTTTTGAGAATATATGAGTAAGTATTTAAATTCTAGGATGAAGGTTCTCAAACTTGTAATGATGACAAAAGGATAAGTATGATGCTATGCAATTTTGAAAAATAAATAGTTTTGAATATACCTAAAAGGTTTTGAGTCCTCTAGATGAGAAATGTTTTAAGGTGATAGATACAATAATGTTCAATTGAGGTTACTGGAAAATTTGGTAGTGATCTTTAGTACGGGAAGAATTTCTTTTATTGAGATAACCTAGAATGGCATAGAGTTGGAAAGATATAAGTGTTGCACAGAGATTTCATTAAATATCAATGGTATTAGAAGAATAATGGATAAGTTAAATGATTAGGAATGTGAAGTATAGCGAGATGTAAGTAGAAAACCTAAAGCGAGATGATATTACCAGCTAAAGATATAAAAAAAAAAATTCGAGGCATTAGGTAATTAAGTCATAGTAATGATGTACATATTATTGTTTTTTATATTTTTATTGTTTTTAATTGTGTTCGTGGTTGTTTAATTTAGTAATTTATTATTGATTTTATACTTTATAGTGGTGCTTTTAATGTGTTTGTTAGTTGTGCATAGTTTGTTTATTTATTGGGTAGATGGATAGATTCTTGAAGCGATTTGACCTTAGCTAGGCAAGCATTCTTTAAAGGAGCTGAAAAGAAGATCTTTAGATCAGCATGACCATTTTAGAGGAGCTGCAGGGCCATGCCAATCAAACCTCAATCTACTAATGAAGGAAAAGCCTAACCAGAGTTGGCATGGCTATGCTAAAGAGGCTGCACGCCCATGCAAATCGACCCTGGACTGCCTTGTTGTAAATTTGCAATTTTTAAAAAGATTTAATTGGCATAGGCAAGCAGCTTCATGGCCATGCAAAAGAAGTTGTATGCCTATGCTAATTCCGAGCACTTAAAACCCTATTTTGAAAGAGTTATAAGGGAAAAGGATGAGTTTTTGTGAAGGGAGTCTTTTCTTTCTTATGGAAAAGGATGAGTTTTTGTGAGGGGAGTCTTTTCTTTCTTTTTAGAGGCGTAATTTTGGAGGAGAAAAATACTAGATTTGGCAATTTTAGGGAGAGAAAAACACATCCATTCATTTACATTTTTTTTTTATTTTTCAGATCATAAACACTCTAGATTAGGTTTTAGATTATTTTTGGGAATCTTTTGTGAAGATTCAAGGTGTTGAATAAGAACAAAAGTGCAGAATTTGAGGTTTCAATTTCTTATTCTCTGTTTTATTAATCTTTGGAATTTTGATGATTAATCTTCCTAATTTGATGAATTCTTGGGATAATAATAAAATTGAGATGATAATTTTTGGTGTTCCCATGAACTAATTTCATCTTAGTCTAGGATTTGTATGAA
Source organism: Reutealis trisperma (assembly GCA_947687605.1). NCBI lineage: Eukaryota > Viridiplantae > Streptophyta > Magnoliopsida > Malpighiales > Euphorbiaceae > Reutealis > Reutealis trisperma. Next base: position 595,659 of record CANTUT010000206.1, on the reverse strand, counting down.
TTTTATCATGATTATTATATGATTGAGTTTTCACCCAAATTGTTTATGTTTCAATTTTCCTTATTGAATTGAATGAATGATTATGAAGAATTAATTGGCCACCATTTGTTTGACTTAGGTATTGAATGCAGGATCAAGAGATGAAATTTAATATTGGAAATAATATTAATTAGAATATTAGGATGAATTAGAAATATAAGTCTTAGGAATTAAGTTTTAGTTTCTTGTGAGAAGATTCATTGAATAAAATTTATGAATGCGAGAGCTAGTAAATTGTTTTCAATGGTTCAATTATTAGAAATAAAAAAATTAGAAACATAATCATTTGGGTTGGTTCATAGACATATAGGATTGATGATTGAAATACAAAAACCCTAGACGCCTTCATATATAGTATTTGAGTTTTAGTATCCATATAAACATTTGCATTTTAATTTCAGCATTTTAAATATTCTTTTTTTCAAAGTTAAATTATAAATTTGAATCAATCCTTTAACTCTTTACTTGTTGTTAGAAAATTAAATAATTTCTAATTGCACTTCTTTGAGAGATACGACCTTCAGTGCTTCTGGTGTACTATAATTATCCTGTTTGCTTGCAGGAGCCTTTTTGGATAGTACAATTTAAGGCAAACAAGTTTTGGACTAATGTTTTACTTACTACTCTCTTTCAGTCATTTTTATGCATAGGAGAAGATCTCTAAAAATAGAACTTGCCCGTTTATTAAGAACATTCATAGATGAGAGAGACTTAGAAGGGAAGTTCAACAAATTGAAGAAGACATTGAGCAAGAAGAAGTTGAACAAGTAGTGCAAAAAGACATCATGGCATAGGAAAGGAGGCCCATGAAGGATTATGCTAAGCCAATAATAGGCACCACAACATCTGGCATTAGACTTGATGAGGCTGCTAGGAACTATGAGTTGAAAAACATTCACTATAGTATGCTCCTATCTTTTCATGGAGTGTCGAATGAAGACGATCTCAACTTCATTAGGGATTTCTACTCCTCTATCTAGACCTTTCCTCTACAAGGTCTGATAGAAGATCAGTTGGGGATGAGATGCTTTCCTTATACTTTAAAGGATAGTGCCAAGTCTTGGCTTATGACACTTACCTTTGACTCATTAATAACTTGGGAGGAGGTGTACAACAAGTTCATAGGGAAGTTTTATTCTCATCAGAAGATTGCTGAGCTAAGATCAAAGATAGCAACCTTTACTTAAATGGAAAGAGAACCTTTTCATGAAGCTTGGGAAAGGTTCAAAATGTTGCAAATTCAGTGCCCTACCATCACTATCCACTGCAATTATTGAATTAGTTCTTTTATGATGGGCTCACATTCCATAGCTAAAGCATAATAAATAATGCAACTGGAGGGGCCAAAGGAGAGATTATTGTTGAGGAGACCTATGACCTTTTTGAGATGCTTTGAGCAAATTCTTAGTAGAAAAGTGTAAGGGGAAGAAGAGTGGGAGTTTAAGAAGGAGCTCCTGGCAAGGATGTGGCTATGCAAGTAACTGAACTCACTCAACAAATCAAGCTTTTATCCATAAAAGGAAACACACCAGCACAGCAACAAGAGGTATATGGAGTTTGTAGCTTTTTTTATCATAGTGCTATTATTTGCCCTTCGAGTTTTGATTCTTTTGCAGGTGATTATCAGTAAGCACAAGCTTTGGATGGTTTCCAACCTAGAGTGAGAAATGACCCTTTTTCCAATACCTATAACTAAGGTTGGAAAAACCATCCAGACTTTTCTTAGAGAAGTAACAATCACTAGTAACACTAGCACCATCAACCCTAATTCAAAATGATGCAAAGGGGACATCATTTCCAAGGTGAATCATCAAGCCAGCAGTAGTAGACAAAGCCAACTTTGGAGGAAACCTCGAATGCCTTTATTCAGGCTAGTACCAAAAATCAAGAGGCCAATAATAGGAGGTTTGATTCCTTGGAAGCTTCAGTGAGAAAGGTGGAAACTCTAGTTAGGCAACTTGCAAATCATTTGCAATTGCATCAAAAAGGTTAACTTCTTAACCAACCGGAGCAAGCTAAGTCCGTCACAGTTCTTTGGAGTGGTAAGCAAACAATGATAATGTTGGTAAAGTTTCTAACTTTATAGGTGTTCTATAAGAAAAGTTAGAAGAAGAAAGGCAAAGCCATAAACCTATCATGTTTTCAGTAGAGGTAGAGAAAGAGATGGAGACACCCTCTCCATTTAAGTTACACAAAGCAGATGATCCTTATCGACCTCCTATACCATTTCCATGATGTATAAAAATGGTAAGCAAGACAAGCAATTTGATGAGCTTTTTATAATGCTATCCAAGGTAAGTATCAATTTACCTTATTAAAAATATGCCTACGTATGGAAATTTTTTTAAGGAGCTGAATTCTAAGAAAATGAGGCTAAAGATGGAGGAGAAAGTAGTAGTGTCTAAGGTGATTAATGCTATACTCCAGCAAAAATTACCTCCAAAAGTTAAAGATCTTGGTAGTTTTGTCATTGACTTTTGTATGGGCAATGGTTAAAAGTCTAAATGTATGTTAGATTTAGGTGCTAGTATTAATTTGATGCCATATGCCTTATTTAAGTAGTTGAATTTAGGAGAGCTGAAACACACCAAAATGATCTTCCAATTAGCTGATAAGTCATTGAGATTTCCTAAGGGAATTATAGAAGATGTGCTAGTGCAAGTAGGAGGGTTGATTGTGCCTGTTGATTTTGTGGTGTTAGATATGGGAGATGAGTTGTCTAATAGATCAGAATTGCATTTCTTATTGGGTAGACTTTTTATGGAAATTACTAATACTTTGATTGATGTTAAAAATGGAAAATTGACTATGACTATTTTGGCCCAAACTGTTGAATTTTCCATTTTTAATAGTTTATCTATTCCTACCACATCACTTATTGAGAAATGCTCTTCTATTGAATATTTTAATACTGCTGTCAAAGATGTTTTCTTATAGGGATCCTATGATAAAAAATGTTGTAGATGTCTAAGTTGGTTGAGCTCTAGAAAAAAGTGTATGGGAGCTCTCAAATTTCAAGGAATGGACCATACCTCTTCATGATAAAAGCCATGTCTAGAAGTTCGTTGAACTAGCTATGAAAGTACTACTCTACAACTCACGGTGGTGTCATAATCTAGATAAATCCAAACCCCACTAGAGTGGTCCTTTTATTGTGAATGTGGTACATCCCTCTAGAGTAGTAGATTTGTTTTACTTTTGGAGAGACAAAATTTTTAGAGTCAATCGTTAGAGAGTTAAACCACATTTTGAGGGACTGGAAAAATTTAATGAATTTAAGGTTCCTTAATGTCTTCCAAAATGTCCTGCTAAGATGACATTAAAGAAGCACTTGTGGGAGGCAACCCGCATTTCTAACTTTTCTTTATGTCATTTATTTTAGAAATTAAAGTAATTTTAATTAGAATGTTAATTGTTTTGACCATTTAATATGTTTTTTCTTTAGTGTGATACATTTTTAGTGTTTAAAAAAAAAAAAGGGATAGCTTCAGGTTTATCTTACATAGGCATGCAGGGTCTATAGAGTTAAAAAAAAAAAATTCTAAACCAAAAATGATATAATTGAGCTTTGATTGCACAGGCGTGCGAATTGACATGCGCGTGCATGACCTGCACTGTCACATCCCAACCTTAGAGATATGACGGTCCTAGAACATGGAGAGACATAAGGTCACCCATGCCCGTAGAACCCACTTACATGTAAACAAATCATACTTGGGATCTTACCAAACCTTTTACATTAACTCATTTAAAACATTTACATGAATACCATAAATTGTGGAAGACTTAAAATAAATCATTACATATAAAATCCATAAGGAAAATAATATATCTTAATAAGTATCAATCAATAATTCCTGGAGCATCTAATGACAATACTTCATAAAAATAGTATTATTGACAACATGGACAAGGAATTCCCTAAGTGAAGTAGAATGCTTGAGCCATCACCTTACCTCCTCACATTTGCTCACCTGGAACCACACAACGAAAGAGGGATGAGATAGATGATCTCAATGAGTAAATGAAAAGGCACATACATTATCACATATTCCTTTGAAAGGAAACACATAGCTTATACACATAGTTCATGATTTATAATTCATGAATCAGGTTGCAATTTAGCAAGGGTTCAATTTGGCAATAGAAATCACACTTATAACACATAGTGAGTGAAGGCTATTGCTCCATCACTCAAACACATTGAGGAGAGGTGGCCTTATACCAAATTCCAACTCCTATCACGTAGTAGGCGTGAAGCTGATTAGGCCCTACAGCTAGAACCGCCCCCTTCTAGCTGAGGTGGATACACTACCCCTATCCATCGGGTTAAGACCATGTGTATAGGTTTCGATGATTATCCGCATCTGCATGAGGATTCCGCATAAAGGGTAATAGGTACCATAGCTAGAGCTAATGGTAATCACAATTAACAATATCGCATAAGGCAACAATAACATGTATTTCAATAACAATAGTGGTTTAGCTTTTACACAATGATACAATGATAGTGTAGTTTTAGAAAGAATATAAGTTAGGGTGTTAATCACAAGAAATTCTCATTGGATAAATAAAATAGTTTTGGACTCCTTTGGCAACCCAAGCTTGACAAAGAAATCATATAATAATATTTAAAATGGAAAGAACTTGGGTTTCAAAGATCACAAAGGCTCACATAACAATATATCACATTCTTATAACACAATATGAAGTTGTTCACATTTATAGCATGAATGTGGCATTTGTCCACACTTGAAGAATGAATACGATGTCTACTCACCTTGGGGTTCCTTTGCTCGTAGTACACGTAGTCCCTTTTGCACTTCTAAAGCTCCTCAAACTCTAACATAATATTTGATTTAATACTTAGTATTTATTTACTCATGATGCTCATATCCCATAACTACCCATGTACATATACCATACACATTAGAGTTCACACATAGGTGTACTCATCACTTACACATAACACATTGACTTTAAAAGTCTTGCATACTTAGGCCTTATAGGCTCACATGAAAATACATTGCAATCATATAAATACCTTTTTAAGGTCATCACTATATTATTACCTCAATATCAATTCACTTCAACAATTATCTTAGTTCACTTTACACTTCCATTCATGTCAACTAAACAATTATCCTTTCAAGCATCATGCTTAACTCTTATGATCCCTTTCACTTCATTAACTCATAACCATATGTTCATCATCAGGTCATCATAACATCTAGTTCCAAATTTCCCAATCACATTTGCATTCTAATCACAAAATAAGGTTAAGATACCTTAAGTATACCAAAACGCATTTAAGCTTATCTAGGATCATACCTTCATCTAACATGCTATTTTATCATTTATTATACATACATACATGTCCACAATCATCAAAACACATCACATAAAATTTATAAGCATTGGGACAAAAATGTTCATGTAGGCTGAATGCATCATCAAGGTAAAAACCAAATTCTTCTCCTTTTTGTACTTTCTGTCTATTTCAGAAATATGTAAAAACATGGTTTGAATCAAGATTTTTCATGTAAAAGCAACAAAAATAATTTTAGAACTTAAATCCATAAGAATCAGCCACTATTGGTGTTATTTATACACCAAAAATTCAACTTTTGAATCATAGAGCTCAAAACCATAAGTTTTCTTGCTTTTGGTATTTTCTGGTCATTTCAGAAATATGTAAACAGGATTATTAAACTATTATTTTTCATTAAATCATAGAAAATATCAGTTTAGAACACATCCCTATATGATTCGGCAGCCATAGATAGGGTTTATACAAAAAAATTCCAAGTTTAAAAGCTTAGGTGAAAAATCATGAGTTTTCGCGCTTTTTGTGCATTTCGTTTATTTCAGCGATAAACAGACAGATGATTCAAATCATTATTTTTCATCTAAACAAAACAAATATCATATTAGAACACTTATTCATACAAATCAGCAGCCATATGACCATGTATGAATAAAATTTTCTAACTTCCAAGTTCTAACACAAAAACTTTAAACTCCTTTGTTTTTTGAAACTTTCCAGTCATCACAGAAATATGCAAAAATATTATTTAATCCAATATTTTTCATCAAAATAAAATCAAAAATCAATTTAGAATACAACCATGCACAAATTGCCCCCCCCCCCCCCCCCCCCCCCCCCTTATGATGTTTATGCATAAAAATTATGATTTTAAGTTATAGAATTCACCTTTAGAGAAATCTCGCAGAAAGAATCGTGTTTTTGGTAGAAAATATATTTTCTCTCCCAAAAACTCACTCAAACATAATTAAATCTATAAAAATCAATAATCAAATAGTTCAAAATAATTTTCCCATAATTTATTTCATAGAAATCAGTTTAAAAATCAAAAGGAAAGAAAAACTTATGATTACGGTCATGAAATTGCGAAATGGAAAGGTGTTTTCTTAATTTCGGTAGAGGAATATTTCACATCCCAACCTTAGAGATACGATGGTCCTAGAACATGGGGAGACATAAGGTCACCCATGCCCATAGAACCTACTTACATATAAACAAATCATGCCTAGGATCTTACCAAACCTCTTTCATTAACTCATTAAAACATTTAGATGAATACCATAAATTACGGAAGACTTAAAATAAATCATTACATATAAAATCCATAAGGAAAAATAATATGTATCCATAAGTATCAATCAACACTCCTGGAGCCTCTAATGACAAGATTTCATAAAAATAGTATTATTGATAACTTGGACAAGGAATTCCCTAAGCGAAGTAGAATACTTGAGCCATCACCTTGCCTCCTCACATTTGCTCACCTGGAACCACAAAAGGAAAAAGGGGTGAGATAGATGATCTCAATGAGTAAACAAAAAAGGACATACATTATCACATATTCCTTTGAAAAGGAAACACATAGCTTGTACACATAGTTCATGATTTATAATTCATGAATCAGGTTACAATTTAGCAAGGGTTTAATTTGGCAAGTTTGCAGAAAATACACTTATAACACATAGTGAGTGAAGGCTATTACTCTATCACTCGAACACATTAAGGAGAGGTGGCCTTATACCAAATTCCAACTCCTATCACGTAGAAGGCGTGAAGCTGATCAGGCCCCATGGCTAGAACTGCCCCTTCTAGCTGAGGTGGATACACTACCCCTATCCATCGAGTTAAGACTGTGTGCACAGGTTTCAATGATTACCTACATCGGCACGAGGATTCTGCATAAAGGGTAAAAGGTACCATAGCTAGAGCTAATGGTAATCACAATTAACTATATCATATATGGCAACAATAATATGTATTTCAATAACAATAGTGGTTTAGCTTTTAAACAATGATACAATGATATTATAGTTCTAGAAAGAATACAAGTTAGGGTGTTAATCATAAGAAATTCTCATTGGATAAACAAAATAGTTTTGGACCAAATGTCCCTTGGCAACCCAAGCTTGACAAAGAAATTATATAATAATATTTAAAATGGAAAGAACTTGGGTTTCAAAGATCACAAAGGTTCATATAACAATATATCACATTCTTGTAACACAACAAAATGTTGTTTACACTTATAACATGAATGTGGCATTTGCCCACACTTGAAGAATGAATACGATGTTTACTCACCTTAGGGTTCCTTTGCTTCTAGTACACGTAGTCCCTTTTTCACTTCTAAAGCTCCTCAAACTCTAACATAATATTTGATTTAATACTTATTATTTATTTACTCATGATGCTCCTATCCCATAACTACCCATGCACATATAGCATACACATTAGAGTTCACATATAGGTGTACTCATCACTTGCACATAGCACATTGACTTTAAAAGTCTTACACACTTAGGCCTTATAGGCTCTCATAACAACACATTACAATCATATCAATACCTTTTTAGGGTCATCATATTATTATTACCTCAATATCAATTCACTTTAACAATTATCTTAGTTCACTTTACACTTCCATTTTTGTCAACTTAACAAATATCCTTTCAAGCATCATGCTTAACTCTTATGATCCCTTTCACTTCATTAACTCATAACCATATGTTCATCATCAAGTCATCATAACATCTAGTTCCAAATTTCCTAATCACATTTGCATTCTAATCACAATATAAGGTTAAGATACCTTAAGTATACCTTAAGTATACCAAAATGCATTTAAGCTTATCTAGAATCATACCTTTAACTAACATGCAATTTTAACACTTATTATACATACATACATGTCCATAATTATCAAAACATATCACATAAAATTTATAAGCATTGGGACAAAAATGTTCATGTAGGCCGAATGCATCATCAAGGTAAAAACCAAATTCTTCTTCTTTTTGTACTTTCCATCTATTTCAGAAATATGTAAAAACATGGTTTGAATCAAGATTTTTCATGTAAACATAAAAAAAAATTATTTTAGAATATAAATTTATAAGAATTGGCCACTATTTATGTTATTTATACACAAAAATTCAACTTTTGAATCATAGGGCACAAAACCATAAGTTTTCTTATTTTTGGTATTTTTCTGTCATTTCAGAAATATGCAAACAGGTTGTTTAAACTATTATTTTTCATTCAATCATAGAAAATATCAGTTTAGAACACATCCCTATATGATTTGGCAGCCATAGATAGGGTTTAAACAAAAAAAAATTCCAAGTTTAAAGGCTTAGGTGAAAAATCATGAGTTTCCGCGCTTTCCACGCATTTCGTTCATTTTAGCAATAAACAGACACATGATTCAAATCATTATTTTTCATCTAAACAAAACAAATATCATATTAGAACACTTCTTCATACTAATCGGCAGGCATATGTCCATGCAAGAATAAAATTTTTTAGATTCCAAGTTCTAACATGAAAACCTTGAACTCCTTTGTTTTTTGAAACTTTCCGGTCATCATAGAAATATGCAGAAATATTATTTAATCCAATATTTTTCATCAAAACAAATCAAAAATCAGTTTAGAACACAATCATGCACAAATCTCCCCCCCCCCCCTCCCCTCCCCTTATGACGTTTATGCATAAAAATTGTGATTTTAAGTTATAGAATTCACCTTTGGAGAAATCTTGCAGAAAAAATCATGTTTTCGGTAGAAAATAAATTTTCTCTCCCAAAAACTCACCGGAATAGAATTAAATCTATAAAAATCAATAATCAAACATTTCAAAATAATTTTCCCATAATTTATTTCATAGAAATTAGTTTAGAAATCGAAAGAGAATAAAAACTTACGATTATGGTCAAGAAATCGTGAAACGGAAAGGTGTTTTCAATATTTCGGTAGAGAGAAATATTTTGAGAGAATTTTCTGCCAAGATACAGAAAGAATAAGAGATGGTTGCTGGAAACCCTAGTTTGGCCGAAATTTATAATAAATATTAGGGTTGGAGTGGAATTTCCACTAATACCCTTAATGAATTAGGTTAGGAGGATTTTGGTGTAGTGGGCTTTTGGGTTTTTGGGTTTTTCCTTTAAATTTTAGGCTAAATAAGATTTAAAATAAAAAGAATATTTTTCTTATTAATTCTGAAACATTTCCCTCAAAAATATTTATTTTAAAATATTTTAAAAATACCCATAAAATTATTTTATGCTTAAAAATTGTCTTATGCATGAAAATTCATTTTATTTAAAATAAATTCTTTTATGCAAATGCACTTCATGTAAATCATTTATTTCACAATAGCAACTCATATTATGCATATTAAAATTAATTTAATATGCCACATACTCATCAATCACATAGATCATAAATTTTCACACAAGCACACACTTAACCTTAATAGTTCTAAATCAAGCAATTTACCAAGAAAATTCCTAGGGTGGGTGTGGGTTGTTACATGCACCTAGACTTTTGTTTAAGTGTTGTGTTAAAGGCAATTCCTAGAATTTGTATGCACTATGCTTCTCATCTATATTCGCAATCTAGGTTTCTTCTACCCCATGTGCTTTACTATATATCTTAGTCCATATTGAGGGCAATGTGCAGTTCTAAGTGTGGGGTGAAATTGCCCATTTATATCGAGTTGTTTTCTTTTGTGTTTGTGTTAAGTTGTTCATGGCATAATTGTTGGAAATTAATTAATAATCTTGTTATTTGCGAAAAAATTTCAAACTTCTCTAGTGTGAATGTTTCAAATAACTAGCACCTGTTATGATCTTATTATGTTTATGATTGCCTCTAATTTATAGTGGAGCAAGATAGACTCTACTGTACCTTATTGAGCTTTTGAGCCTATAAACACTATTTTTCTTATTGTAATTGAATGTGCCATCTTGATTGTAAATCTCTAGAGTTTTCTTAGGCATACCTATTGAAACCACATATTAATTTATATTCAGGCATTAAAGTGATTAAGTCATTAAGTTTACCCCTTTTAGCTTAAATGGCCGACCTTGAATTTTAATTTCCTTTAGTGAGCCATTTTGAGTCTTGACCCTTTCTTTGCAAAACATAATTATGTTTAGCCTAACCTTTCATTATAGTCTTTATCTGTTTTATCCTTCATTGAGGATTTGAGCATTTGAAGATATTTTAATAAGACTAATAGTGCTGAAGTAAGTGTGGGGTTAAGGAGTCATCATGTTTTGGGGACATGTTCTAGTTGATTCAAGAAGTTGAATGGGGCTTCATTTTATAAAAATAATAATAATAATAAAAAGAAATAATAATAATAATAATATAAAAAAAGTAAATAAAAAATGAAAAGAATAGAAAAATAAAAAAATAGAAGTTAAAAATATATTAGTATTGCAAATTTTTATGGGAATAATATGGAAGAAAGATGAGGAAGTACTTTATCTATGAGCTTATTATTTTATCTTTGAATACTCTTATGCTTAATGATTGAACTTTTCTTTTCATTTTTCCTACCTTTTTTACCCTAGCCCTATTACAACCAAACAAATACCTTTTGATTGATGCCTTGAATGAAATTAGTGGTGGAGATTGGATAAATAAGCAAGTTTATGGTAGTTTGCCTTCTAGAATGGTTAAGTGTTACAAATGAATTTTCTTAACAATTTGAGAGAAACACTAAGTTGAGCGAGTAGTCTATCTTGTTAGTTATGAATAGAGGTAATTAATTTCTTAAAAAAAAGGGTGTTATTACTTGTTCATTCGTGTTAGGGAATTGTTAAATAAGTACTTGAATTGTAGTGATTATTGATAAAATCCTAGTTTATGCCATGATAGTTCCTTAAGGACAAACAACATATAAGTGTGGGGTAGTTGTTTTGTTATATTTTTATTGTTATTAATTGTGTTTTTGGTTGTTTAATTTAGTAATTTATTATTGATTTTGTGCTTTATAGTGGTACTTTTAATGTGTTTATTAGTTGTGCATAGTTTGTTTATTTATTAGGTAGATGGGTAGATTCTTGAAGCGATTTGATGTTGGCTAGGCAAGTATTCTTTAAAGGAGCTGAAAAGAAGAGCTTTAGATCAGCATGACCATGGTAGAGGAGCTGCAGGGCCATGCCAATCAAACCTCATGCTATTAATGAAGGAAAAGCCTAACTAGAGTTGGCATGGCCATGCTAAAGAAGCTGCACACATCGACCTTGGGACTGCCTTGTTGTAAATTTGTGATTTTTAAAAAGATTTAATTGGTATGGGCATGCAACTTCATGGCCATGCTAAAGAAGCAGCACACACATGCCAATTCTGGGCACTTAAAATCCTATTTTGAAAAAGGTATAAGAGGAAAAAGATGAGTTTTTATGCGGGGAGTCTTTTCTTTCTTTTTGGAGGCATAATTTTGCAGAAAAATACTAGATTTTGCGATTTTTTGGGGAGAGAAAAACACATCCATTCATTTACAATTTTTTTTATTTTTCATATCATAAACACTCTAGATTAGGTTTGAGATTATTTTTGGGAATCTTTTGTGAAGATTCAAGGTGTTGAATAAGAACAAAAGTGCAGAATTTGAGGTTTCAATTTCTTATTCTCTATTTTATTAATCTTTGGAATTTTGATGATTAATCTTCCTAATTTGATGAATTCTTAGGATAATAATAAATTGAGATGATAATTTTTGGTGTTCCCATGAATTAATTTCATCTTAGTCTAGGGTTTGTATGAATTTTATCATGATTATTATATGATTGAGTTTTCACCCAAATTGTTTATGTTTCAATTTTCCTTATTGAATTGAATGAATGATTATGAACAATTGATTGGCCACCATTTGTTTAACTTAGGTATTAAATGAAGGATCGAGAGTTGAAATTTAATACTGGAAATAATTTCAATTAGAATCTTAGGATGAATTAGAAATATAAGTCCTAGGAATTAAGTTTTAGTTTCTTATGAGAAGGTTCATTGAATAAAATTTATGAATGCGAGAGCTACTAAATTATTTTCAATGGTTCAATTATTAGAAATAAAAAAATGGAAACTTAATCATTTGGGTGGGTTCATGGACATATAGGATTGGTAATTGAAATACAAACCCTAGGCGCCTTCATACATAGCATTTGAGTTTTAGTATCCATATAAACATTTGCATTTTAATTTTAGCATTTTAAATATTCTTTTTTTAAATGTTAAATTATAAATTTAAATAAATTCTTCTATTCTTTACTTGTTGTTAAAAAAATAAATAATTTCCAATTGTACTTCCTTGGACCTTGGGTGCTTCTGGTGTACTATAATTACCCCGTTTGCTTGCGGGAGCCTTTTTGGACAGTACATTTTCAAGTGAACAATTATACAAAAAGAGAGTAAGTCTGAAATAGTTATGAGAAGTTTATTTGGGATTGTAAATTAATAGAATGCAAGTTCATTTAGGATATGATATATATAGAAATGTTTGTTAAGTTTAAATATGTTTTAAATGATAAATGACAGGAGTGTAGAAATTGTAATGTTTGCAAGGTATTAAGCACGAAAATATTTAGTGAGGTTATAATAGATTAAGTAATAATTATTAATATGGAAAGAGAATTATCGAATATCAATTGGAGTTATTAATTTGGAATTATTTGTTGGATTCTTATATGACTATTGAGGTAAATAATGAATGGAAGTGATGATTAAGGTATTAGTATAGATGATAATGATAATAGGGATATAAGGAAAAGAAATGCTTGGGATTATATTTGATTGAAGGTAAAATTAAAGGTTCTATTACTTTTATTTAAGGTTAAGGGGTACAAAATTATTAAGGATTAGTTATAAGATTTATTTGAATAAGAGATTAAAATAGCTATAGCTTAAGTTGAAGGTTTATCAATGTGATTTTTGATAGATTGTGAGTATGTGCCTTGCTGTATTTGATATGTTAATTGTAGTTAGATATTGTGTTTGAGTGGTGTAGCAGAAGCGTAGTGAAGAAGTTAATTAGAGTGTGTTGTGCTATTAGTTTTGAAAATTCGAGGACAATTTATTTTAAGGGGGAAGAATGTAACAACCCACACCCCACCCTAAGAGTTTGCACGACCAATTACTTGAATTTAGAACTATTAAGACTAAGTATGTATTTTTATGAAAATTCAAGTGCTATGTGATTGATCAGTATGTAGCATGTTAAATTAATTATAATATGCATAATATGAGTTATTATTGTGAAATAGATGATTTATATGAAGTGCACTAGCATGAAATAATTTATTTCACATAAATTGAAATTTCATGCACAAAGCGATTTTTAAGCATAAAATAATTTTTGTGAGCATTTTTTAAAATATTTTTAAATAAATATTTTGAGGGGAATTTTAATGAAAATAATAAGAAAAATATTTTTTTATTTTAATTACTTATAATCAGCCCCAAAATTAATTAAAAAGCCCAAATACTCAAAAGTCCACTACACCAAAACACTCCTAACCTAGCTAATTAAGGGTAATCTTAGAAATTGCCCAAAACCCTACATATTTAGAGACCAACTTTGTCACATCCCAATTTTAGAGACATGATGGTCCTAGAATATGGGGAAACATAAGGTCACCCATGCTCGTAGAAGTCACTTATACTTATACAAATCATGCCTAGGATCATACCAAACTCCATGTACTAACTTAAACATCCAATAATATAAGAAACTTCAATGTGTGAAAGAATAGTTTAATAAAATACTTTGAAAATATCTTGTAAGGGAAATAACATTTAAAGTCTTAAAATAAATCATTAATGATTAATATCCTAAAATAAACTCCCGGAGCGTCTACAAGTAACTCTCCATAACATAGTATATTAAAGACTTGGACAAGGAATCCCCCAAGTGAAGTAAAATGCTTGAGCCATCACCTTGCCTTCATATATTGCAAACCTAGAACCACACAAGAGAAAGGGGTGAGATAGATGATCTCAATGAGTAAACAATATAGCATAAATGATGTCATATATCCTATTTTTAAAGAAAGCCCATTGTGTATAACACATATTTCATGATTTACAAATCATGGTTTCATAATTTCAATTTAGCAAGATTTTCACTTTAGCAGGTTTGCAGAAATTACACTTATAACACTTATCGTCCAATAAGAGTAAATGACTATGCTAGTTCCTTCACTCAAGGGAAAGGTGGTCTCATACCAAATTCCAACTACCAAATCAATAACTAATAAAGTTATGAAACTGATCAAGCTCCACAGCTAGAACCGCCTCTTCTAGTTGAGATGGATACAGAACCCCTATCCATTAGGTTAAGATCATATGCATAGGTTCTGATGATTACCTGCATCAACAGGAGGATTTCTACATAAAGGGTTAGAGGTACCATAGCTAGAGCTAATGGTATTCACATATAACAACAGCACTTAAGGCAACAATAGCATGTATTACAATAACAATAGCAGTTTAACTTTTTGAACAAAAGATACCATAATAGTGTAGTTCTAGAAAGAAAGTAGGTAAGGTACAATTACAAAAGATTTTTCATATCATTGAATAAAAATTATTGGTTTTGGACTAATTGTCCTTTGGCAACCCAAGCTTATCAAAAAAAAATCACATAATCAAATTTAAAATGGAAGTGAACTTAGGTTTCAAGAATCTCAAAGGTTCCCATTATCTTAATAATAATAACTTGTGCTTGTAACAATAGCATAATGTTTACTCACCTTGTGGTTCCTTTGCTCCTAGTACTCGTAGCTCTTGAACCTCTAAAACTTCTCAAGCTCTAACATAATATTTAATTGAATACTTAATATATATTTAATCATCATGCTATCCTATCCCATGACTACCCCATGCACATATAACATTTGCATACACTTAGAGTTACATATAAATGTGCACTCATCACTTGCACATAACATGTTAACTTTAAAAGTCTTGCCCATTTAGCCTTCATAGGCTCAAATGAAAACATATTATAATTCATACCAATACTTTTCTCAAGTCAAACGCAATGTCATGATCTTAATATAAATTCGCTTTAACAATCATCTTAGCACACTTAACACTTCCATACATGTCAACTTTTCAATAGCCCATCAAGTGTCATGCCTGTCTCTTATGACCAATTCATTTAATCAATCTCTTCATCAATTCAAGATCATTAATTCATTATTAACTCATCATGAAACCTATTTCCATATTACCTTTAAGATACCTTAAGTATACCAAATTGCCTATAGCCTTGTCTAGAGTTATTTCTTTAACCAACATGCAATTTAACCATTTATTTTTCATTCATACATGTGAATAATCATTAAAATACATTTCATAAAAATTATAGACATTGGGATATAAATCCCAACAATGGCCGAATGCACTAACAAAAGAAAACCAGAATTTTTCTTACTTTTCACACTTTCCGTCTATTACAGTAATATGCATAATCATGGCTTGAACCAAGATTTTTCATGTAATCAAAATAAAAATCATTTTAGAATATGAATATGTAGGATTCAGCACCTATATAGATTCATATATATGAAGATTTTCCAACTTTATGTTTTAGGATGAAAACCATGCTTCTATCTTATTTTCGGTACTTTTTGGTCATTACAGTAATATATAAACACAAGTTTTAAACCATTATTTCTAATTCAATCATGAAAAAATCTATTTAGAATTCAAAACCACATAAATCAGCAGCCTCTAGGGTTCATACACATGAAAATTTCCAACTTCTAATTTCTAAGATGAAAACCATGAATTTTCTTGTTTTCTGAAACTTTTCGGTCATTACAGTAATGTACAGAAATATGTTTTAAATTAATATTTTTCATCTAAACACAACAAAAATCCATTTAGAACACAAACATGTAAAAATCAACAGCCCCCCTTGAGTTTATACATGAGAATTTCAATTTTAAGTTATAGGATTCACCTTTGGAGAAATCGCGTAGAAAGGTTGGTGTTTTTGATAGAAAAATTATTTTCTCTTCCAAAAACTCACCTAGCCCAAATTTAATTAATAAAAATCAGTAAATATTCAGTTTAAAATAATTTTCTCATGATTAGTTTCATAGGAATCAAATAATAAATTGAAATGAGAGAAAAACTTATGAATATGATCAAGAAATCGCGAAGTTTGAAGGTATTTTGTGAATTTCGTTAGAAAGAATAATTTTGAGAGAATTTTTCTACCAAAATAATGAAATAACAGAATGGTGGCTACTGGAAGCTAGGGTTGGCGTAATTTTCTTATTAAATAAGTAGGGTTTTGGGCAATTTCCAAGATTACCCTTAATAAGCTAGGTTATGAGTGTTTTTGTGTAGTCAGGTTTTGGGTTTTTATGCTTTTTAATTAATTTTGGGGCTGATTATAGGTAATCAAAACAAAAAATATTTTTCTTATTAGTTTCATTAAAATTCCCCCTAAAATATTTATTTAAAAATATTTTTAAAATGCTCATAAAAATTATTTTATGCTTAAAAATCACTTTGCACATGAAAATTCAATTTATGTGAAATAAATTATTTCATACTAATGCACTTCATATAAATCATATATTTCACAATAATAACTCATATTATGTATATTAAAATTAATCTAACATGTCACATACTCATCAATCACATAGCACATGAATTTCCATAGAAGTACACACTTAGTCTTAATAGTTCTAAATTCAAGTAATTGGTCATGAAAACTCCTAGAATGGGGTGTGGGTTGTTACAGATGGTGACATATTCCCAATTTGTCAAGACAAAGATACAAGGCTAAAGTAACTCATCTCTTACTTTAAATATCAATTCTCTACACAATGTGAATGGTGGGCTCCATTAGTCACATACACACAATTTACCTATTCAATTTATTACAATTAAACATAGTTAATCACTCTTAGTCACTTAATCATATTTTAGGTATAGTGAAAATAATTATCAAATACAATGTAGAATTTTCACAGTATAATTATAACACAGTGAAATATAATTTCAGATAGTGTAAAAATTAACACAGTATCAATTAATTCACAGATAGTGCACATATTAACAATATAATTAAATTCATTGGTACAATGTACCAATAATATAGATAGTGCAGAAATTACACAGACTGCGAAGTGAATATTATTAGAGCACAGTGTAAAAATTTCCAGAACATTGTGTAAAAATTATGTAGTTGTAATGAAAAGAAATTATACGGAGTGCAGGGCATTACATTCTCCTCCTTAAGAAAATTCATCCTCGAATTTTGATACAAAAATTTGCCAATCACAATTTGAATAACTACTGATATTTCTAAAGCATCTCATCCTCACTTTCCCACGTGTACTCAATATTATGGTCTCATCATTGGACTTTAGTTACTATTCTTATTTATAAGTATTTTCATTTGTCAGCCCATTATAGCTATTGGAGTCTCCTCATAAGACAACTCTTTATCCATTTCAATAGCTTAGGGTTGAAGAACATGTGATGAGTTTGGCACATACTTCCTTTGCATAGAGACATGAAACACTAGGTGGATGTATGTTAGAGTCGGTGGTAGTGCTAACCTATAAGAACTTTTCCCATCTTGTCAAGGATTTCAAAGGATCTAACTTAATGAAGGGATGAATTTTCACTCTTCCTGAATCTCATGATGGTTTCCATAGGATAAATATTTAAAAACAGAAGATCTAATACTGCGAAGTGAACTTCTTTTTGCTTAGGACTGGCATAGCTCTTTTGTCTGCTGAAGACTATCTTTAGCTTCTCATAAATGTGTCATGACCCAATTTCTAGGTTGGGACAGTCCTAGAGCTTAGAGAGACATAAAGTCACCTAAATTCGTAGAACCCCATTGAACTTCTTATTATTTAGTACATTCCATTTTATAGCTTATCCCAAGATCGAAACCCCATTCACTCTTTACCATTTCCATTGTTACTTTAACCATTCATTTACAAATAATGCACTTTAATACCATTTCATAACCATTGATTAGCATACCATTCATAAGTGTTAATAAATACTATCCATACAGTATTACCATAAATATGTATATATATAATAACTATTATTATTTGTTTGCAATACTTCCAAGCACAGTACATTTTAATACTAAGCCTTCAGGTACCATAGAGCTCCAGATCGATTATCTTTGGGATGACACAAGTAAAATACAAAACATAGCATTTAAGCAGAGCAAGTCCCAAGTGCAGAAGCATAGCTTAGAATTTACCTTGCTAATGAATCACCCTAACTTGAAAATTTTTGGACAACTATAGAGATAAGCTCAGTGAGTACCTAATAATATAACATAATATGAAGGCATTATAAGATATCACTTCGATAGGTTTATAATGGAAATGGAATGATATTAATCAAAATTAGTCATTTTGAACTTTAGAACATGTTTTAGCAGAAATAATAATGTCTTGGAAATGGAAAGCTTCCCATACATAAATATTAAAGAATGGCGGCCTAAGTCTTGCTCACTCATATGCATCACACTATGTTATGCTGATCAGACTTTACAATTAGGCGTTCCCCCTAACAGATGTTGGGTACTTTCACCTTACCCATGAGCTTATACCAAGTGCACAAGGTCTAATGTATTTCCTCACACCAGAGAGGATTTTTGCTTAATCATGCGTATGAATGAAAGACATATCCAAGGTCTACAATAGAAGTTCAATCGAAAATAGTTTTGCATATTAATCATTCTCATCATTGAGCATAACATAGGACCAATGTAAGAGGTTCATCATGGTCAAATATCATATAAGAAAGATATGGATTTCCAAAGGCTCAGCAATCAATAGGCAACCACATATCAAAAGTCATTTCAAGTACATGTCAAGGGATGGTAATTCAAGCAATGGTGCAAGGAATAAGGCATAATTACATCACATTATTAAGTACTCACCTTAAACTCCTTTGCTCCTATTAATATTCACTCTTGGTTAACTTAGTGTCCTTCATGATCTTCAGCAATTTCCTTGCCCCTGCCTTAATGTTCTATCATTTTAATTACGTATCAATTAGTAACTAATGATGTTACTAATTATAACTTATCTGTCTTACATATATTTTATTATTTCAGTTTACAATAGGGGTGTATCAATTGTTTCATATTCATATTATACTTATTCTTATTTCTAATTATTTCCAAGCTAAATTCCTTATTCAATTTCATGAATTTAAGTTTGAATCTCAAAATTCCCAAATTATTCCATAAACCCTAAAATTTTGGGAAAACTATCAATTTCCCTTTCAAACCTCAAATTATCCATAGATTCATCAAATTAACACCTAGGCAATCAATTTCCACTAATTATTTTGAGTTAATTCACTCTTATTCATATGAACCCCAACTTGCCCCACTTAGGTCAAATTTGGGAAAAATTTACAATTCCTCATCAAATCTTTAAATTAGTTGTAGAAATGTGAAATTAACATGACACAAAACATATATGATCATTCAATTATTAAAATCTAGTATTAGAATACCAAGTTCCTCTTTTAACTTAGTTTATGCCACTAAGATTTCCAAATCTTGAATTAAGTTCCCAAAATTCATTTTAACACTTCTAAATCAATTTTCTTTACCTAAAATAACCATAGATATATTCAATTAGAATATAGAACACTTTCCTGATCATTTCCTAATGTTGGCCGAATTCCCCTTTAGTGATATTTAGGTATTTTTCATGCTTCTTTTATCTATCTTTATATAAAGTCTTTACTATTCTATTTAAATCTCCTTATTTCAACTAGGAACATCAAAATTGTTTCTTGTATAAATACTCCTTTATGATCGAATTTCATATATATGGTGTAAGAGAAATCTATGCAACTTAAATACTAAAATTATACTTATAACATATAAAAGAAAAGATGAACATAATTTCATAAAGGAATATTGAGTGCAAATTAAGTGGAAGCAATGTGGTGGGTGAAATTTCAAACAATTTAAAATTTCACTTTAACCCGAATGAGTCAATTAATCATTCAAGCAATCTACTAAATAGTGTGCAAAACACATAAGAAGGAAAGAAGATTAAGTGGTAATCAAATTACCTCTTGAAGCTTATGAACTTTAATTCTTCATTTCTCTCCAAAAGCTTCCCAAATGTTGAGAATCTAGATTGTCCACACCAAGCTCCACCTCCAAGGCTTACTTTGATTTGCTTAGATGTTCTTCATTCTCTCTCTTCGTATCCCAATTGAATACAAGATTTTCTAAAACAAATTTTTGGTGATTTGATTTCTTCTAATTGCTATTGATATATTTTTCAATTCAAGAAACTTTGGTTCTTTCACAAAGTACAAAGAATAAGAAATTTGAAGAACACTTCTTTTTTTTTTTTCTTTTTCTCTCAAGACTTAGTTACTAAATATTCCGTAGAAAAGATGCATATTACCCTTTATGGTTTTATGATTATTTCAATTAAACCTTAAATAGTTAAAAGACCATTTTGACTTTGGTAGACTTTCTCTAACTCCTAAGCTCATCATATGGGCTTTAGGGTTAAAGAAATTCACTAATCTGGGTTACCTCTCACCATTTCTCAAATAGGCTTGGGCTATTTAGGGTTTTCTCCAAAGCTCAAAATTAATTCTTTTAACTCATCCATAGGTTTTGTTAATTAAATCCTTCTCATTTATATCATATATAAATTAGGATTTAATTAATAAGAAATCATTTTGGATTTAAACTTCAAGACATGCTAGGATCTTTGTAAATTTAATTACAGGTTCAATCCTTTTACCATTAACCAATTAATTAAACACTTTAATTAATTATTATGGTAAGCCTCTTATTCTTTAAAGGTGAATACTTTTGGGTTTGTGACTTTCTAGGTTCATGTCTAATTAGCAATGGGATTGAGAAAATACTTTTCTCTACTAATGTGAAATCCCTATTTCACCCTTACTCCGTAAGTCATGAGTGATGCCTAGCATAGCATATCATGACTAGCTAATGAGAATGAATATAATTTTTTAATTACTTATTCATTTCATGGACCATAGATCATAATTAATGTATATTAAAATCCCCTCATTACAAAATCCCAATCATAGCTAGGGTCATGGATTTGTCAGACCCTAATATCCTTCGATCATATGTCTTCATCTTAATTCTAATTCTTGATAAAATCGATTCCTACAATAAACCCTTTCTAGTGAATATTTACTATCTTAGCCAGGGATTTGATTATCAAAAATAATTAGATAGTATAGGATTTCTTCTTTGTTTATTCAAGTCAATGAATTCTCTCTTGGCGATCACTTACCCCCATATATAACTAGTTAGAACTATCACATACCATATGCCAATACTTGAATAGCATTAGTATGTAAGTAGTAATAAATTCTAACTATCGATGAATGTGATACTATATCTCTCAAGTCGAAACCTAGATGATGATTTATTGACTAACAATAAAACTTTATGTAATCATCATCTAACGTCACAGTTTAATTATTTATTAAATGAATATCCACATGTTTATATCGAAAAAAATTTGTCAAATAGTGTTATGCTCACTGTCTCTATAATCATAAGTATCACATAATGATTATAGATTATAAACATAGATGATGTCTTTTGGAATTAATGATGCCCAGTCATTAATCTTATAACCATGAACATTTCAAAGTATTTGCGTTAGAGTTATCTGTCATCCATATTCTCAACACTTGAGAATAGATCCTCTTTTGAAAAATACTTATGGTCTTCAAATATACATTTAATATAATGGAACAATTTCATTTATAAAAATACATCTTTTTGCCAATTAGGGATAATGTTTTACATTTACATAACTTATATATAACTCTATGGCATACCCTCTAACATTTCTCACCTTAAGAGATTTAGTTTGGTAAGTTCTTGTTGCAATTAGTGTAGAGAGAATTTCTTTTCTTATTGTGAGATTTTGGTGTAGAGATAGGCAAAATGATGTGATGTTCATCATGATGGTGTGGGAATGCCAAAAATGCACCTAGACTCATATGTAGAGAAGATGAGAGTTCAACTTGTTTAAGATTTTAACTCAGTCAATTATTATGGCTAGCTTGATAAAATTTTATGGCTCTCTCTATGACATCATTTTCTATTTTCTTGGGCCAACTATTTCAGCTCACAAATTTGATGTTCACTCACTCTTGGGCCCATAGGCTAGCCACCTCCTATTGGGCTTCGGCCATTGACAAGCCTATAAGCCCATTAACATGCTTAGAAATTTTCCTTTTAACTTTCTTTCATTTCTTTTACTATAACATTCAAATTTATGCTCTCTAACTTCTTTATATACATCACTAATTATCATATGAACTCTATTTAATTCATTATAGCACAATTAGTCATGATACAATCATAAACAAGGCAAACATTGCATATTAAGTCATAAGATTTCTACCCGATTCCTTATCATTTCTATACTATACTAACATTAAAAAATCTAATCCTCTAGCATAATTAATAATTAGAATGAGCTGTAAAATCTTTTGGTATTACATTCTACCCCTCTTAAAAAAATCATCCTCTAATTTTTAAAAAAGTTTACCTGTTACCGATTAAACAATTATGGGTACTTTTGAAACATGTCATCTTCATTTTTCCATGTACATTCTTCCATATTATGGTTATGCCATTGAACTTTGACCATTGGTACCTCCTTGTTTTGAAGTTTCTTCACTTGTCGATCAAGTATTGTGATTGGAATCTCTTTATAGGAAAGGTCTTAGCCAATCTCAATCAATTGTGGTTGCAACACTTGGAAAGGGTTAGAGATGTACTTCCTTAATATCAACACATGAAAAACTGGATGCACATATTCCAATGTTAGAGGCAATGCTAATCTATATAAAACTTCTTCGAACTTATCAAGAATCTCAAAATGTCCAATGAAGCATGGGCATAATTTTCCCTTTTTGCTAAATCTCATCACCCTTTTTTTAGGGGGGAGACTTTCAAAAAGATATGGTCACCTACCATGACATGTACAACCTTCCTCTTAGGATCAGCATAACTCTTCTCATGACTAAAGCAATTTTCAGTCTTTCTTGAATAATCTTCACTTTATTAGTGTCTTCTTTAATCATATTTAGAGCTTTAAGATACTTTTCACCCACTTTGGTTCAACAAGCATTTTCTACCATATAGCCTCTTATGGTGCCACTCCTATAGAGGAATGGTAATTATTGTTATACCCAAATTTAATAAGTGGAAGATGTTTATCCCAGCTTCCTCTAAAATCCATAACACACATACAGAGCATATCTTGTATTATTCTCTTGAATTGTCCATCTGTTTGTGGGTGAAATGCTATGCTAAAATCGAGTTGCATACCTAATGCTTCTTGCAATTTTTGCTAGAACCTCAATGTGAATTGAGTCCCTCTATTCAAGATAGTGGAAAGTGGTACCCTCTACAATCTTGCAATTTCATTGACATATATCTGGGCATATTAGGCTGTCGAATATGTAGTCTTTACCTCAATGAAGTGTGCATATTTCATTAATTGATCCACTATAACCCAATTGAGTCATACACTTTTGCAGTCTTGGGTAGACCCACTACGTAATCCATGGTGATCCATTCCCACTTCCACCTTGGTAATCTTATCTCCATAAGTAATCGAATGGTCTTTGGTGTTTAAATTTCACTTGTTGATAAGTGAGACATGAAGCTACAAAGTTTAACACATCTTTCTTCATTGCAAGTGTAATACCCAAGGTTTCCATAGCTCATTAGAGTTATAATAATACCATAGAATATGAATTTTTATTAATATATTACCAAAGATATAGTAATGGGATGAAAGGAACCCTTTTTAGTGCTAAGTGTGTGATTGTGTATTTTTGTGAAGTGTGAATGTTCATGTATATTTCATTGAATTAATTTAAGGCAGTATGTCTTTGTTTAAGTTTATTATGATATGGAAAGGTAGGATTTAAAATGCCAAGTGAAAGGAAAGGGAAAAAGTTACAAAAAATTTTTGAGTTCGAAAAACGAGCTCGAGTGGGCTTGATAATGGGCTTTGGACTTAAGGCCTAAGCGCATGGAATGACTAGCCCAATAAGTCCTATAAATTGGTGGAGCTTAACTAAACTAAGGTTAGAATGAACTAACTATGGGTTAAGGTGAGGTTAAGTTAGGTTAGTCACCATTTTGGGTGATAGCCACCTTTGTTGACTTTTGTCAACTTTAACACCTAAGCTAATTCACTTTCCCATCACCATGTTTATATACATTTTGGTGATTTTTGAACTCATTATTATGGTGCTAAGTCACCATACACCTAAGGGTAATCTTAACCATCCATCTTGATCAATCTTAGCCATCCATCTTAGGCAAAAAAGTGACCATTGATCTTGTGAGCTTAAATCACCACCATTGATTTCATTTACATATAAAGTGAAAATATGTTAATTCTTTTCATTTGTAACCTAGCACCAAAATCATATTCTCACCAAAGATTAAAACCTCTTAACTTGTTCTTCAACTTGGAACCAAATTTAAAGCATTTTAAGGTAATAATTTATACTTAAGTGATTCTTTCCTTGTTTCTAGCTTAAGAGTGATGGATTGCTAACAACTATATATTTTTTTCTTTTGATTTCTATTGTTTGATTTTGGTGGAGGGATTTAAGGAAGGATTGATTTTGCATGTTAATTGATGGAGTATGAGGATGGGACTTAAAAAAATTGGGGTTTAATAAGTGAGAAACGACAAAGGAAGCATGAGAAAATCAATGGAAGTTGGTCAACCACAGGTGACCACACAGCTAGGATTCCACTCGTGTGATAAGGACAAATTTAGAAATTCATCCAGTAGCCTCCCACGGGTGGAGGCATAGCGGGGATTTCACCCGTGGGCTGTTACGTTCTTGGCCATATTGGAATAGTTTGTCCTAGTGTTTCTAACTTATTGCTAGATTATTTTATTTAATATTTTTATGAATTTCCTTATTCGTGATCTTGTAATAAGATCATTGAGAATGTAATTAGATGTTAGTATTACATGTGTTTCCTTGACTGTGTTATGAGGGATAATTAAAAGATGTTGAATTGGTTTATGACATATGTAAGCAAAGGGTAAACGATATGTGACATTGAGAAATGTTATGTTTATGTGAAATAGTTAGAGTTTGTTTTAGAAAGTTAAAGGAATAGAGTTTGATGTACACTTGTTTGGGTGTATTTCTAGAATTAAAAGGCAAGGACATTGCTCAGGATACTGAGGAGCCCCACCATAATTTACGCTGAGCTATCGGTATAGGAGCTAAGAAATAAGAGGTGAGTACTTAATAATATGATACAATTTGTGCCTTAAATATGAGCATAAATGTTAAGTCATTTTCTAATTGAAATGCATTACAATTCTTTGGTAAACATTATCTGCCTTATTGATTATTAAGCCAAATTGAATAAAATATTTATTTATGGCACTTGGCCAAAAGAGTCTATATTGCTTTAATCTTTTAATGTGATCAATGATGGGAACCTAATTATTTATTAATGCATTATCCATTAAATCATTTCATGGATAGAAAGGTAAAATGTTATAATGATACCATGATAAGCAGAAAACCCCTCTGATGTGGGGTAATACATCAGACCTTATGCAGAATGGTAATAAACCCGCGGATAGGGTAAAGATTATCTAAACCTTAGCTAGGAAGGGTTTAAGATCCCCAGTACGTATGACCTTATCAGTTATACATATGACTAAGCATGTGGGAGTGAGCAAGGCATATGCCGCCACTTGATTGATTGTGGGAGAAACATACTAGTTCCATGAAAGGAAATTTTCAGCAAAAGATATAATACTTATTATATATATGTGGGAAAATTATTCCATAAGAAAAATTTCTGATCCATTTTACTTTATTTTTAAAAGGAATCACCAATTGACATACATCATTGTTTAACCTTTATAATATTATTTTGTACTCACTAAACTTTGTCTCATCCCATAGTTGTTGTTATTTTTAGGACCAGCTGATAGATCAGCAAGGTAAATTCCAAGTTCTATGTCTTCGCTTAGAAATTGCATTGCTACTTTTGGTATCATGATGTATATATTATGTTGTATTTTGGAAGTTTCACTCTAGAGCTCCATGGATTGTTAAGGTTTGTAATAATGATATAATTTAGAATATTATTAGCATGTGTGTGCTTAGGTACTATTTTATTTTAGTCCAAACACTTAAGTAATATATAGGTGAGTTATAACTAAAATACTAGAAAATGGAGTTCAAAAGCGATAAGCATGAAAATAGATTTAAAGTGGTAAATGTTTATCATATAGACAATTAATATGGTAATCAGTGATACGGAATGATTATTTTGGTTTCCATCTTGGGATAAGGGTAACATGGTTTTCATCGGCAGTTAATTACTTGTAAAAGTGTTCTACGGGTTTAGGTGATCTTATGTTTCCCTATGCCCTAGGACAATCATGGCTCAAAGATGGGTCATGACACTAGACCACCAATAAGTACTCTTTATATTGTGGTACATTTTGGTAGCATTTGGATGCAAGTCATACAAGGTTTGATGTGTTTCTTTAAAAATTCTCTCCCTTAACTCTTTTTAGGCATGCATAATCAATCTCCACACTTTAAAACACCTTCTTCTATTTGAAATTATGGGGCTCATTCCTTTTCCACATCCTCAAAGATTTTTATTAGCTGGGGGTCTTGATTTTGCAACATCTTTATCTCGTCAAGGAATTTGGGCCTTACTTGGAAGTAAGCAAACAACACTTGTGATTCATCTACTTCCAATTGTAAACCTTCATTAAATGTAACAATCCACACCTACCCTAGGAGTTTCATGATTTAATTTCTTGAATTTAGAACTATTATGGCTAAGTATGTGCTTTTGGGAAAAATTCATGTGTTATGTAATTGATGAGTGTGTGGCATGTTAGAGTGGCTCTAATATGCCAAATATGAGTTATTATGGTGAATCAAGTGATGTATATGAAATATATAAGCATAAAAATATTTATTACACATAAAATGAATTTTCATGCAAAAAGCGATTTTTAAACATAAAATAATTTTTATGAGCATTTTAAAATATTTTTAAATAAATATTTTGGGGAAAATTTTAATGAAAATAAGAAGAAAAATATTTTATTTTTAATTACCTATAATCATCCCATAATTTAAATAAAAGGTCCAATTCTCCAAAAGCCCACTACACCAAAACACTCATTACCTAGCTCATTAAGGATAAGCTTCGAAATTGCCCAAAACCCTACGTATATAATAAAAAATTTGGCCAACCCAAACCATAGCAGGCACCATTCTATTTTCTACTATATTTCTAGCAGAAAATTCTCTCAAAAATATTCTCTCAACCGAAATTCGCAAGGTACCTTCAAACCTTGCGATTTTACAACTGTTTCATAAGTTTTTCTCTCTTTTCAATTTGCTATTTGATTTTTATGAAACTAATCATGGAAAAATTATTTTTGACTAAGTATTTACTGATTTCTATTGATTAAATTCAGCCTAGTTGAGTTTTTGAAAGCGAAATCAATTTTTTCACTGAAAACACAAACCTCTCTACGTGAATCCTCCAAAGGTGAACCCTAAAAATTAAAGTTTAGAATTTTCATGTATAACAAGGGGAGGGGCTACAGATTTGTGTTATATTGTCTTCTAAATTGATTTTTGTTGTTTCTACATGAAAAATATTGATTTAAATCATATTTCTAACTATTACTCTAATGATAAGAAAATACCAAAAAGCAAAAGAACTCATGATTTTCACACTACAACCTAAAATTTGGAATTTTCAAGTATGATTTGTATATAATTGGATTCTAAATGGATTTTTGTTATGTTTAGATGAACAAATATGGTTTAAATAATGTGTTTACATATTAATGTATTGATCGAAAACTACCAGAAATAAGAAAGATTCATGGTTTCATCCTAAAACCAAAAGTTAGAAAATTTGCATGCATATTTAAATACATGGCTGCCAATTTGTGCATTAAAGTATTCTAAAATGATTTTTGTTGTGATTACATGAAAAATCTTGGTTTAAATCATATTTTTGCATATCACTATAATGAACGAAAAGTGCAAAAAGTAAAAAAAAATTCATGTTTTCCTTAAATAGGGCATTCAGCCAATGTAGGGATTTTTATTCCAATGTCTATAATTTTTATGTGATGTATTTTAATGATTATTGGCATGTATATGTGAATAAAAAATGTTTAAATTGCATGTTGATTAAAGGAATGGCTCTAGACAAGTCTAGAGACAACTAGGTATACTTAGGGTATCTTAATCCTATGTTATGATTAATATGTGAATGTGAATAAGTAATATGGGAAATAGGTTTTATGATGAAGTAATAATGAATTAATGATCTTGATTTGACTATGAGGTTGATTGTGTGAATTAATCATAAGAGATAGGCATGACATTTGAAATGTTACTTATCAAGTTGACATAAATGGATAGTGTAAGACTACTAAGTTGAATGTTAGATTGAATTGATATTAAGATTATGATATGTTGTGTTTGACTTTAGAAAGGTCATAATCTGGGTTATAATGTGATTTCATATAGACTTATAAAGGCTAAGTATGCAAGACTTTCAAAGTCAACATGTTATGTGCAAGTGATGAGTGCACTTCAAACTGCAACTCCAAATGTATGTGAATGTGATATGTACATAGGGTAGTTATGGGATATGATAGCATGATGATTAAGCAAATGCTAAGTATTGAATTGTATTGTATGATAGAGCTTGAGGATTATTAGAACTTCAAAGGGCTACAAGTACTAGGAGCAAAGGAACCACAAGGTGAGTAAACATTATGTTTCAAGTTATAAGTACAAGTTATCATGTTTTGTGAACCCTTGATATCTTGAAACCTAAGTTCTATTCTACTTTTAATTAGGATTATATGATTTCTTTGTTAAGCTTAGGTGGCCAAAGACAATTGGTCCAAAACTATTATTGTTTATTCCATCATAAGAAAGAACTTGCAATTGTTTGCCTTACCCTACTTTCTTTCTGGAACTACACCATTATTTCTCTTTTATTCAATAAGTTAAACTGCTATTGCTATTGTACTGCATGTTATTGCCTTTTTAAATGCTATTGTTATAAGTGATTGTCATTAGCTTTAGCTATGGCACCTCTAAACCTTTTATGCAAAAATCCTCGTATTGATGTGAGTAATCATCGGAACCTATGCATATGGTCTTAACCTAATGGATAGGGGCATAATATCCACCTTAGCTAGAAGGGGCAGTTCTAGCCATAGAGCTTGATCAGTTTCATGACTCTTTACAAGTTACAAGTTGGGAGTTAGAATTTGGTATGACACTATAACAACCCACACCCACCTTAAGAATTTTCGTTATAAGTTGCTTGATTTAGAACTATTATGATTAAGTGTGTGCTTTTGTGAAAATTAGTAATCTAAGTGATTGATGAGCATGTAGCATATTAAATTAATTTTAATATGCATAATGTGAGTCGCTATTGTGAAATAAATGATTTACGTGAAGTGCATTTGCATAAAAGAATTTATTTTAAATAAAATTAATCTTCATGCATAAAGACAATTTTTAAGCATAAAATGATTTGATGAGTATTTTAAAATAATTTTGAAAATAAATATTTTGGGGGAAATATTACAGAAATAATAAGAAAAATATTCTTTTTATTTTAATTATAATCAGCCTAAAATTTAAATAAAAAGCCCAAGTACCCAGAAGCCCACTACACTAAAATCCTCCAAATCTAGTTTATTAAGGGTATTAATGGAAATTGCACCCAAAGCCTAATATTTATTGTAATATTCAGCCAGCCTAGGTCTTCCAACAGCCACCACTTTAGTTTTCTATATCTTGGCAGAAAAATCCTCTCAAAATATATTTTTCAACTGAAATTAAGAAAACACCTTTCCGTTTCGCGATTTCTTAATTGCAATCATAAGTTTTTCTTCTCTTTCATTTTCTAAACTGATTTTGATCAAATAAATTATGGGAAAATTATTTTGAACTAGCTAATTACTGATTTTTATAAATTTATTTCTGTTTGGGTGAGTTTTTGGGGGAGAAAATATATTTTCTACCGAAAACACAAATCTTTCCGCGAGATTTCTCCAAAAGTGAATTCTATAACTTAAAATCAAAATTTTCATGCATAAACATCACTAGAGGGGGGTGATTTGTGCATTATTATTTTCTAAACTGATTTTTGATTTTTTTTGATGAAAAATATTGGATTAAATAATATTTCTGCATATTTCTGTGATGACCAGAAAGTTTCAGAAAATAAAAGAATTTGAGGTTTTT
Source organism: Reutealis trisperma (assembly GCA_947687605.1). Taxonomy (NCBI): domain Eukaryota; kingdom Viridiplantae; phylum Streptophyta; class Magnoliopsida; order Malpighiales; family Euphorbiaceae; genus Reutealis; species Reutealis trisperma. Next base: position 564,924 of record CANTUT010000206.1, on the reverse strand, counting down.
GTGCTAGAACTTAAAAGTTAGAAAATTCTATTATTAAATTAATATGTGGGTGCTGATTTGTGTGAGAAAGCATTTTAATATGATATTTGTTTTGTTTATATGAAAAATAATGATTTGAATCATGTGTCTGTATATTGCTATAATGAATGAAAAGCGCGGAAAGCGCGAAAACTCATGATTTTTCATGTAAGCCTTAAAACTTGGAATTTTTTTTGTATAAATATTATCTATGGCTGCCAAATCATGCATGCAAATTTTATAAATTGATATTTTCTAAGATTGAATGAAAAATAATGGTTTAAACAACCTGTTTACATATTTCTAAAATGACCAAAAAATACCAAAAATAAGAAAACTCATGGTTTTGCACCCTATGACCCAAAAGTTGAATTTTTATGTATGAACAATACTAAATGTGGCTAATTCACATGAATTAATACTTTAAAATGATTTTTGTTGTGTTTACATAAAAAATCTTGGTTCAAACCATATTTTTACATAGTTCTGAAATAGACGGAAAGTGCAAAAAGAAGGAGAATTTAATTTTTCCTTTGGTGATACATTCGGCCTACATCAATACTTTTGTCCCAATGTTTATAATTTTTATGTGATGTGTTTTGATGATTATTGACATGTATGTATGAATAATAAATGATAAAATTGCATGTTAGTTGAAGGTATGACCCTAGATAAGCTTAAAGGCATTTTGGTATACTTAAGGTATACTTAAGGTATCTTAACCTTATATTGTGATTAGAATGCAAATGTGATTGGGAAATATGAAACTAGATGTTATGATGACTTGATAATAAATACGTGGTTTTGAGTTGATAAAGTGACAATTTAATAAAAAGGATCATAAGAGTTAAGCATGATATTTGAAAAGTTAATTGTTAAGTTGACATGTATGGAAATGTAAAGTGTATTAAGATGATTGTTAAAGTGAAATGATATTGAGGTAATAATATTGTGATGACCTTAGAAAGGTATTAACATGATTTTAATGTGTTCTTATGTGAGCCTATAAGGCCTAAGTGTGCAAGACTTTTAAAGTCAACGTGTTACGTGCAAGTGATAAGTACAACCATATGTGGACTCTAAATGTATGTGTATGCTATATGTGCATAGGGTAGTTATGGGATAGGAGCATCATAAGTTAATAAATACTAAGTATTAAACTAAATATTATGTTAGAGTTTGAGGAGCTTTAGAAGTGCAAAGGGATTACGTATACTAGGAGCAAAGGAACCCCAAAGTGAGTAAACACTATGTTCATATTACAAGTGTGAGTAAACATTGTATCCGTTCTACAAGTGCAACTAACATTTTGTTATGTTACAAATATGTGATATCATGTTATGTGAGCCTTTAACATTCTTTGAAACCCAAGTTCTTTCTATTTTAAAATATTATTATATGATTTCTTTGACAAGCTTAGGTTGCCAAAGGACATTTGGTCCAAAACTATTTTATTTATCCAAACGAGAATTTCTTATGATTATTATCCTAACTTATATTCTTTATGGAACTACACTATCATTGTCTTTTGTTTGAAAGTTAAACCACTATTGTTATTGGGATACATGTTTTTGTTGCCTTATGTAATATTGTTGATTGTGATTACCATTAGCTCTAGCTATGGTACCTTTAATCCTTTACACAGAATCCTTGTGTCGATATGGATAATCATCGGAACCTATGCACACGGTCTCAACTCAATGGATAGGGGTAGTGTATCCACCTTAGCTAGAAAGGGGTTGTTCTAGCTATGGACCTTGATCAGCTTCATACTTTATAAGTTATAGGAGTTGGAATTTGGTATAAGGCCACGTCTCCTTAATAAGTTCAAGTGATAGAGCAATAGCCTTCACTCATTATAAGTTATAAGTGTGATTTCTACAAACTTGCCAAATTGAACCCTTGCTAAATAGTAACTTGATTCATGAACTATAAATCATGAACTATGTGTATAAGCTATGTGTTTCCTTTTCAAAGGAATATGTGATAATATATGTCCCTTATCATTTACTCATTGAGATCATCTATCTCACCTTTTTTTTTTCCTTGTGTGGTTCCAGGTGAGCAAATGTAAGGAGGCAAGGTGATGGCTCAAGCATTCTACTTCACTTGGGGGATTCCTTTCCAAGTTATTAATAATACTATTCTATGAAGTCTTGTCATTAAATGCTCTGGGAATGTTGATTGATACTCTTTTGAGATATATTATTTTCCATATGGATTATATGTGTAATGTTTAATTATAGACTTCCACAATTAAAGGTATTCATCTAAATGTCTTAAATGAGTTATGGTAAGAGATTTGGTATGATCTTAGGCATGATTTGTTTATATATAAGTGGATTCTGCGAGCGTGGGTGACCTTATGTCTCTCCATGTTCTAGGACCGTCATCTCTCTAAGGTTGGGATGTGACAGATGCCACCTCTCCTTTGAGTGAATTGAGCAGGGTCTTCACTCACCAGTGTATGTGAGTGAATTGAGTAGGGTCTTCACTTATAAGTAATAAGTATGATTTCTACAAACCTTATTAAATTGCAAACTATGAGTCATGAGTTACAAATCATGATCTATGAGTTATAAGCTATAAGCCCTTTTTAAGGGATATGTATTATTGTATAAGGTATTTTGTTTACTCATTGAGATCATCTATCTCACCTGCTTGTGTTGTGTAGTTTCAGGTGAGCATTATGAGGAGGCAAGGTGATCGCTCAAGTAACCTACTCTACTTGGGAAATTTCCTTGTCAAAGTTTATTACTATGCTATAAGATGATGAGTCTTTAGACACTCCAGGAGTCCTTAATTTGGGAGATTATATTTGGAATATATTATTTATTTAATTTATTTGGAGTCTTAAATGTTCTTTTCATATGGATTATATTTAAAGTATTCTAATACTATGCTTCCTTTAGTCAAAGTTTTCCTTATTATTGGATAACCAAGTTAATGCATGAGATTTTGGTAAGATCCTTATGTCTCCCTATGTTTTAAGGTCATCGTATCTCTAAAAATTGGGATGTGACAAAGTTGGTATCAAAGCTATTGGTTATCCTCTGTTGCCATTTTACCAGTGTCAAAGTTGGTATCAAAGTTATAGTTTTAAAGTTTAGTTTAGACTTGTCTGTTTATTGGGTTGACTAAGTAAAATCTTGGAGCATACAAATTTTCTTGTCATGCCACTTGTAGTCTATTGCTAATATAGCTCTGCAAAATCCTAATAAGTTATAGTACTCTTTGTTATTGTTTATTTGTGCACCTTATGATTCTCTTCAGATGACCATGAAGATCACCCTTGCTAGAGGACCTAGGCCTAGGGCACCCCATGTGACATGTAAGAGGACTTGGCCAAAGATGTTCGAGAGAGTTGTGCCTACGATTCACCCCAAGAGCAAGGGACCCCTGAGGAGGGGGACCCCGAGGAGTGCCTGGACTATGATTAGGTTCATAACAAGATTCAGAAGTTGGAAGAGGACTACTTGAACCTAGCAAAGGAAAATTAAAGTCTGAGGTCTCTAGTGCAAACCTCAAGAGAGGATATCAATCTGTAACAACCCACACCTACCCTAGAAATTTTTATGACAATTTGCTTGACTTATAACTATTAAGGTTAAGTGTGTGCGTTTGTGGGAATTTACGTTCTATGTGATTGATGAGTATGTGGCATGTTAGATTAATTTTTAATATGCATAATATGAGTTATTATTGTGAAATAAATGATTCATATGAAATACATTAGCATAAAATAAAATTATTTTAAATAAAATGAATTTCCATGCATAAAGGAAATTTTTAAGCATAAAATGATTTTACAAGTATTTTAAAATAATTTTTAAATAAATGTTTTGGGAGAAATTTTAATGAAAATAATAAAAAAATATTTTTATTTTTATTATTTATAATTAGCCCTAAATTTAAATAAAAAGCCCAAATACCCAAAAGTCCACTACACTAAAACCCTCCTAACCTAGCTCATTAAGGGTATTAGTGGAAATTGCCCAAAACCCTACATATAATAATGTAAAATTTGGCCAAACCTAATGTTCCTGCAGCCATCACTCTATTCTTCTATATTTTGATGGAAAAATTATCCCAAAATATTTCTCTCTACCGAAATTAAAAAACACCTTTCAGTTTCGCAATTTCTTGATCGTAATTATAAGTTTTTTTTCTCTTTCAATTTCTTAACTGATTTCTATGAAATAAATTATGAGAAAATTATTTTGAACTGGTTGTTTACTAATTTTTATAGAATTAATTCAGTTTGGGTGTGTTTTTGAGAGAGAAAATTAATTCCTTATCGAAAACATAATTCTTTCCGCGAAATTCTCCAAAGGTGAATCTTGTAACTTAAAATTTCAATTTTTATGCATAAACATCACTAAAGGGGGGCAATTATTGCATTCTAAACTGATTTTTGACTTATTTTGACGAAAATATTGGATTAAATTATATTTTTCCATATTTTTATAATGACCGGATTAAATCATTCATATCAGATAAAGTGCTATGCCATTACGTCGATCATCATGTCTACTCGACCTAGTTCTCATGTCCACCTCCAGAGTAATAAAGAGTGACATGGCCACTACTGCCACATTGGTAGCAAAGAAGATCTCTATCTTGATGGTGATTAGCTAAAGATGTAGGCCTCACTGGTGAGTAATCTCCTTTATGCTCAACAATCCCTAACCTGAGTTGTTCCATATCCTCTCTTAGTGCATGAATCATAACCTTAAGACATCGGTTTTCCTCCTTCAAGTATGAATAGTTATCCTCTAATTTTTGGATCTTACTATAAACCCAATCAGGATCTAAGTGCTCCTCAAGGTCCTCCTCTTCGTTAGGGGTCTCCTCTTTCGTGGGGCAAATCACAGATACGACTTTCTCAAACATCTCTGGCTAAGTCCTCTTATAAGTCACACGGGGTGCTCTGGGTCATGGTCCTCGAGCAGGTGTAATCTTCCTAGTTATCTATCAGAAGAATCATAAGGCAAGCAAACAATAACAAGGATTACTAAAATCTGCTAGGATTTCATGGAACTATGCTAGCGATAGACTGCAAGTGACTTGATAGGAAAATTCCTATGCTCCAGGATTTTACTTAAGCAACTCATATAAAACAAGTCTAAACTAGACTTTTAAAAACTATGGCTCTTATACCACCTTTGTCACATCCCAACCTTAGAGATATGACAGTCCTAGAACATGGGGAGACATAAGGTCACCTATGCCTGTAGAACCCACTTACTTATAAATAAATCATGCCTAGGATCTTACCAAACCTCTTACAATAACTCATTTAAAACATTTAGATGAATACCTTAAATTATAAAAGTCTGAAATAAATCATTATATATAAAATCCATGAGGAAAATAATACATATCAATAAGTATTGATCAACATTCCCAGAGCATCTAATGACAAGACTCCATAAATTAGTGTTATTGATAACTTGGACAAGGAATTCCCCAAGCGAAGTAGAATGCTTAAACCATCACCTTGCCTCCTCACATTTGCTCACCTGGAACCACACAAGGAAAAAGGGGGTGAGATAGATGATCTCAATGAGTAAACGATAAGGCATATACATATCACATATTCTTTTGAAAAGGAAACACATAAGTTATACACATAGTTCATGATTTATAATTCATGAATCAGGTTGCAATTTAACAAGGGTTCAATTTGGAAAGTTTGCAGAAATCACACTTATAACTTATAAAGAGTGAAGGTTATTACTCTACCACTCGAACTTATAAAAGAGAGGTGGCCTTATACCAAATTCCAACTCCTATCACTTATAAAAAGCATGAAGTTGATCAGGCTCTACGGCTAGAACCACCCCTTCTAGCTAAGGTGGATACACAACCCTTATCCATTGGGTTAAGACTGTGTGCACAGGTTCTAATGATTACCCACATCGGCATGAGGATTCTACATAAAGGGTAAAAGTTACCATAGCTAGAGCTAATGGTAATCACAATTAACAATATCACTTAAGGCAATAATAACATGTATTCTAATAACAATAGTGGTTTAACTTTCAAACAAAAGATACAATGATAGTGTAGTTCTAGAAGGAATATAAGTTGGGGTGTTAATCACAAGAAGTTCTCATTAGATAAACAAACTAGTTTTTGACCAAATGTCCTTTGGCAACCCAAGTTTGACAAAGAAATCATATAATAATATTTAGAATGGAAAGAACTTGGGTTTCAAAAATGTCAAAGGCTCACATACCATGATATCACATATTTGTAACATAACAAAATGCTACTTGCACTTGTAGAATGAATACGATGTTTACTCACTTTGGGATTCCTTTGCTCCTAGTATACATAGTCCCTTTGCACTTCTAAAGCTCCTCAAACTCTAACATAATATTTGATTTAATACTTAGTATTTATTTACTCATGATGCTCCTATCCCATAACTACCCATGCACATATAGCATACACATACACTCAGAGTTCACATATAAGTGTACTCATCACTTGCACATAACACGTTGACTTTAAAAGTCTTGCATACTTAGGCCTTATAGGCTCTTATGACAATACATTACAATCACATCAATACCTTTTTAAGGTCATCACAATATTATTACCTCAATATTAATTCACTTTAACAATTATCTTAATTCACTTCACACTTCCATACATGTCAACTTAACAATTAACTTTTCAATTGTCATGCTTAACTCTTATGATCCTTTTTATTCAATTGTCACTTCATCAACTCATAACATGTGTTCATCACCAAGTCATCATAACATCTAGTTCCATATTTCTCAACCACATTTGCATTCTAAACACAATATAAGGTTAAGATACCTTAAGTATACCTTAAGTATACCAAAATGCATCTAAGCTTATCTAGGATCATACCTTCAACTAACATGTAATTTTATCATTTATTATACATACATACATGTCAATAATCATCAAAACACATCACATAAAAATTATAAACATTGGAATAAAAATATTTATATAGGCCGAATGCATCACCAAAGTAAAAACTAAATTCTTTTTCTTTTCACACTTTCCGTCTATTTTAGAAATATGTAAAAACATGGTTTGAACCAAGATTTTTCATTTTAACACAACAAAAATCATTTTAGAATTTTAATCCATATGAATCAGCATAAAAATTCAACTTTTGAATTATAGAGCACAAAACCATGAGTTTTCTTGTTTTTGGTATTTTCCAGTTATTTCAAAAATATGTAAACAGGTTGTTTAAACTATTATTTTTTATTTAATCATAGTAAATATCAGTTTAGAACACATCCATACATGATTCGGCAGCCATAGATAGTAATTATACAAAAAAATTCTAAGTTTAAACGCTTAAGTGAAAAATCATGAGTTTTTGCGCTTTCTGCACTTTTCATTCATTACAGCAATAAACAGACATGTGATTCAAATCATTATTTTTCATCTAAAAAAAACAAATATCATATTAGAGTACTACCTCACACAAATTGGCAGCCACATATCAATTTAGTAAGAGAATTTTCCAACTTCTAAATTCTAACATAAAAACCTTGAACTCCTTTGTTTTTTGAAACTTTTTGGTCATCACAGAAATATGCAGAAATATTATTTAATCCAATATTTTCCATCAAAAAAAATCAAAAATCAGTTTAGAAAACAACAATGCACAAATCACCGCACCTTAGTGATGTTTATGCATGAAAATTGTGATTTTAAGTTATAGAATTCACCTTTGGAGAAATCTCGCAGAAATAATTATGTTTTTGGTAGAAAATAGATTCTCTCTTCCAAAAACTCACCCAAACAGAATTTAATCTGTAAAAATTAGTAATCAACCAGTTTAAAATAATTTTCCCATAATTTATTTTATAGAAATCAGTTTAGAAATCGAAAGAGAAGAAAAACTTACGATTACGGTCAAGAAATCGCGAAACGGAAATGTGTTTTCTTAATTTCAGTAGAGAGAAATATTTTGAGAGGATTTTTCTGTCAATATACAAAAATAAAAAAGTAATGGCTGCTGGAACTTTGGTCTAGCTGAATTTTAGAATATATATTAGGGTTTGGGTGAAATTTTCACTAATACCCTTAATGAACTAGGTTGGGAGGATTTTAGTGTAGTGGGCTCTTGAATATTTGGGCTTTTTATTTAAATTTTGGGCTGAGTAAAATTAAAAATAAAGAGAGTATTTTTTTATTATTTCTGTAATGTTTCTCCAAAAATATTTATTTTAAAATATTTTAAAAATACTCATAAAATTATTTTATGCTTAAAAATTGTCTTATGCATGAAAATTCATTTTATTTAAAATAAATTCTTTTATGCAAATGCATTTCATGTAAATCATTTATTTCACAATAGCAGCTCATATTATGCATATTAAAATTAATTTAATATGCCACATACTCATCAATCACTTAGATCACTAATTTTCACAAAAGCACACACTTAACCTTAGGAGTTCTAAATCAAGCAATTTATCACGAAAATTCCTAAGGTGGGTGTGCGTTGTTACAGAGAAATATTATATGCTGCTGATTCATGTGAATTAATATTCCAAAAAGATTTTTGTTGTGCTTACATAAAAAATCTTGATTCAAACTATATTTTTACATATTATTGTAATAGACAGAAAGTGCGAAAAGTAAGAAAAATTCAGTTTCCTGTCGATGATGCATTCGGCCTACTAAGGGATTTTTATCCCAATGTTTATAATTTTTATGCAACATATTTTGGTGATTATTGACATGTATGAATGTATAATAAATGATAAAATTGTATGTTAGTTGAAGGTATGGCCCTAGACAAGCCTAGAGGCACTTTGGTACACTTAACGTATACTTAAGGTATCTTAATCTTATACTGTGATTAGAATGTGAATGTAATTGGGATATATAGAACTAGATGTTATGGTGACTTTATAATGAATAAATGGTTTTGAGTTGATGAAGTGATTGACTGAATGAATGGATCATAAGAGTTAAGCATGACACTTGAAAGGTTAATTGTTAAGTTAATATATGTGGGAGTGTTAAGTGTACTAAGTTGATTGTTAAAGTGAATTGATATTGAGGTAACGATATTGTGTTGACCTTAGAAAGGTATTGACATGATCTAATGTGTTTTCATATGGACTTATAAAGGCTAACTGTACAAGACTTCTAACTCAAAATGTTATGTGCAAGTGATGAGTGCACTCATATGTGCAACTCTAAGTGTATATAAATATTATATGTGCATAGGATAGTTATGGGATAGGATAGCATCATGATTAAATAAATACTAAGTGTTGAATTAAAAATCATGATAGAGTTTGAGGAGCTTCAGAGTACCAAAAGGACTACGTATAATAGGAGCAAAGGAACCACATGATGAGTAAACATTGTATTCATTCTACAAGTGTGAGTAATGTTATGTTGTGTTATGTTACAAATATGTGATATCTTGTTATGTGAGCCTTTGTGATCTTTGAAGCCCAAATTCCTTTTATCTGAAATATGATTAAGTAATTTCCTTGTAAAGCTTGGGTTGCTAAAGGACAATTGATCCAAAAACCACTTTTGCTTATCCAATGATAATTTCTTGTGATTACTACCCTAACCTATATTCTTTCTGGAACTACACTCTTCTTATATCTTTTGATCAGTAAGTTAAACTGCTATTGCTATTGCGAAACATGCTATTGTTGGCTTTAAATGTTATTATTATATGTGAATACAAATAGCTCAAGCTATGGTACCTTTAGCCCTTTATCTAGAATCCTCGTGCCGATGCGAGTAATCATCGGAACCTATGCACGTGGTCTTTACTGGATGGATAGGGGTAGTATATCCACCTTAGCTAGCAAAGGGCGATTTTAGCCATGGGGCCTGATAAGCTTCATGTCTTCTATGTGATAGGAGTTGGAATTTGTTATGAGGCCACCTCTCCTCTATATGTTCGACTGATAGAGTAATAGCCTTCATTCTTTATATGTTATATGTGTGATTTCTGCAAACTTGCCAAATTAAACCCTTGCAAAATTGCAACTTGATTTATGAATTGAAAATCATGAACTATGTGTATAAGATATGAGTTTCCTTTTTAAAGGAATATGTGTTAATATATGTGCTTTATCGTTTACTCATTGAGATTATCAATCTCACCCCTTTTCCTTTTGTAGTTCCAGGTGAACAAATGTGAGGAGACAACGTGATAGCTCAAACATTCTACTTCACTTGGGGACTCCTTGTCAAAGTCATTAATAATACCTGCTATGAAGTGTTGTCATTAGATGCTCCGAGAATATTTACTTTTGATGTTATTTTGAAATGTTATTTATTAAGGTTTACTAGTGAATTATGAATATTATTTTCCTTACAAATTATATGTGAAGTGTCTAATGATTGTCTTCCATAATTAAAGGTTCTCAAATAAATGTTTTAAATGAATTATTGTATATGGTTTGGTACGATCCTAGGCATGATTTGTATATATGTAAGTGGGTTCTACGAGAGTGGGTGAACTCATGTCTCCCCATGTTCTAGGACCATCATATCTCTAAAATGAGGATGTGACAAAGTTGGTATCAGAGCCGTAGTTTTTAAAGTCTAGTTTAGGCTTGTTTTATATGAGTTGTTTAAGTATAACCTAGAGTATAGGAATTTTCCTGTCATGTCACTTGCAGTTTATCACTAGTATAGTTCCACAAAATCTTAGTAGATTTTAGTAATCCTTATTATTGTTCGCTTACCTTACAACTCTTTTTATAGATGACCAAGAATATTACACCTACTCGAAGATCGCGACCCAGAGCACCCCATGTGACTTGTAAGAGGACTTGGCTAGAGATGTTTGAGAGAGTCATATCTATGATTCGCCCTATGAGGGAGGAGACCCTTGATGAGGAAGACGACCATAAGGAGTGCCTGGATCCCGATTAGGTTTATAGTAAGATCCAAAAATTAGAGGATAACTATCCATACTTGAAGGAGGAAAACCAACATCTTAAGCTTATGATACTTGCCTTGATGGAAGATGTGGGGCAGCTTAAGTCAGGGATTGAGGAGCATGGAGGAGACTGCTCACCAGCGAGGTCTGGATCTTTGACTAGTTGCCATCAGGATAGAGATCTTCTTTGTTATCAATGTGGTAGCAGTGGTCATGTCACTCTTGATTGCCCTGGTGGTGGATACATAAGGGCTATGATGAGTACTTGGTGATGATTGACATAACGAAATAATGCTTTATATGATATGAATGATACTTTCCTTTGACTGCCTAGTTACTTATTAGGAAATGATTTCCTTTATTGTTATGATATGATTAACTTACCATGATAGGAGGTTATTTTCATATTATGAGATATATGCTACTTGATTGTCATATGTGGTATATGATACGTGCAAGACTATGTGATATGTGATATATATATATATATATATATATATATATATATATATATATATATATATATGATATGCTTAGTGATATGATATGATAAATGCATGATGATTTATGCTAGTATAATGGTGGGGTTAAACGAGTTAGCTTAGGGGATTAGTACTAAATTCCCTTATCGTGATAAGCAGAATGCCTCCTAAGAAGAAGGTTCGCATAGTCACCTAATCCGTTAGGGCTAATGACAATGTCATATCAGATACTACATCGAATGTTGCCTCTACACCTGAATGGTCAAGAGAAAGATCTAACTCAAGGGCACTGACTATGGGCTCTAGTGAGCAAGCATCTTTGCAAGAGGTGCACGCCATACACAAGGAAATGAGGTGCACTGCCAACTCAATAAAGGAATGGAATTTTGCCACCTATGATAGTGGCATCGGCTTAGAGGGAGAGGAAGTGGTTACCTGACGAAGGGATGACTGTAGCGGAGTTTAAGAAGCTACAACTGCCTACCTTCTATGGTGAGGAGGGTGATGACCCACATGAGTTCTTGGATGAGATGGACAAGCTAGTCCATCAACTTTCTTGCTCAGATGCCTGAGTGATAAAGTTGGTGGGACTCTAACTCAAGAAGGAAGCTTGGTATTAGTACGAGAGAAGTAATGAAAAACAGCTTTACAAAGCAGACCCACCCACGTGGGCAGAATTCAAACAATAAGTGATGGATCAATTTTTCCCTGAAGGTGAAAGGCAAGATAGAGCATTGTAGTCTGAGCAACTGAAGCAAAAGCAGGGGATGTCCATATCAAATTATGCTAAGGAGTTTAATCGACTTAGCTGATTTGCTGTAAATATCATTCCTACCGAAGTTAGACACATCAATCGCTTCCTAAGAAGGCTGATCACACCTCTGTTCAATTCATTGGCAGTAATGGAGTTCTCAACCTTGGCCAAGCTGATAGATAAGGCCAAGATAATGGAGAAGAGTTACAAGGCGGAGAGAGCCAAATGAGTTAAACGAGACTAAAAGGGAAAGCATAGGAACAAAGGTCATAGGGGACAACATGGAGGTGGAGGAGGCCTAAGGAAGGAATTTTCATCTTTCGAACAACATAACAATCAAGCTAAGTAGGAACTTCCCACTTGCAACAAATGTGGGAAGAAGCATCTCAAAATTTGCCGAAAAGATTTTGGTGCATGCCTTAACTGTGGATAAATGGGATACTTCATAAAGGACTGCCCTCAGATGAGGAGTCGAGTGAATGGTACCATAGCATGACCACAATCTAGACCATTCCAATCACAAGGGCATGAAGTCAAGGCTAAGAGGCTAGCAGTTGGGAATGCACCTGCAATGGAGAATAAAGGTAAGGGTCGAGTCTTTGCCTTAAATCAGCAAGAGGCTTAGAATTCGCACACAGTCATCATAGGTATCATCCCCATCCAAAATTCTAGTGCAAAATGTTTGATTGATTCTAGTGCCACCCATTCTTTTCTATCGCCTTATTTTGTTAAGAGTTTGGGTGGAAATAAGGAATTAATGAATGAACCTTTAGTAGTATCAACTCCTTTGGGGGAGGTGATGGAAGTAAGGTATGGGTATAAGGGTTGTGATGTAGATATTAATGGATAAAAACTTTCAGTAGTATTGTTAGAATTAGTTATACTGTAATTTGATGTGATATTAGGGATGGACTAGTTATATGAGCATAGAGCTCGTATTCACTGTAGAAAGAAACTTGTTGAATTTTGAACCAAGGATGGGAAGGAGTTTGTGTATCAAAGAGATAGGAATAAGAATCCTCTATACTTGATATTAGCCTTAAGAGCAAAAAGGATGTTAAGGAAAGGATGCCAAGCATACTTAGCCTATGTAATCAATACTGATAAGGAGGCCACCATTCGAGATGAGAGCATTCTAGTGGTGGATGAGTTCATGGATGTCTTTCCAGAAGATTTATCCAGATTACCACCTAATCGTGAGATTGAGTTCAATATTGAACTGCCACCTAGTATGTAACCTATATTGATACCGCCATATCGTATGGCACTAATGTAACTGAAAGAATTAAAGACACAATTGCATAATCTGCTCGATAAGGGTTTTATTTGACTAAGAAGTTTGCCATGGGGTGCTCCAGTACTACTCATGAAGAAGAATGATGGCTCATTCCGGATGTGCATTGACTACTGCCAGCTTAACAAAGTCACTGTGAAGAGGAGGTATCCTTTGCATGGGATAGATGATCTTTTTTATCAATTGCAAGGAGCTGGTCACTTCTTCAAGGTCAACTTAAGGTCTGGCTATCATCAACTAAAGATCCATGGAGAAGACATATGTAAGACTGCTTTCCATACTAGATATGGACATTATGAGTTCACGGTTTTACCATTCAGCCTGACAAATACTCCTGCTACTTTTGTACACTTGATGAATAAAGTATTCAAGCCATTCCTTGACAAGTTCATGATCACGTTCATTGACGACATCCTGATTTACTCAAAGGATAAGGAAGAACATTAAGAACATTTGAGGATCGTGCTTCAGATGTTATGTGATCATCAGCTTTACACTAAGCTATCTAAGTGCAAGTTCTAGATGGAGTCTGTCAACTTTCTTAGACATGTAGTAAGTAAGGAAGGGATTCAAGTTGACCCTAAGAAAGTTAAAGTGGTAGCAAGTTGGCCATAGCCCACAATAGTTTCAGAAGTATGGAGTTTCTTGGGCATGGCTAGGTATTATCGCAGATTTGTATAGGACTTTTCTAAGATAGCAGCTCCATTGACCAAGTTGACTAGAAAGCATGTTAAGTTCAATTGGGAAGAGTCCTGTGAGAAGAACTTTCAGGAGCTCAAGAAGTGTTTGATATCGGCTCTAGTTTTGACATTACCGAAAGGGGAAGAAGGGCTCACTATCTATTGTGATGCGTCACAAGTAGGACTTGGATACGTCTTGATGTATAATGGGAAAGTCATCGCTTATGCATCATGATAGCCTAAGAGGCATGAAGTTAATTATCCTACTCACGATTTAGAGCTAGCTGTTGTAGTCTTCGCTCTAAAGATTTGGAGACATTACATGTATGGAACAAAGTGTGAGATCTACATAGATCATAAGAGTCTTCAGTACATTTTAAGCTAAAGAGACCTCAACCTGAGGCAAAGGAGATGAATTGAATTATTGAAAGACTATGATTGTCAGATCTTTACCATCCTGGAAAGGCAAATGTGGTAGCGAATGCCTTGAGTCCGAAGTCGATGGGAAGCCTAGCCCATATAACTGTGCGAAAGAGACTGATCATGAAGGAATTAAAGAAATTGTTTAGCCAAGGCATGAAGTTGGAGATTGAAGGATCGAGAGTTTTATTGGCTCATTTCCAAGTGAAGTCTAAACTAATGGAAGAAATAAGGGATTCACAAGGTAAGGACCCACACATGATGAAGTTGAAGGATGAGATAAAAGAAGGGAAGAATTCTAAGTTTGAAGTGGTCAATGGAATTTTAAAGTGTGGAGATAGAGTATGCATGCCTGATGTGGATGGATTAAGGGAAAGGATACTGAAGGATGCACATCAGACACCTTACTGTGCTCACCCTGGAACTACCAAGATGTACCATGACATGAAAGCTAACTATTGGTGGCCTGGATTGAAGAAGGATGTGGTGATGTTTGTAGCATCTTGTCTAACTTGCCAACAAGTCAAGTATGAACATCAATGACCTCTAGATTGCTACAAGAAATTTGACTGCCTAAATGGAAGTGGGAGCACATCACTATGGACTTCATAATTGGCTTGCCTAGAACCTCCAAAGGATATGACTCTATATGGATCATAGTGGACCAACTGACAAAATCTGCTCATTTTATAGAGTTAAGACCATATATTTTGTAGCTTAGTATGCGCAATTATATATGGACAAGATCATGAAACTACACAGAGTGCCAATTTTTATCACCATAGATTAAGGGACTCAATTCACCTCAAGGTTCTAGCAGAAATTACAAGAAGCGTTAGGAACACAATTGGATTTCAGTATGGCATTTCATCCTCAAATAGGTGGATGGTCTGAGAGGACAATTTAGACACTAGAGGATATGTTAAGGATGTGTATATTGGACTTTGGTGGTAGCTCGGATAAGTACTTACCTTTGATTGAATTCGTCTACAACAACAGCTATCATTCATCCATTGGCATAGCACCATATAAAGCATTATATGGAAGAAAATGTGGTTCTCTAGTTTTTTGTATTGAACCTAGAGACAAGCATGTGGAGATGCCAGAGTTGCTTAAGGAAACTACCGAGAAAGTATCTTTGATTCAAGAGCGATTGAAAATGGCTTTCAGTAAGCAAAAGAGTTATACAAATCCTAAGCGAAAGGACATCCATTTTGCCATGGGAGATCACGTGCTCTTGAAGGTCTCTCCAATGAAAGGTGTGATGAGATTTGGCAAGAAAGGAAATTTATTGCCTTATTTTGTTGGTCCTTTCAAAATACTGGATAAGATTGGGGAAGTATCTTATGGACTCGCCCTGCCCCCAACCATGGCGCATGTGCATCTAGTGTTTCACATCTTAATGTTAAGAAAGTATATGTTAGATTCGTCTCATGTCCTGTCACCTCTAAACATAACATTAGATGAGCAACTATCCTATGAGGAGTCACCAATAGCTATAGTGGATCAATAAATTAAGATATTAAGAAACAAGGAGATACCTTTGACATAGGATAGATGAGTGCACTTGGGAAGCCAAGGAACAGATACGTCAAAAGTATCATCAGCTTTTCAAGATTTGTTAGTTAAGAATTTAAATTTGAGGATGAATTTATTTTAAAGGGGGAGAATGTAACAACCCACACCTACCCTAGAAATTTTTATTACAATTTGCTTGACTTAGAGCTATTAAGGTGAAGTGTGTGCATTTATGGGAATTTATGTTCTATGTGATTGCTGAGTATGTGGTATGTTAAATTAATTTTAATATACATAATATAAGTTATTATTGTGAAATAAATGATTTATATGAAATACATTAGTATAAAATAAAATTATTTTAAATAAAATGAATTTCCATGCATAAAGGTAATTTTTAAGCATAAAATGATTTTACGAGTATTTTAAGATAATTTTTAAATAAATGTTTTGGGGGAAATTTTAATGAAAATAATAAGAAAAATACTTTTATTTTTATTATTTATAATCTACCCTAAATTTAAATAAAAAGCCCAGATAGCCAAAAGCCAACTACACTAAAACCCTCCTAACCTAGCTCATTAAGGGTATTAGTGGAAATTGCCCAAAACCCAACATATAATAATGTAAAATTAAGCTAGCCCTAATGTTCTAGTAGCCATCACTCTATTCTTCTATATTTTGACAGAAAAATTCTTCCAAAATATCTCTCTATATCAAAATTAAGAAAACACCTTTCAGTTTTGCGATTTCTTGATCGTAATCGTAAGTTTTTTTTCTCTTTCAATTCTCTTCTTTGTTCTTTATGAAAGAACAAATGCATGCAAATTGAAACTGTGTTTAGTCCAAAACAAACTAAAGAGAAACCTTAAATTCCTAAATGATTTTGAGGGAAATCTTAAATCAAATTGGGCATCCAAGAGAGGATTCAAGAACACCAAAGAAATCAAGAGGAAACTTGGAAGTGAGTTAGGTGTGGATGATCTAGAGGCTTCATACTTGGGAAGCTCTTTGATAAAGAATAAAGGAACTTATAAGAGGTAATATGATTACTCTTCCTTCTTCTTTATATGCATATGTGTTTTACACATAAATCAATTGATTGTTTGAATGGATTTTGGACCAAATTTGGGTGAAGTGAAATTTTAAAATGTTTAAAATTTCATCTCACCACCTTCCTTCCATTGCATTTGGCTCCACCATTCCTTCAATTTCCAACCCTTTCTAGCCCTACCCTCATTGTCTTTTCACATTTTGACTACCTAAATTACCCTCAATCCCCTTTGCCTATAATTAGTCCTTCCATTTCTTCATTTCACATATCCCTTGAGTTAGAATTGATACCTATCCTCTAATTCCTCTCTTTTTCTCCCTCCAACCACTCCCTAATTAATTAATTAATCTTTTTAATTAACTAAAACTCTTTTTTCAATTAAAATTAATCACTCAATTAATTAATCTTTTTAATTAATTAATTAACCACTTTTTTAAAATCAAATTAATCTTTTTTTCAAATCCACCCTTTATCCAAATTAATTAATTAATCTTTTTAATTATTTAATCCATCCATTCATTTCAGCACATTAATTAGTTAATTAATCACTTTAATTAATTAATTAATTTGTCACTCAATCTGATCATCCGATCTTGATAAAACGAAACTTTAGACCGATAAAACTCTTTGCCATCCAAAAGCAAAGGTATTAGTCTTTTCTTCTTGCCCACTAACCCAAATCAAATCAATCAATCCAATCAACCCCTAAACCCCACTACTTAATCATGGAATGAACTACATAGGTTTTGATTCTTATTTAATGGGGTACGTAGACACGTTTGGAATCTAAATCTAAACCTCAAATCCAAATCCCAATCAATCTCTTTTCTCCTTATTAATTAATTTATGTAATTATTAGTTTAATTTGTGGATGTTTTGCTTTTCCCCATGCTTATGCATTAATCATGATATTATAATTGTCATATACTATTTATCATTCATGAAATTAATTTTTCAAAATCAAATTAAATTTAAAAGCCAAATTTAAATTATTTAAAATAAAAAACCTAGTCCCCAAAGTCAACTTAGTTCAAGGCTAATGATTTTATCCATAGGTAAATTAATTAAAAATTAATGAATTGGAGTCAAATTGGTTTTTTTCTATTTTCCTAACTAAATAAATTAAGGTGGGGACTCTTAAAATCATTTTCAAAAAAAAAAAAAAAACCACTCTGAACCCAAGGGTTCCATTGTGAGTCTAAACCTAAATGAGCATTCTAATTCGCTCTAGCAGATCGGACCGGTACTTGGGTGAAGCCTTATAGTTGGCGACTCCACTTGGGACTGGTTGCCACCTTTTTTTAGAAATAAAAAAGGAAAATAAGAGGATTACTATTTTGGTTAAAGAAAATTTTTTCCAATATCTCCATTTAGCTCATTAAGTATAATTTGACTTTTATATATCACTTTGTATAATAAAAGCTCCTTGCCTAACCTTAGCTTTAGGAAAACCTTTGGATGGTCAGTAGCATTGGCTCAACAACACTCTTTGCGTACGTTAGGAGATAGTGAAAGCATTCCACCTTGTGATGAATCCCTGATCATTTCAATGGTGTAATGAGCAATCAGTATTGTTAGACCCACGAGAGGGTCTTTGCTTCACATGTGGTTAGGTATATCGATGCTCTAGTGGGACAAGGACCCTTAACCAATCCACCTTTCACCTTTGTGCGTATAGTTGTCCTAACTTTTCCATGCACCATAATAAATCGAAACCTTTATGCATTTTCACAAAACCTTTTTGGCTGATATGATCATGCATACATCTTATAAGACAAAGAACCCCGAATCTATGTTATGCCTTGAACCAAGTTAAGCATCAACCTTTAATCCTCAAACACTTTTTTGCCTAAAGACTTTTGGCTTGTTACCTCCCTTAAGCCTAAAACCATTGGCACCACCATCACTTTGAGCCCAAAACTTTTGGGACCTCACCTCTCTTAAGACCAGACATTTGACCCACCATCACCTTAAGGCCAAAACTTTTGCACCTTTCTTATCTCAAAACCCAAAAACATTTGGCTTACCTTTACCTTCAGCCTAAAACTTTTAGCACCTTATCTCTATCATGCCAAAAAACTTAAGACATTTGGCCCACCACCACCTTAAGCCCAAACCTTTTTAACCTCTAAACTAAGTCCTAATCTTTAAGCCTAAAACCTTTTGACCCCAACCTAAGTCCTAATCCTTAAGTCCAAAACCTTTTGGCCCCCAACCTAAGAAACCCAATACCTTTGGCCCAATGAATAATCATTACCCTGAAAGCCCAAAACATATGGCCTAAAACACCTTAGGAATTTCTTTCTTCTCAAAATTTGTATACTAACCCATACTTTCATCACTTTTTCACCCCTTTCTCATACATTTATTCTTTCTTTTTTTATTTTGCTTTAAAGGTACCGATGGCCCACTCTTTCAATTGAGACACCATGAATGTATTTTTCACCAACATCCTCAAAAGAAAAGAGGAAATTTCCAAGCCATACTCACCTCTACCCTTTATGCTCAATAGGCTAATTTCAACAAAACCTTAGCCGGCCAACAAACCAAATGTAAAAAAGCTCTGATTGTTCAACAGGTCAGCTTCAACAAAGCATTGGCTTAGCTCATCAAATCCTTATGTTCCCAAAGGCAAACCATGCATTCAAATCCCGCGAGCATGCATCATAATTCCCATATTTGTCTGCTTAACATCACACCTCCTCATTTTGCTAACCAATTCAAGTCAAATCCAATTGACTCAAGTTCCACTACACCCATTTTGATCCAACCAACATTATAGCTCCTCTCATGGTTAATCAGCCCGACACCTCTCTTTTCTCAACAAATAATGTCTTTGGTCTTGTTGCTACAACCATACCAGCTTCTATCATTGGCCTTGCCTATGATAAAGAAGTGTCTAAAAATGTCGTATAGCTAATCCCAAACACTCATGCCAACCTAACTCCTGTTATTGATATGACCAACAGTAGAGGAGTCCTCAAAAGTCTGATACCACCAAACACCAAATTTAACCTTCCTCCTTCCTCGAATCCTTTTCGAGAAATGAAAACCTCTGCCCAACTAAATACCAAAGGGCCTATCAAACTACCATTGAAGCATAATACCATTATACTCTAGCAAGCTCACACAGTTGAAAAAAGATGCAAGAATAGTAATCCTTGTGCTAGCATCCTAATTATCTCCTCTGAGCAAAAAGGAAAAAAGGTAGCTACCATCATTAACCACTAATCCTATAAACTAGAAAGAAGAAAGTTCACTGATTTGGGAATTCACTTAAGTATAGTTTACAAGATGGCCTTTGAAGCCGACATGGTTAAGCCTTTAGAGTTGAAAGCACCCTCTATCCATCCATCCAAAATCTATAGACCCGATCAGTACTGTGAGTACCACCAAAGAGTTAGGCACGAAACTGAGATGTGCAAAAGCCTAAGACATCAAATCCAAGACCTTATTAATAATGGAGATATCCTCCCTTGATAATCGATACCCAATATACCTATTGACCTTAAGGACTTCATCAATCTCAAGTGGGAACACACCTTGCCAAATTTATCTAACCTACTCATTGATAAGCACTTTGAGAAGAACATTGGCCAAGCTGATGTGCCCTTGTTTGAGTCGTACAATCAAGTTGACTCCAGTTAATCCTAAATCTAAGTCCTCTAATGTCCAAGTTTGAGTCTTTTAAGTTTGTTGAACCTTTCTCTATTGAGTCTTATGTTTGTTTCTTTTCTTTTTAGTCTATAAGTTGTCCAAAGTCAAAGTTAAAGTTTGTCATTTGTAATGACTTTTCCAGTTTGTCTTAATAAAAGTTTAGATTTTTCATATTATATCTCTTTTTTTTTTTTTAAATCCAACTTGAATGATACACCAAAAAAAAAGGAGAAGAAAATTAAAAAAAATTGCATAGATTACACCATAATACTAAACGACTATTAAGACCTAACTATCCTCAATAAGGCACTAGAATACCTTAATGGTTACAGATCACTTCACGAAGAGTATTAAAGAAGGGCCTTATTAAAATAGGGAAGGGCCCAATGAACAGATGCAAAATAAGGTTGTCATGCCCAACTCTTTTTCCATACTATGACAAGAACTACACGAACCTAATTCTCCCTTAAAAAAAATAGGAGGAGTGTAAGGGATATGTATGTAGTCTAACCCGAGTGTGGTCCAAATTATAGTGAAAATATCTTTTGTCTCATAAGGCATCATACCCTTATGTTCTCTGAACCACATCAATCGCATCCTCACTTATTTCCTCTGCAAAAAAAAAAAAAAAAAAAAAAAAAAAAAAAAAAAAGGTTTCATGCAAATTGGATTCTATTTTGAGTCATTTCAAAATCCATTTGTATCTATCTATTCGATCTAAATAATTTATCCTTATGATTATTCAAACAATTTCATCCTCCTTAGAGTCATCCTTCTTTGTATCACCCTTTTTCTTCTCTTAATCATTCAAAGGGTAAAGAAAGTTTTCAAGTCAAATATCGAGTCATCACAAATAAAATTGCCCTTACCCATCATCAAGGGGCATGTCATTTGAAGATATTCATATTCTTTCGAGTAACCTTCAGTCAATCCACCACTTCGTTTCAAAGGCAAGATCTCTAAGTCATGTTTTCTTATCAAAGTGCTTGAGCCACCAAAAGACCCAAATCAAGGGTTTTCTTTCATTTCCTAAAAGTTCATCTTGACCTCTATACTAATCCAACTAAACCAAAAACAAAAAAAAAATAATCCTAAAGTCTTCTTAACCTAGATAATGCATTATTTCCTTTCTATGAAGCATTGAGAAAAAATATAATACCTAAGGTTTTCCTAACCTATTAGCATTAACAATAGAGGCACCATAATGTTTATGTATTGTGCCATTGAAGGCCTTTCTAGCACACTAAGAACCATAAAAAACATCATAAAAAGTGAATTTTAAATGAATAATGTGATAATGAGTAAAGAATGTAATCAATTTCAATAAGCACTTTTATGATAAAATGAAAGTCAAACCGAGTTTAACTTAATGTGACTATATTAATAATTTATTTGAAATGTAAATCTAAACTGCTAGTGAATAGGCATTAACATCTCCTAAGTCATTGGGAGATGATAATAGTGATATGAGAAGATGATTTTAACCAAAGTTACAATAGTACAATAGATGTCAAACTTAGTTTGACCCAGTGAATCTATATAATTTACATACTTAAACAATGCTGATGAAGGGCTAGAAAATGTACACTATAGAGTGAATAAGATTTATCTAGCAATGTCTAAACAATGTAATGATATAAAAAGGTAGAAATATGTATATTAAAGTAAAAGAAATGAAATACAAGAAATTTCACAAAAGTTGATGCTAAAAAGCGTCATATAAACTTCAATTATCGTCACAAAAAAACTTCGGTGATGAAATTTTATCATCACAGATATCGTCATTGTATGTGCGTGGCAAAAGGTGTATTTGACAAACATTATTATCGTCACCAAATATTCTACCTACGGTGACGATAAATGTCATCGTCACTATAATTTAATATTTTTAGTGACACCGAACTCGTGACAATTGGTATGAAAATTTTGTCATCTTATACTACATTTCGTCATTAAAAATTAATATGTTTAATGACAAAATGACTTTTTCCTCACCAAAACTCTCTATTTTTGTGATGAAACATGGCATTCGACCAAATTTATCTAATTTTTTTGACGCTAATCTTTGTCATATTTAAGTTAATCTTTTGTCACCTAAAATTCTTTATCGTCACTAATAAAATAATTTAAATGATGATAAAGTTCATCACAAAATAACAATTTTAATATGATGCTGATGCAATCGTCGTTAAATGGTTAAATAATATAACGAAATTAATTTGTCATAAAAAATTACTTTTAGTTACAAATTGTTTATTGTCGCTGATCAAATATATATGATGACGATTCTTTTTTGTCATGATTGAGTAATTATTAGTGACAAATTTATTTTGTCACTAAATGCTTATATATATATGATGACAAGATAATTTGTCATGGAAACAGTGATTTTCAAAGACAATATTTCTGTCATGCAACAAAATGGTACAATGACAAAATTATCCGTTGCTTAATAATTATTTATAGTGACAAAATGTTCATTGTCACTAAATAATTGTATACTATGACGTTAATTTTGTCATATTAAACCATGTCAATGGTTATTTGAAATATATTTGATTAACAATTTGTGACAAAAAATATCTGTCTATAAATAACTTTACATATAATGATGAATTTATAGTCATCCTTTAAATAATCCAAAATAATTATATTCCTCAATAATTAATTTAATTAGATATTTTTTATCAAACATGATAAATATTTTCCGTCTCTTTTTATAATAAACAGTGACAAATTTATTATTATCTAAATTTAGATTGCAATAATAGTCATATGATATTAAAAAACAAAAACTTACATTTATTTAAATTAAAAAGTTAAATTTTTATAAAATTGAAAATACCATATTCAAATATTCAACAATAATGCAAATATAATAAAATATCCAGCAATTGCTCAGATAATATAAAGTTTGAAATATATAATTCCAAGAAGATGTAATGCCCATAAATAGTTCCTAAAAATTTACTAAATCAAAAGTTTAAAGTTGTCCTTATTCTTCCACATAAACTTCAATTTGTCATTATTGATCTTCCGCATTTCAAGAAATTCCTGCAAATTGATCAAACAAAAGCAAGTAAGCCTATAACTTTACATAACATGAGAAACAAATGTTTCCTAATCATATAATCCTAAATAAGTACTATATGAGTCTAATTTTTCTTGGAAGCAGTACTCTCACTAGCTTGTTATAAAGTGCAAAGTAGCATAAATAATATATTGGCATTCATTAAGCAGCAAAAGAATGAGGCAGATCAGAAAATTCCTGCAAATTGATCACCATGCTTAATTACATGCTCTTTCTTAAAACAATAAGTTCAACTTTTGACAAATGAAAAAGGAAAGTTAGCATGAACTTGTAAATGACATTATAATTTATTTTCTGCCACTTATAAATTTTAGCATCAACATATATGAGATGTATCAGACATGCCCTATTAGATTTCCAAATTCAAATTAGGATTTCTAAATTTAGATATGCAATTATATACCCTTTAATCTTCAAAATTCTGTATGTCTCTATCTAATTATCCAGCAAAGTAATATTTTAATATATATGTTCTCATCAACCTCAATAAGTGATCTACAAAAGCTAGATTTAATGCCCTGTAATAGCAAATTCCAGCCTTTTTGTCTTTTTTTTTTTTTTTTTATAACTCAAAACTCAAATTTTCCTACACAAATCCACCATACTAACATGAATAATTCAGCTAATGCTTCTACTAAATTAGAAAGCAATGAGCACATGAATAAAGTCACAAATATGTAACTGAAATATTGACAGTAACTAAACAAAGCAAAACACAAATAACACATGAACACTATGTCACAGAATGCATGGCCCTTTTGCATCATTGCTACCCAAAGCAACTATTACTATAAGTAGACAACCATCCACATGCATGCTTCATCATACTATGCAATTAAATTTTCTAAATGTATTTAGAACTTACATCAAAATTTTCAGCCTAGAGCTTCATTCCATTAGCTACCATAATCGCCGTAAGCTCTTTGATGCTTTCACCTTGTTGACCCAATTGATCCTTCAAACTAGTTACTTCAAACTGAAGCCCACTAACTTAGGATTCTGACATTTGTAGCTTTTGTTGAGTTTCTTGAAGTTCCTTTTGAAGCTTTTGGGTAGCCATATCATTAGATTCAGTACGTCTACTTAGAGGTTTTGGACCATACTCAAAGCCTTTTATGTAACTAGAACCATGGCCAAGGACTTCAAGAACTATCTCATCCGAAGTCTTCTCATTTCCTTCTTCATTATACTGATCTTGTTTTTGTTTCATTGAATCCTATTTTGACATATGGATGAAATAAGAAATAGTCAATATCACTACAATTGATGTAAAAAAAAAAAGAGTATCACTACAATTAATATAATTTTTTTACTACATAGATTTGCAGGTACATTACCCAATTTTCTTCTACCGCTTTAGATGACCAGCCCTTGTTATCTGAATAATGTGTGCATTTGTACAACTCAATCCTATCACAAGGTTCCCCATTAAGCTCCTTTTGAGACTAGAACAAAAAACCAAAAATAAAAAATAAAGGTTAAGAAACACAAGTAGTAGCATTATTTGAAATTAAATATATTGGGTATACATAAGTACAACACTTACAATTTCATGTTGCCGGACAGTAAATGGCTTTTTACCCGAAATATGTGGAGCTCTTGACTTCTTCCTATTTAGACCATTTACAAAACTTGTGTGCTATAAAAAAATTAAAAAAAAAAGAAAGGAACAATGATATTCTCAAGTAAGTTATAAATCCATGCTCTTAAACCACTAAGTTTGTAACATTTAGTCATAATATTAAAAAATTGGAATTGATTACCTTGAATTTAGGTGTTGCCCAATAATCACACAATGTTTCCCAATTTTTTTTGTTACGACAAAAAGATGGTATGTTATTCTTAGCCTCTTCCAAAGTACCAAACTTTTTATAGTGCATGTGCAAACTAAAACGCTTTTTTCAAGTACTACCTTTCAGCCTCTCAATTAAATAGCCTTTCACACCTGGATCATCCATATTAACATTCATGTGAATATAAGTATGATATAAGAAATTGTTAGAATGCAAGAAAGCTAAAGTGAAAAGAGGAAAAAATAAAGGCTTATTATTTTCATACATACATTTAAATGATCAAAGCCTGGATCTAAACCTTTTTCTTCATCCATATCTTTCCACTTTTTAGGAATTGGAAGGACATCTCGAGTTACTACACCAATTTGACTTGAAAGCTTAGCAGATTCCTCTCCATCTATAGGCCTTCCAATCACTGGATCCACCGTGATCTTCATCTTACTTCCAGTAGCAACAAATGCCTTCATAAGGCTCTTACCCATCCTAAGGCCACGACCTCTTTTCTTAGACCCAGATCTTCTAAGTAATTAAATGGTTACCATAAGATCTTTTCATGCACAGAAAATGATTAGTATTAGTCGCTCAAGAACGTAATGACCTGCCACAAGACTTGATTTAGTTGATGGAATTTCATTGCTTTCAGTTGATGGGACTTCAGGACTTTGAATTGATGGAACTTCAGGAGTTTGAGATGATGGAACTTCAGGATTTTGAGTTGATGGAACTAAAGGATTTTGGTCCATGATGTCACTTCTCAAGGTCTGAATTGTTGTGCCATGCTCATAATCTCCAGAGGAGCCATGCAGTGATGCATCATTTTCTATATTTGATCTCCCATTATCAGTTGCAGCAGTTGCTCGATCAAACATACTTCTAATACCATTATGCGTTACTGAATCAGATATAGTGTGCTTGGAAGAATGATCTGTGAGACATTGTGCTATTTTGTTTGAGCTGACAAATTTTGCTTTTTTTCTTTGCATTCCAGGAGCCATTTTCCAAACCTGCATTAAAACCATTGGACCATCAAATTCAAGTTATTGCAATTGGATGAATAGTGATGACTATGATAAAACAGTTTGGTATCCCTCAACTGAAATTCATGTTAAGGATAAGTTACAACTAAAAATGTTATAGTCAAACTAAAATTAAAAGGTTACTATTGTCAGATGTATAATATACACAAATCAAAATTAAAAGAAAAAAGAAAATTGAAGTAAAAGAAAACATTCTAAACCATCTTGTCAATAATATATATATATAGTCTTGCAAGCAAACAACAGTAGGTGTAAGTTAGAATCATATACAATTAGAATCATATACAAAGTAATTACATTTTCTCAAAGGTTTACTCAATTTTCCATATTGACTCATTATTAATGTACCAAAACAGAATTTTCTAAACTATGATCTTAACTAATTGTTCAAGTTTTCAACTGCTTTCATTTTTATTTTTTATTTTTGAAGAATAGTTTGGCTTAATGACACTAGCAAAAGTTACGCACTCCATAAGAAAGCACTTTTCCAGTCTAATTGTTTGTTTCTATCATTCTTCAAAATGATTAAAATGAAAAAGTATCAAAAATGAACTCACTAAAACTGCAGGATATTGTAAAATAGGAAGCGAAATGAATACAAAAGAATGTTAATATAGCAAAGAATGTTCAAGCCTAAATAAGGTGTAAAATGTAGGTAAAATATTACAACATCATCACTTCTAAAAATCAAAATATTAAACTAATTCCATTATTTAAATTCCATAGACTATTGACATGTGAGCTAAAACTGTACGAACAATATATAAAAAAAGGGGATGTTGTAATATTAACTAAGAAAAATAAAAAAACAGAACCTAAAAAGAGGAGGATATGGAGATAGTCACGATGAAGAGGGATCAAATTTTTACCTTGCAATTTCCAGATTAGGGATCAAGGAGATGAAAGAGGCAGAGAGAGATGTTTTGATATATTTTTAACCTAATTTTTAGTAACTGATGAGATATAAAAAGAGTCACGATAATTTATCATTCTTGGATTTCTAATTTAATTAAATTGATAGACCGCCAACTTAAAATTTTGACCGCCAATATATATGTGAGCTTGGGATATCCTAAAATACCTAATTACTTTCTAATTAGTCTAATAATTAAAGTTGCTAAAATAGTAATATATATTATGCAGAAAAAAAATTATGTAGAAAATAGGAAAAAAATAGGAGAATTTAAATCTCACCACCGCTCTAAGCCTCGGTGACCCAGATGAACCGATCTGGGTTTTTCAGGTCAAACGAGTCTCCAACTTGCAAAACTATTAAAGACATTGGAAAAAAAAAAATTGTAGAAACTCTTGATAATTCTCTCTTTCATTCTCCTTCTCCTTCTCCTTCTCATTCTCTCCAGAAACAATAATAATAAATGAGATATTTACGGAAACTCCTTTTAGGTTTTGAAGATGGATATGAACAGGATTGAGAGAATGTGCTTAGATCTAAGGATTTCAAAGTTGCAAAAAGGTGAAAAAAAAAATTGTGCCTTAAACCACATTTTTTGGTAAAAAATCGTATCTTTAAAACCACATTTTTTGGTAAAAAATCGTATCTTTAACCAAAAAATTCAAAAGGGTTTTCACTTTTGAGTGTATCAAAGAAAAACCAATTTGTTCTTTTGAAGAAAAAAAAAATAAAACCCAGTTGTAATAACTAGTTTTCTTAGAAATAGAAGCATATATGCGTGAGATAGAGACAAAAACAGATATGAGGTTTAAAGCTGGAAATTTGAAAGAGATCTAAAGAAAGGAAGAGGATGAAGTAATGGTTGTTTGTTGATGATGATCAATGCTGTCATATTTCGTTTTCATGAAAGTAAATAATAAAAAAAAACTTCAAACAAAAATATGCAGTGAGAGAGAGAGTAACATTGAGATAGTTGTAGTGAAAGAGAAAGCAAAGGGAAAGAGAAAGGCCGGGTCATGAAAATGAAATATGGCAGGTCTAAATATAATTAGTATATTTTGAAAACCGGTTCAAAGGCCATGGTCTAAATATAATTAGTATATTTTTTCTTAATAAATAAAAAAATCCTCGTTCTTATTGCT
The DNA here is from genome assembly GCA_947687605.1 of Reutealis trisperma. Taxonomy (NCBI): domain Eukaryota; kingdom Viridiplantae; phylum Streptophyta; class Magnoliopsida; order Malpighiales; family Euphorbiaceae; genus Reutealis; species Reutealis trisperma. The sequence continues at coordinate 536,141 of CANTUT010000206.1, read as the reverse complement.
TAAAAAAAAATTAACACATTCCCTAAATTTGGCGGTCTAAGGCAAAATTAGAACAATTAAGTTTTATTAATTTGTAAATATATGAGGACCTAATAAACACTATAAATATAAAGGAGTGATGAAATGAAACGAAAATGTATGTAAGCATATATATATATATAAAGTATTTATTTACAAAAGCAAAACTCATTTATCATGTGTATGCTTTATTGTTATTGTACACAATTACTTATTTAGTGAAATTAATAATAAAGCTTTTTAAAGTGTATCTGTTTCTAATTAGTCTATTTTATTTATCGGTAGAATTGATAAAAAAAAAATCTATATGGGTTAATTATAGAGAAAAAAGAAAGAAAAGAGAACTGTACATTATAAATAAAAATAAAACGAGTAACATAAATTAATGTGGGAATTTGGGCTATATTACTTATACAGTGAAATTGATAATAAAATTTTCTAAAATCCTTTTGTCTCTAACTTATCTTTTTTATTATTTATCAGGTCAATTTTTTTTAGTAATTATTTATCAGTGGAATTGATTTAAAAATAAAAAGCCAATAGGAGTCTATTATAGAGAAAAAAGAATAATTGTACATTACAATCAAGATAAAAAGAGTAGCATAATTGAATGTGAGAATTTGAGCTATATTACCTATATACAGTGAAATTGATAATTTCTAAAGTCTTTTTGTCGCTGACTAATCTATTTTATTATTTATTAAGTGAATTCTTTTATAACAATTATTTATCGATGGAATTGATTAAAAAATAAAAAGCCAATAGGAGTCAATTATGGAGAAAAAGAATAATTATACATTAAAAATAGGATAAAAATATTTAAATTTGTAAAAGTTCAAATATTTACTTTTAATTGGAATAGTTACCTTGAGTGTTTTGTTTTACCATTTTTTTTAAAATGACGATAAGGAATTAATTTTGGGCTCCATATTTATATTTGTCATTTTAAAAAAATTGAATAAAAATATTAAATAAGATTAGTTTGTCATTACCCAAAATCAAGTTATACAATCACTGAGCTAGACATATAAATATATATTAAAGCCAAAAATAAATAATTATCTCTAGTGTAATGACAAGCATAGTAAATTTCAATCCATTATGTTATAAGTTTAAACCTTTGAAAAAATATATATGTTTTTTATTTTTCTGATTTTTCAAGACATGAAAATACATTTATTTTTTAACATCAGTTTCTTTTTTTTTTTCCCACCTAATTCTTTAAGATGTGATTTTCTTTCCTTCCAAATTATTTATATTTGAGACATAACAATGGAACAAAAGAGGCTATTATCATGAAAACCATGGGAAAATACTCCTACACCATTTAGTTATCAATACTGTTTACTTAATATCTAATCACCTGTATTAAACTTCAGTACAATTCAACAAATAAACAAAACTACTAATCTAATTGCCAAAGTTATCAGTACTGTTTACTCAAATTAAAATTGAAAAAATGCTACATTCAATCACTTGGAATAGTATATTATATCCAAATTGCATATTCCAAACACGTGGATGACCTCATAGTCAGCAGAAGAACATCTCAAACTTTTCAGCAGCAGAACTCAATCTTTGACAAATGAATGTGACCCATTCCATACAAGTAGTAAATCTAGCAAAAAAAAGAAGCTCATTAATCCAAACAGCAATCTCATAAATATCTATTTCAACAAATAATGATGGCTGTCAATACACTATCTTAATCATTTTGCATATTAATAGCAGTTAATGAACTTTTTATTAATGTCTAAACACAACTAGCAAAATTAGCCAAAATTATATCTAAATTATCTATTTAGAAGAATACTACTACAATAGAGCTAACAGAGCTAAGTATTGGTTCAACAAAGCTAACAGACCATGATTTAAGTCCATGAAGTATTTCCCACCATTCAAAAAAATTTCCAAGAGACTCCTTATGTCATGACTAAGTAGTAGAATACAAAGATTAGAAGTTGGATCAAATTGACTGATAATTATCCAACAATTCATCCTGCTAGATAGATAGAACCAATAACAAAGATCAAAAAAAGAAAAGCCATTAAAGTGGTATAGCGCACCTGTAACAAATATTCAGTTTGAGCAGTCGACAACAATTCATGCCTGCAAATAATCAAAGTCAAGATAAGCAATAATACAGCAAGGCTGCAAATAAAATTTGAAGAATAAAATGACTTGTAAAAGAGCACCTGCACTTGGTTTTCTATTATTTTAACTATAGTCATCATCACTCATTATCAGAATCACTTTTTTGTTGAGAATCTTCCTCACTACTACAATAATCAATCAAAGTGTCATCTATCTCATCTTCTTCATCGACATCCTATAAGTTCTCCTCCTCAACAACTTCAGGTAGTTTTGAAATTACCAAATCCTCGATATCCTCAAGATCCATGTCATCTCTATTCAATAATTGTATTTCATCAAGACCAACTTCAAATACATCATCAATATCATTCTCTTGATATACTCCATCTTCCACTAAGGAAAAGTCATCAACATCCATTAATTCATCCTGCATTTTATCAACATCATATATATGCCTATGTTGAAATGGTTGCACTACTCGCCAATCACCGCTTAGTTTAGGATCATTAACATAGAAAACTTGTCTTGCTTGATCAGCTAGTATGTAAGAATCATTCTCATACCATCTTTCAGTAACTCTAACACTTACTATATTTCCTTCCTTTTTTATCCCTAATTTTTTTCTCCCAAGATCAAACCATTCACATTTGAATATAGTAACATGCCTATCTTTAACATAATCTAGCTGAATTATATCAGTTAGAACACCATAAAAATCAATGGTGTCTTCACCATGGTTCCCTTCCACTACAATCCCACTATTTTGAGTTTTATGGCGACTATCATGTTCTTTAGTAATAAACCTTACTCCATTCACAATGCATCCGGTGTACTTTCTTACACACCTATGTGGTGCACATGCAAGTGAATATAAAGATTTGTTTGCTTCTGATGGTTCTTCATGATATAATTGAGTCATCTAAAAAAATGTAGAAAATAAAAAAAATCAATAATAGGATAATAAGATATTTTGCAATTACAAATGACATTCACAAAGCATGATAGCTTACATGCTTTTTGAACCATGCAGGAAATTGCTCTTTATGTTTTTGATCTATATCTTCACAACCACCCAAGCGAAGCTCCTCCTTGTGCCTCCTATGATAATCAATATCAATATATATTTCAGATTTATTAACTACTTATATATAGATTTTGTAAGTGTAAAATCTAATTATATACTCACTTAAAATATGGTTCGACCTCTTCATAGTTTTGGAAGACAAACCATTGTGCCACATTGAACTCTTCATCTGATAACTGAACATATTTTGTTGCTCCAAAATGGCGATATTTTTGTGAGAATATTGATAAACTATCATCAACAACGATATCATTATTTTGCTCATCTCTATTAAATCTTGTCTCAATTCCTTGCAAGTACATTGAGCAAAAATTTAAACACTCTTTTACAATGTATGCTTCTGCAACTGAACCTTCTGGATGAGCTTTATTGTGCACACTTTGCTTGAAGTCACATGATGATCTACAGAATCATAATAAATAATGTTAATAATGACGACTTGGATGTAAATGTCTAAATAAGAATATGAGTTTTTTTTATCACCTTTCAATTGGATACATCCATCAAAATTGAACTGGTCCACCAAGTAACTCTTCATTTGGTAAATGAATAGGCAAATGAACCATGATATCAAAAAATGCAGGAGGATATAGCTTTTCCAGTTTACACAAAATCAAGCAAATGTCTTCTTTCATTTTCTCCAATTCAGTTCTCTTCAACTTCTTGCAACACAAATGTTGGAAAAAATGACCTAACTCGGCTAGTACATTAGACACTTCCTTGTTTAACGATCCACGAATACCAACAGGAAGTATCCGCTATAAGAGTATATGGTAATCATGACTTTTCATTCCAGATATCTTCTGATCACTCGAACTAACACATCGAGAGATATTAGAAGCATAACCATCAGGAAATTTTATAGATTTTAAAAACTCATAGAAGTCCTGTCTTTCTTTCTTCTTCATAACATAACAAGCAGCAGACATCAAATATTTTCCATCACTCCTCTTAATTAAGTGCAACTCCTTACAAATTCTCATTTCCTCCAAATCTTGTCTTGCCTTGATAGTATCTTTTGTTTTCCCATGTATACTCATCAAGGTGCCTAATATACTCTCACAAATATTCCTTTCAATATGTATTACATCTAAATTGTGCCTTAACTTCAACTTACTCCAGTAAGGCAAATAAAAAAAAAATGTTATGTTTAGTCCAATTCAACTCCTCAGGCTTGCGCTTTCTTTTTTGATTACCATACTTCCCTGGTGCCAAACATTCTAGTCTCTCTAACTGTATTAACAAATCCTCACCAGTTAATTCTCTAGGTGCCTTTCTATCTTCTCTTTTACCATTAAACTTTTTGCTTCTCCTCTAAGCATGATCTTTCGGTAAATAGCGACATTGTCCCATGTAACACACCTTGTTTAGTAATCCTATAGAACAAGTTTGCTCATTACAAACTGGATAAGCCATGTACCCTTTAGTACTCCATCTAGATAGATCACCATATGCTGGGAAGTCGTTTATCCACAAAACAGCAGCATGCATCTGAAATTTTTTTATATAAGAAACATCAAAAGTTTCTACCCCATGTACCCATAATTCTTTTAGCTCTTTAATTAATGGCTATAAATAAACATCAATGTCCTTTCCAGGTGACTTATTCCCTGGAATTAGCAAGGACAACATAAAAAATGGTTGTTTCATGCAATCCCACGAGGGAAGATTCAATGGTGCTAGAATTACTAGCCAGATGCTATAAGTGGTGCTTAAGTTTCCAAATGGATTAAAACCATCTGCAGCTAGAGCTAGTCTAACATTTTTAGGATCATTTGCAAACCAAGCGAACTTACTGTCAAAGTCTTTCTATGCTATAGAATCAGCTGGATGTCTCATATAATCATCATCAATACGTTTTTCTTTGTGCCACACCATTTTTTTAGATGTTTTTTGAGACATGAAAAGGCGTTGAAGTATAAGTCTCAATGGAAAATACCTTAAAATCTTTTGTGGTATCTTCTTCCCTACACCATCATTGACTTTCCATCGGGAAGTCCCACAAGTAGGGCAAGTCTCAAAGTTTTGATTCTCCTTCCAAAACAAGGCACAGTCATACTTACAAGCATAGATGCATTCATATCCCAATCCCAAATCCCGCAAAATCTTTTTAGCTTCATAATAAGAACTTGGAAGTGTGTTGCCATTAGGATAAGATAACTTCATCAACCTCAACATCATATCTACAGTTTTATTACTCGCCTTACAATACACTTTCAGGTGGAGCAACTATATAATAAAAGATATCCTTAAAATCTTCTTACATCCAGGGTACAATTCTATTTGAGCACTTATCATTAGTGCCTTGAGATATTCTGGAACACCACCACTATTGGTGTTATTGCCATCTGACATATTATCAGTATTAGCTTGATAGTATTGCTGACCAAGGTCAAACAACATGTCATTAATACCATCATCTTCTTCATCATCATCCTCTTCTAACAAATCACTATCAATTCTATCACCCTCATTAGTATGTGGATTCCCTAAATTATTTGAACTCGATGGTTCACCATGATAAAACCATGTAATGTACCCTAGATCTATCCCCCGCTCCATAATATGATCTTTAACTGTCTTTTGATCATGTATTATTAAGTTCAAATAGTGTATACATGGGCAACGAATGTCGCATTCTTGACTTATATGAGTTTCAACAAATTTCATAAAAGAGTTTACCCCATCTAAATAAGCCTTGGACCATTTAATTGCACATGTCCAACTCTTGTCCATTTTATACTGCACCTAATATAAAAAGGTTCAAATATTACACAAATGTCAATATATAGTTTGTGTAATTAGTTTGAAACATATTTAAAAAAAGTACTAATTTGAAGAGCCTTAAATCATATTTAAAACAAATACTAATTTGAAGATGCTAAAGCAAAAATGACAAGAACTAACTCACATAGCACCAAGTCATATGACCAATACCAAATGCACCAAAACTCAACTCTCTCTCTGATTCCACCTATTATTCTTCTACATTATAACATGGTTCAAACATTCTCGAATTAGTTTTGGACTTTATGATTATTATTATTATTATTTTGTTTTAGACATCCATTAGATTTCCATTTGTCAACATAAATAATGTGAATTTATTGGTTAACCTAGCACCTACATCAAATAATTCTTCATGTGATACTAATTGACATTTGTTTTACCAGGTGAAACAACTAAGATATTAATATTTTCAGAAGACAATGATAGCTATTAGACCGAGTTTAAGTAAAAGCAAATGGGAAAGAGCTCAAATAGTGCAATGAAGAGCTTGGGTCTAATAATTGAATTATCATTGGAGTAATCAGTTTTTAATTAACTAGCCTAGTTGTTTACAATTTTGTGGTTTACTACTAATTATTCCCAAAGATTAACGTTTAAGCATAGCTAAATTCTGATAAAAACTTATTTAATATCTTACTTAAAGTCCATGAATATAATTAAAGATCCCAAAATGTTTTGACTCTCCAGATTGCCATGAAAATAATGTTGATCTATCTCATCATAATAGCCCATTAACTTACAATTGTGTTAAATGCTTTGCCAACTACTTTCCACTACAATGTATCTAAGTTATACATATATAAATTCTATTAAAGAGCTTATTTTATTTTATATTTATTCACCCCCTTGGTTCTATTTAAATACCCAGCCCTATATAAATATAAAATCATCATTCTAACTTAGTTGTGTATGTATTCTGATTTTAACTCATCTTAAAATACTATTAACTCAAGAAATTTATCCTAAATTCTCAAATTTCCCATTAATTTATAAATCACATACCCTTAGCTTTCATTAACAATATTTATGGAATTACTCAAGATTTATTTACTAACTTTCTAACCTGTACAATTCATGTTTAACTTATTTACCATTTTCTAGGATAATTACATCTAATTTAAGTGCTAATATATATATATATATATATATATATATATATATAAAATTCCCCTATCCTTATGAACACTTCTCAAATTGATCTATCATCTTTCAATTACAAAACTGCATCTAAACTTCAAAGAATGGTACCAAGATATTACAATTACCCAAAATTTAACTTTTAAAATTCACAAAACCAATGCAACAAAATTTCCCAAATTTCTAAATCAAAATCTTAATTAAGAAAATGCAAATTTTCTAGTCTCAGATACATAAAAGAAATTGAAATTTCAATTCACTTACCATAATCAATTAAAGATCAATTGACATATTAAAAGAAGAAAATAAAAAATGGTACAGTGGGCTGCTGTTCATTCACTTCTCTGCTCTATTGATGTTGAACAGCTCATGAGGAAAAGTTTCTCCACCGAGAATGGTTGGATTTTAGATGGTGGTGATGGGTGTGGTGGTTGTCTTGCTAGAAAAATGAGAAAGAAGCTTTGGGATTGTCTTTTCTCTCTAAATTTCTCACCTTTTCTTTAATTTGTCTCAAATTCTCACAAAAGGGGAAATTTATTCCATTGAGAGGAATCCACAATAGGACAAGACACTATGTTCCCCTACCATTTAACAGACTCCACTCGATGGAACAAACACCCGAAATATATATATACTAATAAAAATCCTTTAATTTTTTTTCTTTCCACAACCCTTAATCCATCATGAAATTGCACATTTGAAGGAAAATAAATTCAACATTGAATTATAAAACAAGAAACTAAACTAATTTAAAATTGTTAAAATTAAATAACATTGACTCAAATTATCAAAATGCCAATAAGATAAATAAAAGTGATATAAGACCATTCATCTTCAAGATTTTTCAGAATTTTAAAGGAAACAAAACCACCAGCATGTCAATAACCAAAGCCAGCAATATTAACATTAACAATTTCAGAAAACATCAAGACAGTTCTATAACCTATTTAATCACATTGATATTGAAAACTTAGCAAGACCATTTCATAAACTTGAATTACGAATCTAATAAATCGTCAAACATAACTATTTTGCAAATCCAAGTAGCAGGAACATGTGAATATGAAAATCATCAACAAGCAATATAAGCTTCAAAAATTTGTAGAAGATGTCAATAATAATCCCAGACTAACGTAAGGAAAAAAAGAAATCACGAGAAAGCAATATGCGAGGCCAACAGATTGAGAATACCAAACTGCATCTCACACCAAAATCAACAAACACCAAGCATTAGACGCAAATCAAAAACTAGACCCATGGAAATTAAAACCATTCCTATATTTATACAGACCCGCAGAGGAGCAACACAGTAGCATATTCAATCAAAATCTCACAACCATATCCATTTATCAGGTTTAAAATGATAATTGCTTCAAAATGAGGCATAATTTCCCCAACAAAATGAATTCAAAAACAGATAACTAGACCCATTTACATTATTTTTAGTAATTTTATCAAAAGAGTCATAAATCAAAGAGATAGAGAAGAATTACCAACCACAAATGAGGATAACTAGAATTTCAACAAAATGGAACCAGACTTGCAAGCAAAACCGAACCAGACCCAAAATTGGAACCACAATCGAGCACCAAAAGAATAGACCCAATGAGATTGATCTAAAATTTCAAATCCACCGATTTAAACTAACCAAAGCAAGAATAAGTAAAAAAAAATGCAATGAACAGATCCGAGATGATGGTTATGTGGCTTGAATTTATTTTCTAGAAAGAAAATGGGAAAGAGGAGAGCAGGGATGCGTTTGTGTGAGGGAGGCATGCTTGGATCCAAAGCGATCGAGAGAAATAGCTAAGTCTTTTAGGAGTTTGTGAGGGAGAGGTCCAGTGAACGACAGTGAGGGATTACTGAGATGGTTTTGGAGAGGGAATCAAAGAGGGAGTCTACTAGTCTGTTGGTATTAGAAGGAGCGTAAGGTCATGGAGAGGGGCGGTCGTTTGCTATGGATAGAGAGGGTGAGAGGCGTCTGTCTACTTGGGGGAGAGAGGGAGGTGAGGTGTGCATGTATCTAGAGCAGAGGATTCCGAGGGTCTGTGCGTGAGGGAGAGAGTAGAAAGGTTAGGGAAGCTGAGAGTGAGAGGAGGCGTCATGCTCAGTTGGTTATGCTGAGCTGTTCCCTTTTTTTTTTTTAATTCATTTATTTTTCTTCTTTTTTCAATTTTTCGAACCTTCAATTAATACGTCAAGAAAATAAATAAATAAAGATTTCTTACTACATAAAAAGAAAAAATAAACATTTAAACTAATATTTTCAAAATTAACATTTAACCTTTTTGGTTGGTAAAAAGTATAATTGCACTTTCTAAAATTGAAAAATATGGAAATATATATATTTTAAGATAAATTAAAAGAAATCTTAAAAATCATATAAATTTGCTAAAATTAAAATAATCACTTAATTTACTAAAAATTTTAAAAATTTAAAAATTTATTGGTCAAAATACAGTGTCTACACATACTATAGAATTTTCCTTGTTAAAGTATTTCTTTCATTTAACTTAATTAATTCCTAAACCATTCTATATTTTCCTAACAAAATAATTAACTCACTTGTATTTACAATATTCAATTATTTATCTAAAATTTTTTTTTATTAGAAAATGGATATTACACACTTTGTCTTTTTTTTTTTTTTTAACAAAATTAGTTTAACAAAAAAGAAATAACAAACATAAGATTTGAACCCGTGATATTTAGATATCAAAAGCAACATACACTCCACTAGGTCAACCCGTAATATAATTTTTTTTTCTTTAAAAGTTTTAGCACAAAATTTTGCCTCCAATTATAATTGTGACAAAATAATGTTAATTGTCACAAAATATAAGTTGTTGTGACAGAACAGTTTTGTCACTTATTTGATCAACTAATTAATGACAAAATATTATCTTGTCATATAAAATTTATATGTGTGACAATAAAAGTTGTCATGAATTATTATTTTTCCGTCTTAAAAAAATTAGCCTCTAAAAATTTTGATATAAAATTTTGCCTCCAAATAAAATTATGACGAATTTGAATGGATCGTGATTAAATAAAAATATTTAAGATGAAATAGTTTTGTCGCTTAGCCATTGAACTAATTAATGAAGGCCTATTATTTTGTCATATAAAATTAATATTTGTGATGATAAAAATTACCTTAAACTAATATTTTTTGTCTTTAAAAAATGTGCCTTCAAATATAATTGTAACAATATTGTATTAATCATTACAAAATATAAATTATTGTGACTAAACAATGTCGTCACTTATTTGATCAACTAATTAATGACAACATATTATATCATCATATAAGATTATTTTTGTGTCAATACAAATTGTCATTAATTATAATTTTTGCGTCAATAAAAAATATGACTCTAATAGTTTTTACACAACATTTTGCTTCCAAATAACATTGTGACAAATTTTGATTTATCGTCACTAAATATTCATATTATTGATGAAATAATATTGTCATGAATTTTTTCAACTAATTAATGACAAAAAATGATGTTGTCATCAAAAAAAAATTTTTTTGATGACAAATGTCATCATAAATGACTACCAAATTGTCACTAAAAGATTTTCCTCCAAAATTTTGGTGTGAAATTCTACCTCTAAAAGTGAATGTGATGATTTTTTTTTATCGTCATAAAATATGCAAATTAGTGACGATATAATATATTAATGGTGACAAAAATAAAGGTCGTAACAAAAGTGAATGTTTTAATGACGATTGTGAATTTCATAACCATTAACTGATAAATAGTGACAAAATTTTATGCGTGGCAAGAAAATTCGTCATAAAATGTGTGAATTCTTGTGGTGCCCCTTTATGCTCAATAGGCTAATTTCAACAAAACCTTAGCCGGCTGACAAACCAAATTTAACAAAGCTCTGACTGTTCAACAGGTCAGCTTCAACAAAGCATTAGCTTAGCTCACCAAATCCTTATGTTCCCAAAGGCAAACCATGCATTCAAATCCCTCAAGCATGCATCATAATTCCCATATTTGACTACTTAACATCACACCTCCTCATTATGCTAACCAATTCAAGTCAAATCCAATTGACTCAAGTTCCACTACACCCATTTTGATTCAACCAACATTATAGCTCCTCTCATGGTTAATTAGCCCGACACCTCTCTTTTCTCAACAAATAATGTCTTTGGTCTTGTTGCTACAACCATACTAGCTTCTATCATTGGCCTTGCCTATGATAAAGAAGTGTCTAAAAATGTCGTATAGCTAATCCCAAACACTCATACCAACCTAACTCCTGTTATTGATATGACCAACAGTAGAGGAGTCCTCAAAAGTCTGATACCACCAAACACCAAATTTAACCTTCCTCCTTCCTCAAATCCTTTTTAAGAAATAAAAACCTCTGCCCAACTAAATACCAAAGGGCCTATCAAACTACCATTGAAGCACAACACCACTGTACTCTAGCAAGCTCACATAGTTGAAAAAAGATGCAAGAATAGTAATCCTTGTGCTACCATCCTAATTATCTCCTTCGAGCAAAAAGGAAAAAAGGTAGCTACCATTATTAACCACTAATCCCATAAACTAGAAAGAAGAAAGTTCACTGATTTGGGAATTCACTTAAGTACAGTTTACAAGATGGCCTTTGAAGCCGATGTCGTTAAGCCTTTAGAGTTGAAAGCACCCTCTATCCATCCATCCAAAATCTATAGACCTGATCAGTACTGCGAGTACCACCAAGGAGTTAGGCACGAAACTGAGATGTGCAAAAGCCTAAGACATCAAATCCAAGACCTTATTAATAATGGAGATATCCTCCCTCCATAATCGATACCCAATATACCTATCGACCTTAGGGACTTCATCAATCTCAAGTGGGAACACACCTTGCCAAATTCATCTAACCTACTTATTGATAAGCACTTTGAGAAGAACATTGGCCAAGCTGATGTGCCCTTGTTTGAGTCCTACAATCAAGTTGACTCTAGTTAATCCTGAATCCAAGTCATCTAATGTCCAAGTTTGAGTCTTTTAAGTTTGTTGAACCTTTCTCTATTGAGTCTTATGTTTGTTTCTTTTCTTTTTAGTCTATAAGTTATCCAAAGTCAAAGTGAAAGTTTGTCATTTGTAATGACTTTTCCAGTTTTTCTTAATAAAAGTTTAGATTTTTCATATTATATCTCATATATTTTTTTTTTGAAATCCAACTTGAATGATACACCAAAAAAAAAAGGAGAAGAAAATTAAAAAAAAATTACATGGATTACACCATAATACTAAATAACTATTAAGACTAACTATCCTCAATCAGGCACTAGAATACCTTAATGGTTGCAGATCACTTCACGAAGAGTATTAAAGAAGGCCCTTATTAAAATAGGGAAGGGCCCAATGAACAGATACAAAATAAGGTTGTCATGCCCAACTCTTTTTCCATACTATAACAAGAACTACACGAACCTAATTCTCCCTTAAAAAAAATAGGAGGAATGTAAGGGATATGTATGTAGTCTAACCCGAGTGTGGTCCAAATTATAGTGAAAATATCTTTTGTCTCATAAGGCATCATACCCTTATGTTTTCTTAACCACATCAATCGCATCCTCACTTATTTCCTTTGAAAAAAAAAAAAAGTTTCATGCAAGTTGGATTCTATTTTGAGTCATTTCAAATCCATTTGTATCTATCTATTCGATCTAAATAATTTATCCTTACAATTATTCAAACAATTTTATCCTCCTCAGAGTCATCCTTCTTTGTATCACCCTTTTTCTTCCCTTAATCATTCAAAGGGTAAAGAAAGTTTTTAGGTCAAATATCGAGTCATCACAAATAAAATTGCCCTTACCCATCATCAAGGGGCATGTCATTCGAAGATATTCATATTCTTTTAAGTAACCTTCAATCAGTCCACCACTTCGTTTCAAAGGCAAGATCTCTAAGTTATGTTTTCTTATCAAAGTGCTTGAGCCACCAAAAGACCCAAATCAAGGGTTTTCTCTCATTTCCTAAAAGTTCATCCTGACCTCTATACTAATCCAACTAAACCAAAAAAAAAAAAAAAAAAAAAATCCCAAAGTCTTCTTAACCTAGATAATGCATTCTTTCCTTTCTATGAAGCATTGAGAAAAAATATAATACCTAAGGTTTTCCTAACCTATTAGCATTAACAATAGAGGTACCATAATGTTTATGTATTGTGCCATTCAAGGCCTTTCTAGCACACTAAGAACCATAAAAAACATCATAAGAAGTGAATTTTAAATGAATAATGTGATAATGAGTAAAGAATGTAATCAATTTCGATAAGCACTCTTATGATAAAATGAAAGTCAAACCGCGTTTAACTTAATGTGACTATATTAATAATTTATTTGAAATGTGAATCTAAACTGCTAGTGAATAGGCATTAACATCTCCTAAGTCATTGGGAGATGATAATAGTGATATGAGAAGATGATTTCAACCAAAGTTACAATAGTACAATAGACGTCAAAACTTAGTTTGACCCAGTGAATCTATATAATTTACGTACTTAAACAATGCTAATGAAGGGCTAGAAAATGTACACTATAGAGTGAATAAGATTTATCTGGCAATGTCTAAACAATGTAATGATATAAAAAGGTAGAAATATGTATATTAAAGTAAAAGACATCAAATAGAAAATGTATTAATTTACCAAGTTTGAAATGTGCATATATGGGCTTGCTAATGGGCTTTTAAACACCAAAGGCTCAAGTGCATTTGGATGGCTAGCCCATTAGGCCTATATAGTTGAATGAACATATATTTAACTAGAGTTAAGAATGGTTAACCAAGGTTAAGTTTGATGTTGGAAAAGCTAGCCATTAATTTTGACTTGGAAACGATGATTTTTGACTATGTCCATTCCTTTTCCAACTTGAATTCTCACTTTTCCTATGCCAAAGTCTATATTCATTTTTGCTCTTTCCAAACCATATGATGAACATCATTAACCTAGATGAAACTGATATGATGCAAATTGGTATAACTAAACTAATGACATAATAATTTTTTTGTGTGTGCATGCATTCATTTCATTATAAATTGGTGCATTTAACTTTGTTTTTAAGTTTTGAAGTGTTTCTTAGCAAATATCAAGTTTAAAAGATGTAATGCTTGAAGAAGGAGTCTTTTGCAAGGCTAAAACAAAAAGAAAGAGTGTGCCGACTTGTCCCAGGCTATCACGAGTCGTGATAGTAGCCTTTTGTGCCGACTAGTGATAGAGTGTGCCAACTAGTGATAGTAGCCTATGGTGCCGAGTCGTCCTGTAGTGCCAAGTCATGCTCCCCTTGTGCCGAGTAGTTACAACACCCTTTCATGACATCTCTTTATAAACACTCCTTTTTGTAAAGGGCTTCACTTGGGACACCTTGAGGCTTATAAATACATGTGTTTGGCCTCACTTTGGGGAATATTAAGTTAGTATTTGATAACTTTTAATTACAAATACTTAGTGCAAATTCAAGTGATATAATTAGTCTAAGATTGAAGATTTTTCAAGAGATTCAAGGAAGCATTCAAAGGCTACTTTCTACAAAGTAATTTTCTGAAGGAGTAAAGAAAACATCATCAAGTTTCCTTTCCCTTGTCTTTTTGAATTGTTCCTTTGATGTTCTACTTGTCTTCTTATCACTACTTTGTCATTAACACTATGGAATTATACTAAGTTTAAGTTATTTGAATTGCAATAAAGTTTTGATTTTAACTACTTTATTTTCTATATGCACTGAAAGATTTAATTTCAATTGAGTGCTTAATTATGTTGTGTATGCTTGATCACTATATATAACTTGTTAATCAATTTATTCACAATGAGAGTTGGGATAACTTAATGGAAAAGCAATTGAAGTTACTTAGGGTTTAGGATAGTACTTGGAGACAAACAATCCACTCTAAGGGGATAAAAGGAAATGGCATGAAATTTAATGGTTTTATTCTATGTTTATAATGACATGAGAATGCTTATAAACTCTAGATCAAAATACTTTTAATTGACAATGAGAATTACTTTTAAAAAACTTTAGGTCATGTTCTCAATCATTGTATGCATATAACTCTTATAACTAAAATCAATCTAGATTTGTAATTCTAATAACTAACATTCTTTATTCATAATTTAGGATAATAATAATAGAATTTAGTTTAGATATAAATCTCTTTTTAATATTGTGTGCCTATCCATCTTAGTATCTATTTGGTTAATATAAGATTCCTCAAATTCCCTAAGTTCAACACCTTACTTACTCTATATTTAATCCTAAGAATTAGGGTTACAATGTCACATCCCAACCTTATGAGATACGACGGTCCTAGAACATGGGGAGACATAAGGTCACCCACGCTCGTAGAACCCATTAACATATAACAATCATGCCTAGGATCTTACCGAACCTCTTTCTTTAACTCATTTAAAACATTTAGATGAATACCATAAATTTGCGGAAGACAAAAGTAAATCATTACATATAAAATCCATAAGGAAAATAATATATATATCAATAAGTATCAATCAACATTCTTGGAGCATCTAATGACAAGACTTCATAAAATAGTATTATTGATAACTTGGACAAGGAATTCCCTAAGCGAAGTAGAATGCTTGAGCCATCACCTTGTCTCCTCACATTTGCTCACCTGCAACCTGATGAAGAAGAAAGGTTAGAGGTTGACAAAGGGAAGGGAGTTATGATAACTTGGGTAGTAATAAAAAGGAAAATGTTAACCACCTAAAGTTAATGAACTTAAGGTAGACCTTAAAACCTTACCTTTCCCTTAAAGGTTCATAAGGAGGAACCTAGATAAACAATTTGGCAAATTCCTTAAGTATCTTAAAGATATTACCATTACCATTCCATTTGCGGATGCTATAAAGGATACACAAGCATAGGGAAAATTTTTAAAGGATATGGTCACCCATAAAATTAAATTAGAAAACTATGGTTTAGTTTCTTTGGTTAAAGAATCCAAAGCCATGTATTCTAATTCCCCACCTAAGTAAAAAGATCTGGGATGCTTCACCATCCCTTTGTATGATTGGAGGTAAGTATTTTAATAAGGCTCTTTGTGATATTAGTGCTAGCGTTAGTTTAATGCCTTATTCTATCTATTTAAGACTTGATTTGGGCAAACTTAAACCCACTAACATGTGCCTTTTAATGGCAAACAAAACTATTACTTATCCACTTGGCATTATTGAGAATGTGCCAATGAAAGTGGGTAAATTTATTGTTCTTACTGATTTTGTTGTATTAGATATGGAGGAAGATCTTGAGATCCCAATATTGTTCGGAAGACCATTCTTAGTAACGGTAGGTGCTATTATCAACATGAAGAAATGTAAGATTACTTTTGAGGTAAATAACGAATTTATGGAATTTGATGTTCTTAAGATGATGAAATCTTCACCTATGGAAGGAGTTAGTAGGATTAACTCTATAGACTTGATTGATGAATGTAAAAATGAGGTCAAATATGAATGCATCAGTCAAGATCCTATTCCCCCTTACCAAGTGCAAGTAGAAGAGGTAAATCTTTTAGAGACTACTTTACATCATCACTCTTTCTGACCTTCTAGATTTGAACCTCTAGAGAGAAATGATGACCCAAACCCTTCTTTAAATGAAGAAGTAAGTTTTGAACTTAAGCCTTTGTCATCAAATTTAAAATATGCATTCCTTGATTCTAAGTCAAAATTTCCTTTTATTGTGAATTCATCTTTGTCTTTAGAGAATGTTAATCTCTTATGTAAAATGTTGCTTAGACATAAGGATGCCATTAGTTATTCATTGAGTGACCTAAAGGGCATTGGCCCAAATATTTATATGCATAGGATAAATATAGAAGACAATGCTAAGCCTTACATTGAAGGTCAAAGGAGACTTAATCCAACCTTTAAGGAAGTGGTAAGAAAAGAAGTCACTAAATTTCTTGATAATGGAATTATATACTCCATTAGTGATAGTAAATGGGTAAGTCCCATTCAGGTTGTCCCTAAAAAGGGCGGCTTGACCGTTATTAAAAATGAATCAAATGATTTAATACTGACCAGAACTATCACAGGATGGTGTATATGCATTGACTATAGAAGGTTGAACAAAGCAACCAAGAAAGACCATTTCCTGTTACCATTCATTGACCAAGTTTTGGAAAAATTAGAAAATTTTTCTTATTTTTGCTATCTAGATGCTCTTAGTTGTTTTTATCAAATCCCAATATATCCTAAAAACCAAGCAAAAACTACTTTTACATGCCCTTATGGTACATTTGCATTTAGACGTATGCCATTTGGTTTGTGCAATGCACCTGCAACATTTCAAAGGTGTATGTTTTCTATTTTTAGTGATTTGATAAATGATCGTGTTAAGGTTTTTATGGATGATTTTAGTGTATATGGAACTAACTTTGAAAATTGTCTAGAAAATCTCTCTAAAGTTCTTAACAGATGTAAAGAGCATAGACTAATACTCAATTAGGAGAAGTGTCATTTTATGGCACAAGAAGGAATAGTATTGGGGCATATGGTACCAAGGAGAGGCATTGAGGTTGATAGAGCAAAAGTAGAGGTGATCACAAATCTGCCACCACCAAAGTGTGTTAAGGATATAAGAAGTTTTTTGGGACATGCTGGCTTCTACAAAAGGTTTATTAAGGATTTTTCCAAGATTGCCAAGCCATTATGTAAATTGCTTGCAAAGGAGGCCACTTTTGAGTTTGATGATGCTTGTAATGAACCATTTGAAACATTAAAAAAGGCTTTTACATCAGCACCAATTTTATAGCCACCTAATTAGGAGCAACCTTTTGAAATAATATGTGATGCAAGCCACTTTGCGGTTGGGGCGGTTCTTAGGCAAAGGAAGGAAGGTAAGCCTTATGTGATCTACTATACAAGTAAGTTACTTGATGATGCTCAAATCAACTACACCACCACAGAGAAAGAAGTACTTGCTATTGTTTATGCATTTGACAAATTTAGAACATATTTAATACGATAAAAGGTAATTGTCTATTATGACCATGCTACTCTAAAATATATCTTAAGTAAAAAGGATGCAAAACCAAGGCTCTTACGATGGATTCTAATGCTCCAAGAATTTGATTGGGAAGTGAAGGATAAGAAAGGAAGTGAAAACCTTATAGTGGACCATCTATCGATCTTAGTATCTACTGGATTAATATAAGATTCCTCAAATTCCCTGAGTTCGATACCCTACTTACTCTATATTTAATCCTAAGGATTAGGGTTACAATTTGACTCGCATCAGAACTATGTGATGAACATCATCAACCTAGATATGATCCTAGTGATTCACTTGATTAAATCATAGCCATCTATTTTGATTAAGTTATAGCCATTGGATTATAGATGATTAAATCAACACCATCCATCTTCCATATATAAGCAATAAGATGAGCATTTTTCTCCATTTTTGCAAAACCTATCATAAAAACACATCCTAATAGAGAAATAGACTCTAAATTTCATGCCACCACCATAGAATTCAAAACAAGACTTCCAGGATAAGAGTTTATGCTCATCTCTTTCTTTATGTGTTCTAAACATGACTTTGGTGTTATAGTTGTAAAAACCTTCTTTTTCTTCCATCTATATGATTCGATCAAAAGCAAGTATAGCTAGGAAATGTTTGTTTTATATGTTCTTCAATTAAATATAGGGATTGGGCTTGAAAAATTAAGGAATAAAAAGTGAAAACAAGCAAAGGAAATAAAGAGCACTTGTAAAGGTACATTAACTCTATATTCTCTCTTAAATTTAGTATAAAGGATTGTTCTAAAATTTACTTAATATTACCTAAGGTTATTTGGAATGGAAAATAGTGGTTTGAAAGTGTCAAATAGAATTATAGAAGCATATTTCAAAACTTGAAATTTTGAAGATAAGACTTAGGTTAAAATAGAAAGTTCAAGATCTAATAATTGCTTTCTATGTTTGATTGATGATATAGTCTTTTTAATATGCTAATTTCATAATTTTATGATCAATTTGAAGATTTGATAAGGAATTAATGGTTTTCCCCAAATTCTAGAGTTTATAGACAAATTGAGGATTTTGAGAACTAAACTTGAATTCATGGAATTAAAGTGGAAATTAAGCTTAAGAATATTGCAACATGATTTGTATAATGTTAATTTCAAAATTCAATTGATAGAAGTGATTTTCCCCAAATTTAATGAATTAGGTTCTTTTATGAAATTAGTAGATGAAAGTGGAATTAGTTACATTGAATATGAGAAATTGTTTAAATTGATTTTAATTGACTACTATGAAGTTGAAATGTGAAATTGGAAGAAAAGGAATTATCTTTCCTTAAGGGAATACATTTGGCTATTTGGCAAACAATTAAGGAAAGTGTTAAAATTAGTAACAAGTATTTGTATAGTGTGTCTTGACCTTAAAAGTAATACGTTGTACTACAATGAACAAGATAGAAGTGTTAATAAGTTAAGCTAAATTAAACTAATGTGATAACAAGGAATTGATTGATGTATAATTGAAACACAAATGTGGAAAATCTAAAGACAAGGACAAGGACATTGTCTAAGAGTATGAGAAGTACCACTAGCATCAAAGTTAAACATAAATGGAGTAAAGGAGTCCAAGGTGAGTATTTAATAATATAATACGAAATGTGCCATGTTTTAAAAACCATTATTGATCAAACTATCCTTATTGAAATATCCCAATTTCTTATTAAACATGAATTGCCTATTGAATGTTGTATTAGGATATGATATTTCTTGGTGACATTTGGCCATTGTGAACCTTTTGCACATTGATTTCATAATATGACCATTGATGACAATTATTCTTATATTGGTATAATTTCCATTAAATTCCTTATTGTGAATTCACTATGATCCTATCACATCCCATTTTAGAGACATGATGGTCCTAAAACATGGGGAGACATAAGGTCACCCACTCCTATAGAACCCAGTTATACTTATACAAATACTACTTATGATCATACCAAAACCTCTTCCATTAACTTAAATAAACCTTTTTTTTTTTTTTAGAAATCTTAAGTTGCGGAAGTATAGTTAAAATATACTTTAAACGTAATCCATAAGGAAATAATATTTAGAATCTAATTAAAACCTCAAAAAATAACATTTCCAAATAAACAACTAAAAATAAATATTCTCAGAGCATTTAAGGATAACTCTTTATAACATGTTAAACTAATTATCTTAGACAATGAATTCCCCAAGTGAAGTAGGATGCTTGAGCCATCGCCTTGCCTCCTTATACTATTCACCTGGAACCACACAAAGAAAAAGAGGTGAGAGATGATCTCAATGAGTAAACAATATGGCATATACGATAGCATATATCCATTTTTAAAAAGGCAACCCATAGCTTATCACACATAATTCATGTTTTACAGTTCATGAATCAAAGTTTGCAATTTAACAAGGTTTGCAGAAAATCACACTTATTACTCATGAAGACTCTTGCTCAATTCACTCTTGAGTGAAGACACTGCTCAATTCACTCGAATTTACATAAGTGAGTGAAGACTCTTGCTCAATTCACTTATGAGTGAAGACACTTCTCAATTCACTCAACTTTACATAAGTGTGAAGACTCTTACTCAATTCACTCATATTTATGGTAATCACTTATAATAATAGCACTTAAGAAAGTAATAACATGTAACATAATAGCAATAGTAGTTTAGCTTATTTAACAAAAGATAAATAACAATGTGGTTTCAGAAAGAAAGTAAGGTAAGGCAACAAATCACAAAGGTACTTTATTGTCATTAAATAATCAAAATAGATTTAGGCCAAATGTCTTTTGGCAAACTAAGCTTACAAAAAAATCATTTAGTCATAATTAAAAAAAAAGAAAAGAACTTGGGTTTTAAGATATCAAAGGTTCACACAACATGATAACTTGTACTTGTAACTTGAACATAATATTTACTCACACTTGTAACATGAATACAGTGTTTAATCACCTTGTGGTTCCTTCGTTCCTAGTACACGTAGCACTTTTGAACCTCTAAAACTGCTCAAGCTCTAACATAATATTTAATTCAATACTTAGTATTTATTTAATCATGATGCTATGCCTTCCCATAACTACCCCATGCACATATAACATTCACATACACTAAGAGTTGCACATATAAGTGTACTTCATCACTTACACATAACATGTTGACTTTAAAAGTCTAGTACGCTTAGCCTTTATAGGTCTATATGAAAACACATTATAATTCATGTTAATATCTTTCTAAGGTCAACACAATATCATTATCTTAATATCAATTCACTTTAACAATCATCTTAGTACACTTAACACTTCCATATTTGTCAACTTAACAAATAACTTTTCAAGTGCCATGCTTATCTCTTATGATCAATTCATTGAATCAATCTCTTCATCAATTCAAGATCATTAATTCATTTTCAAGTTATCATATAACCTACTTCCATATTATCCAATCACATTCACATATTTATCACAACATAAGGTTAAGAAACCTGAAGTATACCAAATTGCCTATAGCCTTGTCTAGAGTTATTCCTTCAACCAACAAGCAATTTAACCATTGATCATTGATACATACATGTCTATAATCACTAAAATACACTACATAAAAATTATAGACATTGGGATAAGAATCTCAATGTAGCCCGAATGCTCCATTAAAAGGAAAAACTGGATTTTCTTACTTTTCGTTTATTACAGCAATATGTAGAAATATGGTTTGAACCAAGATTTTTCATGTAAGCAAACAAAAATCATTTTAGAACATAAACATATAGGAATCAGCACATATATAAATCCATGTGAAAAATTTTCAACTTTAGGTGTTAGGGTGAAAACCATAAACCTTTCTTGTTTTTGATACTTTTCGGTCATTACAATAATATATAAATGGGTGTTTTAAACCATTATTTTTCATTTAATCCCAACAAATATCAATTATGAACATCAATATGTACAAATTGGCAGCCATTGACGTGTCTTATGCATGAAAATTCCAAGTTTAAGGTTTTAGAGTGAAAATCATGAGTTTTCTAGGTTTCTGCACTTTCCGTTCATCACAAAAATATGTAAACACCTTATTTAAATCATTATTTTTCATCCAAACAAAAGAATATCAGTTTAGAATTCCATCATACACAAATCAATAGCCACATACATATATAATCATAGAATTTTCTAACTTTCAAGTTCGAGGATGAAAACCTTGAATTTCCTTATTTTTAGAAACTTTTCGGTCATTATAGTAATATGCAGAAATATGATTTGATCCAATATTTTTCATCTAAACACATCAAAAATCAGTTTAGAATTCAATGATGCAGAAATTGCCCCCCCTTTATTGAGTTTATGCATGAAAATTTCAATTTTTAGTTATAGGATTCACCTTTGGAGAAATCGCATAGGAAGGTTGGTGTTTTCGGTAAAGAAATTAATTTCTCTATCAAAAATTTGCCCAAACTAATTTAAATCTATAGAAATCAATAAATACCCAATTCAAAATAATTTTCTCATAATTTATTTCATAGAAATCAATTAAGAAATTAAAAGGAAAGAAAAACTTATGAATACGGTCAAGAAATCGTGAAGTTTGAAAGTATTTTGTGAATTTCGATAGAGAGAATAATTTTGAGAGAACCTATTAAAATACTGAAATGTAGAATAGTGGCTGCTGGAAATCAAGGCCTGGCCAAAATTCTCATTATATATATAGGATTTTGGGCAATTTCCAAGATTACCCTTAATGAGCTAGGTTATGAGTGTTTTAGTGTAGTTGGCTTTTAGATATTTAGGCTTTTTAATTAATTTTGAGGCTGATTATAGGTAATTAAGAATAATTTTTTTTTATTAGTTTATTAAAATTTTCCCCAAAATATTTATTTAAAAAATATTTTAAAAATACTCAAAATTATTTTATGCTTAAAAATTGTGTTTTTGCATAAAAATTCATTCTATGCAAAATAAATTATTTTATGCTAATACACTTCATATAAATCATTTATTTCATAATAATAACTTATATTAGGCATACTAAAATTAATTTAACATGCCACATACTCATAAATAACAATATACATGAATTTCCATAAAATCACATATTTTGTCGCAATAACTCTAAATTCAAGCAATTTGTCATGCAAACTCCTAGGGTAGATATGGATTATTATAAATCTTTTTATTAATTGTCTATTGATAACTAGAAATACCCTTTTGATGTGGGGTAATATATCAGACCTTGTGCACTTGGTACAAACCTATGGGTAAAGTGAGAGTACCCAACCTCTGATAGGTGGGAACACCTAATCATAAGACCTTCTTAGTCTTATGTAATGTGATGTATATGAGTGAGCAACACATAGGCGGCCAGTCTTTAATTTATATGTGTGGGAAGCATTCCACTTCCAATCAGTTACTATTTCTGCTAAAGATATTTTTTTTATCTTAATTGAGAAATTGATCTATAAAGACAATTTTGATTAATATCACTCCATTGTCATAATGAGCCCATCTTGATAAGAACCCATATACTCACCCTATATTGTATTATTATGTACTCACTAAGTTTTGTCTCATTCCTTAATTGTTTAAATTTTGTAGGTAAGATTAATGAGTTAGTAAGGTAAATTCCAAGTTCTATTCTTCTGCTTGAAAGTTGCTCTGCTAATTTCAAGTGTTGTGAGTCTTAGTTGTATGACTATGAAGATCATTGGTTTAGAGCTCTATGGTTACCCAAGGTTCAACACTAAAAAGTCATTAGGTTTACATGTATTGTAATTTTATTGTAGTTACCATTATAATAGTGTATTGAGTTATGAATGTTTAGATAATAACATGAAATACAAAATCTGGAAATTTTACGAGTTGAGTACATAAATGGTATTAGTAAGTAAGTATTTGGTAATATGTAAAATGATAAACTAGCAATGGGCAATAGGGAAAGGTAATCATGTTTTGATATTGGGATAAGGTCCTACATAATAAATGTTGAAGAATTTTAAATTAAACAGGGTCTATGGATTTAGGTGACTTTATGTCTCCCTATGTCCTAGGATTGTCACGGCTTAATAAGTGGGTCGTGACAAAAAAAAAAAAAAAAGGAACTATAAAGTTGAAGCACTTGGAAGAAATGAAAACTCTCGAAAATCTGCATCACCCAGGCTATGTGCTAGAAGCCCACAACTCACTTTGAATCCCTATTTTCATACCAAAATGAAAATCATGCACACTTTCTAAAAGCCCAAACTTCAAAATCCCAAGCCATTGTAGAAAACTACCTTCCATTTCTAAGGCCCTAGCTCCTTGATGAAACCAAGCCACTTGAAAAAGGTCCCACAGTGAACCAAAATCAAGACATACCCCTCTCATCTACTCAAAGAAAAGTTGATCTCCAAAATCCAAGTAAACCTTTCAAACTTATCCAATCCATTTGTCATTATAACCAAAACCCTATCATACCTAGACAAGAGCTAGGGCCAAGATTATCCGAATCCTAATTCCTACCCACCCATTTATTCAAACCTCTTAAAAAAACCAAAACCAAACCTTGAAAGAATTCTAAACCCTAGACTCCCTAATTAACCACCAAAGCAACCCACCTAGGCCAAGAGCACAAAAGGAAACATTAGGCCATATGGAGTGAACCATAAGTCTCTATCATCTATGCTAACCTATAAGCCCCCTCATTGCCATAAGCTTCCAAAGTTGAACCACCATTGACACTCCATTACCATAACCAATTCTTCCTCCAAAGTCTTGGGAAGCCTAAACAGATAAATTCCCTTGTGAACCTTAAATAAGCCACTTGTTTGCTAAATCCATCACAGACTAACCAGCTATCACATTACCATGCCAAGCCCCCACCCATGTCAAAATAGCTAGATTATTGCCCTCCAATAATGCATTTTTCTAAAATCACTTTTTAGATAACCAGTCATTGGTTCAAGATAAGTAGCTTGCATGAATGCTTTTTTTACTTAGGGTCTAGATTATCCATCATTGTTATCACTTAAAAATATCATAGAATTATTAGACCTTCATAGGACTACCTTAGGAATCCATTAAAAAGATCAATCAAAATGCAAAATTTAAGATGTCAATGAACCCCAAAGTATGCATACATAAACATGCATCATCTGTGCACCAATATCTACATAACCATCTGCAATCATGCATCATCATGCATATGCTGAGTTAATAGCCGCACTGACATCTCCTGAAGCTGACCAGTACTTCCTCAAAGCTGACTAATACATCCTAATGCTGACTAGTGCCTCTTTAAAGGTAAATGATACCTTTCCAAATCTAACTGACGAAGTGTGACTTTTGGAGTCTCTTTAATCCCAACAAAGTTTTGTTGAGCCTTACAAAAGGCCTAACCCCTCACATTTGAAAGCCTAAGTTTTTTTGGTGCAACCAAAATCAAGTTAATCTCTCAAGCCAACATGCCATAGGCTGAGATTTTCCTCCTATCAATATCTTTTCAGAATCTATTAAGCTAACTCGCTATATGTTAAGGCTCTCCTCCTATCAAAATATTTTCAGAATCTCTTGAGCTGACTCACTATAGGTCAAGGCTCTCCTCCTATCAAAATCTTTTCAGAATCTCTTGAGTTGACTTATCATAGGTGAAGGCTCTCCTACCGAGATATTTTTAGAATCTCTTGAGCTGACTCGCCATATGCTAAGGCTCTTTCTTTACCAAAATCTTATCAAAATCTCTCAAGCTGACTTGCCAAAGGTCGAGACTCTCCTTTCACTAAATTATCTTATTCAAAATCCTCTTTCACCCATAAGTGTCTAGAAATGGTCACCTAGACATCCATGTGATCCTTTTTTCCATCTCTTTTATCTAAATCCATCAATTTCACCTATAAATGTCTAAAATGATCACCTATACATCTATATGGTTCTACTTTCCACATCTTTTACCCAAATCCATCAATTTACCCAAAAATATCTAGCTATCAGTCTAGATATCCCTTTGGTCCATTTTCTCTCTTCCATTTATCAACCATATTTTCTACCCATTAATGCTTAGGAAAGATTGCTTAAACATCCCTATAGTTCTTTTTACCATCTTCCTTTTTCAACCATGTTCCTCACCCATACATATTTAAGCATAGACCAAGAATCAATTTGATTCCTTGTACCACCCTTTCTTCTGGGTTTACTGTCATTAGAATTGCCTTACAAACAAGATAATTCTGATAAGAGGGCAGTTGTGAACTCTCAATTTTGCACCTTAATCATCTAGCGGCAACTTGACGCCTATTAAAAATATTGTTATACGTAGAGCCAATACACTCCCTCTATACCATATGTTACTTTTCTAAAAATGACAAGATTTTCTCTCAAATTGACTATCTAGCAGTTCTAAAATTAATTTTGAGCCTATTGACATTGACCGATAAGATTTTTGAACTCTATAACTCCCAAAAACTGACCTCGAAAAACTAACTAAAAAAAGACCTCAAAAAGTGAGTTAGATCCATCCAAGTGGAGCCAGGTCAGTCTAAAGCAATTTGCATTAGTGTTTGGCCAAGTAACTCTGACATGAATTTGCATAGAGCTAACGAGGATCCACGTCCCTCTGCACAGAGCCGCGTCTTAGTCTTCAGCCTGAAAAAATGATCAAATTACCCCTCTAGCCTAATTTTTAATCTTTTCTAGCCCTACCCCTCATTATCTTTTCACATTTTCACTACCTAAACTATCCTCAACCTCCTTGCCTATTGTGAAGTGTCACCCGAGCACCAGCACGATCCACTATAGAGAATCAGAATGCTCATTTGAGTTTAGAATCATAATGGAACCCTCATGCTCAGATTGGTTGATTTTGAAAATGATTTTGGGATTCGCCATCCTAATTTATTTTTAAATAAGAAAATTAAAGAAAAACCCAATTGACTCCAATTCATTAATTTTCAATTAATCTACCTAAGGATAAAATCACTAGCCTTGAACTAGGTTAAGTTTGCAAACTAGGTTTTTGATTTTAAATAATTTAAATTTTGCTCTTAAGTTTAATTTTACTTTGAAAAATTGATTTCATGAATGACATTTATAAAATAACAATTACAATATCATGATTAATGCATGAACATGGCATAAGTGCAAGGAGAAAATTAAAATAAAGTATCCATAAATTATATTAATTAAAAACAAGAAATGAAATTGATTGGGATTTGGATTTGAGGTTTGATTTAGATTCCAAACATGCCTATGTACCCCATTGAATGGGGATCAAAACCCACGTAGTTCATTCCAAGATTAAGTGGAGGGGTTTAAGGGTTGACCAGATTGATGGATTTGATTTGCGTTTGTGGGTGAGAGGAAAAGGTTGATACCTTTATGTTTAGAGGGCATAGAGTTTTGCCAGACCCAGGTTTCATTTTATAGGGACTGGGTGATTGGATTGATTGGAAGATTAATTAATTAATTAAAAAGATTAATTAACTAATTAATATGATGAAAAAGATGGACGGATTAATTAATTAAAAAGATTAATTAATTAATTTGGATGAAGGGTGGATGAAGGAAAATAATTAATTTGATTTTGAAAAATTGATTAAAAAGATTAATTAATTAATTGAGTGATTAATTAAAAAAAGAGCTTTAGTTAATTAAAAAGATTATTAACTTGGTTAGGGTGAGATAATTAATTAATTAAAAAGATTAATTAATTAATTAGGGAGTGGTTGAAGGGAGAAGAAGAAAGAAATTAGAGGATAGCTATCAACTCTAACTTATGGGGGTGTATTGAAATGAGGAAATGGAAAAGCTATTTATAGGAAAATAAGGTGAGGATGATTTAGGAAGTGAAAATGTAAAAAGATATAAAGGGTAGGCCTAAAAAAGCGCTAAAAAAAAAAATCATTTTGTTGGCATTTTGGTCAATTTATTCAAGTAAGGGCACAAACTAGGTGCGACTTTATGCATACTGACATGGATTCGTGTCAGCTTTGCTTAGCTCCTCATCAGACAAATATGGCCGCCTTGCCTCTCTGGCATAGATCCACATAGACTCTAACACGGATCTATATCAGTTTGACATATTGCCATGTAGTAGGTCCGACTCGCTTTTTAAGGTCTTTTTTTGGTTAATTTTCAAAGGTTTTGGGTTAATTTTTTAGACTTTTGGGTTAGTTTTAAGAGTTCTAGAGTTCAAAAATCTTATCAGTCAATATTGATACCTCAAAATTAATTTTAGAATAGCTGGGCAGTCAGTTTAAGAGAAAATTCAGTTAGTTTTTTAAAAAATACTATATGGTACAAAAGGTCTGGTCAAAGTAGGAAAAGTGTTAGTGTTTGAAAATGAAATATCATCGTAATAATGTGACTGAAAGTCCATTTGATCCATGCTTCCCCCTTGACACCTACCCGCTAGCCGGCTAGAGGGACCACCATGCTAGTTTTGCATAGCGTATTAAACTTAGCAAGTGTTAAGGTGCGGCTAAATGATGAGAGTGCAAAATTAGGTGTTCACACATATAAATAGTCCTTCCATTTCTTCGTTTCACACACCCTTTATGTTAGAGTTGATAGCTATCTTCTAATTCTTCTCTTTTCTCCCCCCAACCACTCCCTAGTTAATTAATTAATCTTTTTAATTAATTAATTAATCACTTTTTCAAAATCAAATTAATCATTTTTCCAAATTCAAGCTTTATCCAAATTAATTAATTAATACTTTTAATTAATTAATCCATCCATCCATTTTATCACATTAATTAGTTAATTAATCATTTTAATTAATTAATTAGTCTCTCAATTAATCTAATCACTTGGTCCCAATAAAACAGAATTTCGGTCTAGTAAAATTTTCTGCCATCCAAAAGCAAAGGTATCAACCTTTTCTTCTCACCCATAAACCCAAATCAAATCAATCAATCCCAAGGATTAAACAAAAACAAGAACAAAGAAAAGCTTGACCCAACTCACACCTATTAAAGAGAACCAAAACTATAAGGGATGAGCGCCACAAGTTGCCTTGATAAGCTCGAGGATGAGCGCCACAAATTGCCTTGATAAGCTTAGATTTGAGCAACTAAGAAGAATTTCACAACAATGTGAAGAAAACTCTCAAATTTCATTAATTATAATTTTTTTTTAGTTTATAACTCAATTGAGTTTATATATGAGCTTAATTGAGTTTTCATATGCGCTAAAATCATAACCCTAGAATCAGATAACATCTAAGAAATCTTATTCTAGAAGGAAACTAATCTTTCTAATTGAAAATATCTTTCCTAAATTAAAGAAACTAAAATAAATTTGATTAGATCTCAAAATATATCAAGTCTAGGCCCCACAAACATTAGGAATATGCTAAAAACAATAAAAATATAGAAAAACAGTAAAATCCAGCGTGTTATGCCTGTAATTCGTGTCGCAGTCACTATGAATAGAAGCTTCGGTTTTCTATTACGCTCGTGACAACTATTATAGTTGTGACACATTCAGCTTTTAGCTTATTCTTCCAATTCCAAGTTTTTTCATCATCTTGCATCCATAGATAAGTTTTCATTCTTAGTATAGCTTTAAAAATCTCTTGGAAAGCTTAAAGTCTTCTAGAATAGGTTCTTAGACTTATGTCTCTATGAATATGCCTTGTAAAGCTTTCTTAAAGTCCTTTATATTCATGCTTTTGTGATCTAATTGGAAGCTCTTTTGTAGGCTAGTTAGGATCATATCACTATAACTTAATGTAACCCTTCTTAAGACTATATTTTCGATAGGTCCTCTCCACTCGAGAGTCAGTTTTCTCTATTTGAGAAGAAAAGTTAACCTTTCGTAAGTCTAAGGTTTTCCATTTCTTGGAATCTTTTTGTCACAACCCATACCCTTTCTAGGAGTTTCATGACAATTTGCTTGATTTTAGAGCTATTGTGACAAAGTGTGTGCTTTCATGAAATTTCATGTGCTATGTGATTTATGAGCAAATGGCATAGTAGACTACTACTAATATGCGTAATATGAATTATGAACATGAAATAGGTAATTTATGTGAAGTGCATATGCATTAATTAATTTAATGCATATAAAGTGAATTTTCATCCACAAAGTAATTTTTAAGCATAAAATAATTTTTATAAGCATTTTAAAAATATTTTAAATTAAATATTTTTAGGGGAATTTTAATGAAAATAAGAAGCAAAAATGTTTTATTTTTAATACATGTTAATCAGCCCATAAATTGGTTTAAAAATCTAATTTACCAAAAGTCCAAGACACCTAAACAATTCTAACCTAACTCATTAATGGCAATCTTGTAATTTTGCATCAAAACCCTAAAACCTAAGCTATATTCAGCCTCCCCTTGTATTTTGTGGCCCCCATTCTATTTCTAATCAGATTTTATAGAATTCTTCCTTTAAAATTTCTCTCTTGGCCAAAAATCACAAGGTGCCTCTAAACTTTGTGATTTTGTGATCTTCTTTATATGTTTCTCTTTTCTTTCAAGTTAATTTCCAAGTTTTATGAAACTAATCAAGAGTAATCTATATAGGGCTATATAATTTCTGATTTTCTCTTTATTATATTTGACCAAGGCTTGTTCTTGGAGGAACAAAACTGATTTCCAGCTGTAAATATATCTCTTTCTTCTCAAATCCATCAAAGGTGAATCCTAAAACCTAAAAGTTAAAATTTTCATGCATATATACATTGGAAGGTGTGTGATTTATTTATTTCCCATCCTAAACTAATTTTAGTCATGTTTATATGAAAAATATTGATTTAAATCATATGTTTATATATTACTGTAATGATCAAAAAGTATGAAAAGTAAGAAAATCCATGGTTTCCCATGGTTATAGTGATTCGACCAAGGTTGGGATTTTGATCCCAAGGCCTGTAATTTTTGTAAAATTGATTTTAGTGATTATTGATATATATATATATGAATAATAAATAATTTAATTGCATGTTGGTTAAAGGAGTAACTCTAGAAAACTCTTAAAGTGGTTTAGCTTATACCTAAGGTCTCTAAAACCCTACTTGACATGTTTGGCTAAATGTGTACATGATTAAGTGGCACATGAATTAGGTTTTGTGATGTGTTAATTGTGAATTAATGATCTTAAGTTGCTTATTAACTTAATTATATAATTTGCCCCAAAGGAGACAAGCATGACTCTTTTAGGGTTTACTTGTTAAAGTTGATATATATGAAAAGTATTAACTATACCAAGTTGGAAGTTAAATTAAATTGATATTAAGATTATGATTCATTGTATTTTGCTTTAGAAAAGTCTTGATATGAATTATTATATGAATTCATGTGAGCCTAAAAGGGTAAAGTGTGCAGGACTTAAAAGTTAATATGTTATGTACAAGTGATGAGTGCACTTCTAAGTATAACTCCAAGTACACGTGACTGATATATATGCATGAGCTAGTTATAGGATAGCATAATGTAATGTTAAGCCAGTACTAAGTATTGAATTGTAATGTTATGTTAGAGCTTAGGAATTGCTAGAAGTGCAAGGGCTACGAGTATTAGGAGCTAAGGAACCACAAGACAAGTAAACATTATGTTCATGTTACAAGTACAAGTTATCATGATATGTGAACCTTTGAGATTTTTGAAACCCTAGCTCCTTTTCATCATAAGTTATAATTACATGATTTCTTTGTTAAGTTTGGGTTGCCAAAGGATGGTTAGGTCTAAAACTATTATCGACCATTCAATTAATAGAAAAGAGCCTTTGTGATTATTGTCTTACCTTACATTCCTTCTAGAATCACACTATTGTTTATCCTTTATTCAATGAGCTAAACTTCTATTACTACTATTATATATATGATTGCATTATTTAATGCTATTGTTATAAGTGGTTGCCATTAGTTCTTGCTATGATACCTGTGAACCCTTATATATAGAAATCCTCATGCTAATGCGAGGAATCATCAGAACCTATGCACATGGCTTTATCCGATGGATAAGGGTGGTGTATCCACCTCAGCTAGAAGGGGTAGTTTTATCCATAGAGCCTTATCAGTTTTACACTCCTTTACAAGTTAGGAGTTGGAATTTGGTATGATTCCACCTCTTCCTTATGTGATTGAGTGAATAAAGCAAAATCCATCACTCTACAAGTTACAAGTTTGATTTATGTGAAACTTTATAAATTACAAACTATGACTTATGAACCCTTCTAAAGGGATATGTGTTATTATACAAGTTGTATTGTTTACTCATTGAGATCATCTATCTCGCCCCTTTTACTTGTGTGGTTTCAAGTAAGTGTTATGAGGAGGCAAGGTGATAGCTCAAGTAATCTACTCCACTTGAGCATATTCCCTTGTCTAAGTCTACACAAATATTATGATATGCAGAGTCGCTCTTAAATGCTCTAGGTATTTTTGGAGCATTATTCAATTGATGATTAAATTGAAGTCTTAATTATTCTTGTTCTTAAGGATTACCTTTATTATTGTTTATTCAAGTTAATGCATCTGATTTTGGGATGATCCTTGGTCATGTTTAATTATGCATGAGAGGGTCCTACGGGCATGGGTGACCTTATATCTCCCCATATTCTAGGACCATAATATCTTAGAAGTTGGGATATGACAAAGTTAGTATCAAAGCTGTAGTTTTAAGTCTAGTTTAGACTTGTCTATTTATTGGGTTGATAAAGTATAATCTTGAAGCATAGGAATTTTCCTTATATATCAATTATAATCCATCATTAGGATAATTCCATGAAATCTTAATAAGCTATAGTACTCCTTATTATTATTTTGTGTGCCTTATGATTCTCTTTCCAAATGACCAAGAAGAGTACCCTTATAGAGGATCATAACCTAAAGCACCTCACGTGTCATATAAGAGGACCTAGCTAGAAAATTTTAAGAGGGTAATGCTTATGATCCACCTCAAGAGGAAGAAGACTCTTAATGAGAAGGACCCTATAGAATGTATAGATTACAAATGGATTTAAAGTAAGATTCAGAGATTTGAAAGAGAATGCTTAGACCTGATGAAGGAAAATCGACATCTAATGTCCCTAGTA
The DNA here is from genome assembly GCA_947687605.1 of Reutealis trisperma. Lineage (NCBI taxonomy): Eukaryota > Viridiplantae > Streptophyta > Magnoliopsida > Malpighiales > Euphorbiaceae > Reutealis > Reutealis trisperma. Next base: position 502,961 of record CANTUT010000206.1, on the reverse strand, counting down.
CATGCTTTAAGGGAGGACGTGGAACAAATTAAGGCTAGAATTGTTAAGTGATAAGTACTTAATTGACAACACGTTACCCCTTGTTTTTAATATATTTTATCCTTAAATTGAGTTTGATTTGTTTGTTAAGTGCTTTTCCAGAGTTCCTTTAGTTAACCCGATGCCAAATGATGCCATAACCAAATGTGACTCATAATGGTGAAATATCCAAGCCAAAATGCTAACTTTTGGAAGAAGATGGGCAGCCACCACTCAAATCCCAGCTAGGATTCCACCCATGTAGGCAAACACCACTGAAATCCTAGCTGGGATTCCACCCATGTGATAAGAGCAAATTAGAAATACATCCACTAGCCTCCCACTAGTGGAGGCACCATTGAGATTTCAACCGTGGACCCATAGTGTTGTTGGCACCACTGGAATCCCAGCCGTGGCTCCAGTGGTGTGAGGTTAAATTCTAGCAATATAAATCAGATCAAATAGCATCTTAAGGGGGAGCCACCACAAAGCAAAAATAGAGATTTAAAAGGGTTGGCTAAGCCCTAGAGTCATGGAAAAGGCTTGAAGGCTAGAGATGTTGAGGGCTTAATCGAATCAATGACCAAGATCCAAGTGGATGTGGAAGATTGAAGAGAAGATTTCAAAGAACATCTTTAAGATCTATTTGAAATTTCTTCTTCTTTAATTTTTTGCATCTTTGTTCTTTAATTTTAATATGAACTAATTCTATTTGTGATGAACCCTAGTTTTGATTGTATAGATTGAAGGATTTAAAATTTAATCAATTCATCTTTGGTTGTTTTATTTTCATGATAAATCTATTTATCCCAATTAGCAATTGCTAGCTTGTTAATTGGATATTGTTTCTATATTAGACAAGTAGAGATACCCTAGTATAGATAGATCACTCATGGGAATAGAGAGTTGATTGGGGTGCTAGAGATAGACCTACAAGACTTCTATAGATGTTAATCTCTTGAACTTATTGTTCCTCTCATTTGATTATAGATTGAGAAAAGATTCCCCTGTAATACTTAGGAAATTAGGGATTTAATTGCTTGAGAAAGGTTTTTATCTAATTTAGTGAGAGTCCAACTCAATCCATTGTTTGATATGCATGAAAAATTAGGGAGAGTTATATCTAGATTAGCTTTGCCTAGATTATTTCCATTAATATCATTTACTTGCTTTCTTAGGTTAGCTTAATTAATTTAGCTTAGTTTAATCAATCTACATTTTGATCAACTAGACAATAGTCAAAGTTTGCGCTGGTACTTATACACTATCTTCATAAAGACGATACTCATATTCACTACTTTATTACTTGATAACGACCTGTGCACTTGCAGTTTGTTAGTGTGCATTTCGGCACATCATTGAGCAGATAGGAGATTATGAACCTAGAGATCCCTACAAAATTTATGGTAGGGATGGGCATACTAACTCTATATGTTCTCTTATCCACTACTCACCATTTAGATCCTTGTCTTCAACTGGTTGCAAGCTGGATAAAGACCACTTTTGCTATCAATGTGGTGGCATTGGTCATATTGCTCTCGATTGCCCTCCTAATGAGCATTTGCCTATTCAACCTTGGAAGTTATCTGATGATCGCCTTAATGAGGGACACAATTATAGACTTGAGCTAGTAGTTGGTAACTATTAGCCTAATGGCATAGGACTTATATGATATGGATGACATTATATGACTACTTAGCTATTTTACATAGGTTTGATTTTTTTTTTAAACTATTGCTTATAAGATGAGTGACTTTTATATGATAGGAGAGTTTATTATGCTATAAGTTATATGTTATATGATAAGGATACATGCTATGATTTGTGATAGACACTATCAAATATGTGCCCTGTGATGTGATAATAAATGATGTGTGCTCTTGTTAAATGCATGGTAAGTATGATTTGTTAATAATGGGGTTAAAAGGGTTAAAAGTGAGTTAGCACTGAATACCGTCACCTATTATAGCATAGCTACTTGACCTGTTAGGGCTAATGAGAAGACAGTATCAAACATTACTTCAGATGCTACCTCTATACCTGTGAGGTCGAGAGAGAGGTCTAACTCGAGAGTACCAACCATGGGCTCTAGTGAGTAAGCCTTTTCACAAGAGGTTGAAGCTATGCACAAGGAGATGAAGGACTTATACAAAGAATTAGATGAGCTACAAGCTCAAAAGCAAAAAGTGCCGCTAACTCAAGAAAGAGAATGGAGTTCCACCTCTCATGGTAATGGCACCTGTACGGAAAGAAAGGAAGCAACTACTCGATGAGGGAATGATTATTCCATATTCAATAACTTACAACCACCTACCTTTTGTGGTGAGGAGGGTGATTGTAATAATCTATACCTACCCTAGGAGTTTTGTGACTAAATTTCTTGAATTTAGTACTATTATGATAAAATATGTGCTTTTATGAAAATTCATATGTGGTGTGATTGATGAGTATGTGGCATGTTATATTAGTTCTAATATGCATAATATGAATTATTATGGTGAAATAAGTGATTTATATAAAGTGCATGAGCATAAAATAATTTATCACACATAAAATGAATTTTCATGAAAAAATCAACTTTTAAGCATAAAATAACTTTTATGAGTATTTTTAAAATATTTTTAAATAAATATTTTGGGGGAAATTTTCATGAAAATAATAAGAAAAATATTTTATTTTTAATTATGTATAATCAGCCCATAAATTAAGTAAACGGCCCAATTTTCCAAAAGCGTACTACACCAAAACACTTCTCACCTAGCTCATTAAGGGTAAACTTGGAAATTGGCCAAAACCCTAAATATTTATACCAAAAATTTGGCCAACCCTAGTAGTAGTAGCCACCATTCTATTTTCTATCATTTTCCAATAGAAAATTCTCTTAAAAATATTCTCTTAACTGAATTTCATAAGGTGCCTTCAAACCTTGCATTTTCTCGACCGTTTTCATAAGTTTTTCTCTCTTTTCAAATTACTATTTGATTTCTATGAAACTAATCATGAGAAAATTATTTTGGACTATTTATTTACTGATTTTCTATTGATTAAATTTGTCCTAGGTGAATTCTTGAATGAGAAATCGATTTTTCCTTTGACACCTCTCTACACGAATCCTCTAAAGGCGAACCCAAAAACTCAAAATTTGAAATTTCATGCATGAACACAAGGGGGGCTACCAATTCTTGCATTATTATGTTTTAAATTGATTTTTTTTTATGTTTAGATGAAAAATATTAATTTAAATTATATTTTTATATATTACTATAATGAACAAAAAACACTGAAAAGCAAGAGAACTCGTGATTTTCACCCTACAACCTAACATTGGAATTTTCTTGCATAGGTAGTATCAAGGGCTACTGATTTGTGTATATTTGGATTCTAAACTAATTTTTGTTATGTTTGGATGAAGAATAATGGTTTAAATCATGCATTTACATATTACTGTAATGACTGAAAAGTACCAAAAACAAGAAAGATTCATGGTTTCCATCCTAGAACCTAAAGTTAGAAAATTTTCATGCATATATATTTATATAGGTGCCAATTCATATATATAAATATTCTAAAATGATTTTTCCATATTTATATGAAAAATATTAGTTTAAATCATGTGTTTGCATATTACTGTAATAAACGGAAAGTGTGAAAAGTAATAAAGTTCATGATCTTACTTGATTGTATAATTCATCCTACATTGGGAATTCAATCCCAATGTCTATAATTTTTATATAATATATTTTAATGATTATTGACATATATACATGAATGATAAATGCATGTTGATTAAAGGAATAACTATAGACAAGTCTAGAGACAATAGGGTATACCTAGGGTTTCCAAATATGTTTATGTGATAAGTGATATGGGAAATAAGGTTTATGATGAGTTAATAATGAGTTGATGAACTATATATAATGATAATTAGAATAACAGTGTTTTATAGATTTAAGTGATCTTATATCTCCCTAAACTTTTAGATAGTCACAGCCTAGAAATTCGGGTCGTGACAGTTTATGTCTCCATGTTTTGCTAAGAGTTTGGGTAGAGAGAAGGAATTAATTAATCAACCACTAGTAGTGTCAACTACTTTGGGAAAGATGATGAAAGTAAAATACATATTTAAGGACTATAAGGTAGACATTGATAGATAAAAACTTCCAGTGGAGTTGTTAGAACTTGATGTACTAGAATTCAATGTAATCTTAAGAATGAATTGGCTATATGAGCATAGAGCTCGTATTGACTGTAGAAAGAAGCAAGTAGAATTTCAAACCAAGGATGGGGAAGAGTTCATATATCAAGGAGATAGGAATGAGAACCCTTTAAGTTTGACATTAGCTTTGGGAGTTAAAAGGATGTTAAGGAAAGGGTGTCAAGCATACTTAGCTCACATAGTCGATACAAACAAGGAAGCCGCTGCTCATGGAAAAAGCATACCAATGGTAGATGAGTGCATAGATGTCTTCTCAAAAGATCTATCTAGAATACCATCAGATTGTGAGATCAAGTTTAGCATCAAACTGCTACTGGGCATGCAACCTATATGTAATAACCCATACCCATATAACCAATTACTTGAATTTAGAGTTATTATTGTAAAACGTTTGCTTTTATGAAAATTCATGTATTTTGCGATTGATGAGTATATGGTATGTTAGATTAGTTCTAATATGCATAATATGAATTATTATGGTGAAATAAGTGGTTTATATGAAGTGTATAAGCATAAAATGATTTAATGCACATAAAGTGAATTTTCATGCACAAAGCGAATTTTAAGCATAAAATAACTTTTATGCGTATTTTTAAAATATTTTTAAATAAATATTTTGAGGGAAATTTTAATGAAAATAATAAGAAAAATATTTTATTTTTAATAACCTATAATTAGCCTATAAACAAAATTAAAATGCCCAACTCACCAAAGCCCAATGCACCAAAACACTCTTAACCTAGCTCATTAATGGCAAACTTTTAATTTTGCCAAAACCCTACATATATTAACCTAAATTTCAGCTAGCCCTGATCTTGATAGCCACCATTTTGTTACTCTTCAGAATTTTTATAGAAAAATTCTCTCAAAAATATTCTCTCGATCGAAATTCACAAGGTGCTTTCAAACCTTATGATTTTATGATCGTTTTTGTAGGTTTTTATTTCCTTTCAATTTACTATTTGATTTTTATGAAAATAATCATGAAAAATCTATTTAGGGCTATATGTTTACTATTTTATTGCTATATAATTCAGGGTAGGTGAATTATTTGGAGGAGAAACCGATTTTCAATCGAAAACACAACGCCTTCTTCACGAATCCTCCAAAGGTGAACCCTAAAACTCAAAATTGAAATTTTCATGCAATTTTTCAAGGGGGCTGCCAATTTGTGTGTGAATGTGTTCTAAATTAATTTTTGTTGTGTTTAAATAAAAAATATTGATTTAAATCATATTTTATATGTTACTGTAATGGTCAGAAAGTACAAAAAATAAGAAAAATTCATGGTTTTCATCCTAAAACTTAAAAGTTGGAATTTTCATGTGTATAAAATTCAAAAAGGTGCTGATTCCTTTAGAAAAGCATTATTAAATGATTTCTTTTCATGTTTACATGAAAAATATTGGTTAAAATCATGTTTTGCATATTGCTGCAATGAACGGAAAGTGCTCGATGGGTGCGTTCGGCCTACATTAGGAATTTGATCCCAATGTCTATAATTTTTATATGATATGTTTTAATGATTATTAACATATATAGAAGAATGATAAATGATTAAGTTGCATGTTGGTTGAAGGAATAACTCTAGACAAAGTCTAGAGAGGTTTGGCTTACCTAGGGTTTCCTAGCCCCACAACTATGTTGTGATTAACATGTGTATATGATTAAGTAGCATGTGAATTAGGCCATATGATGTTTTAATTATAAATTAATAATCTTAAATTGGCTATGAGATGGATGGTATGTGTAACAACCCACACCCACCCTAGGAGTTTTCATAACCAATTACTTGAATTTAGGGTTATTACGGCAAAATATGTGCTTTTATAAAAATTCATGTATTATGTGATTGATGAGTATGTAGCATGTTAAATGAGTTCTAATATGTATAATATAAATTATTATTATAGAATAAGTGATTTATATGAAATGCATACGTATAAAATAATTTATTACACATAAAATGAATTTTTATGCAAAAAGCGATTTTTAAGCATAAAATAATTTTTATGAGTATTTTTAAAATAATTTTAAATAAATTTTTTGGGGGAATTTTTAATAAAAATCATAAGAAAAATATTTTATTTTTAATTACCTATAATCAGCCCCAAATTAAATAAAAATCCAAATACCCAAAAACCCAATATACTAAAACACTCATACCCTAGCTCATTAAGGGTAATATTGGAAATTGTCCCAAAACCATAAATATATAATGTGAATTTTGGCCAGCCCTTATATCTAACAGCCACTATTCTATTATTTCATTATTTTGGTAGGAAAATTCTCTCAAAATTATTCTCTTTACCGAAATTCACAGAATACCTTCAAACCTTGCGATTTCTTGACCGTATTCGTAAGTTTCTCTCCTTTCAATTCATTATTTGATTTCTATGAAACTAATCATGAAAAAATTACTTTTGAACTAAGTCTTTACTAATTTCTACTGATTTAATTTAGTTTAGGTGAATTTTTGAAAGAAAAATTAATTTCTCTAACGAAAACACATTTCCACGTGAATCCTTTAAAGGTGAATCCTACAACTCAAAAATTGAAATTTTCATGCATAAACTCAATAAAGGTAGGGCAATTTTTGCATTATTGTATTCTAAACTGTTTTTTGTTGTGTTTAGATAAAAAAATATTGATTTAAAACATATTTTGTATATCACTGTAATGACCAAAAAGTTTTGGAAAACAAGGAAATTCATGGTTTTCGCTTTAGAATTTAAAAGTTCAAAATTTTCATGTGTATGGACCCTAATGGTTGCTAGATTATATGGATTAATATTCTAAATGGATATTTGTTAAGTTTAGATGGAAAATAATGATTTAAATTATGTGTTTACATATTACTGTAATGATCAGAAAATATCGGAAAGCTAGAAAACTCATGATTTTCACTCTAAACCCTAAACTTGGAATTTTCATGCACGGGAACTGTCCATGGTTGACTGGTTGGTGTGTATTAGTGTTCTAAACTAATAATTATTGTGATTGAATGAAAAATAATGGTTTAAATCACATATTTAGATACTGCTGTAATGACCGGAAAGTAACGAAAATAAGAAAACTCATGGCTCTTCATCCTAAAATTTAAAGTTGAAAATTTTCATGCATATGGATTTATATATGTACTGATTCCTACATATTTATGTTGTAAAATGATTTTTATTTGATTTACATGAAAAATCTTGATGCAAATGATGTTTCTATATATTACTATAATAGACGGAAAGTGCGAAAAGTAAGAAAATTCAGTTTTCTCTTTTAAAGGGCATTCAACCTACAATGGAATTTTTATCTCAATGTCTATAAATTTTATCTGATGCATTTTGTTGATTATTGACATGTATGTATGAATGATAAATGGTTAAATTGCATGTTGATTGAAGGAATGACCCTAGACAAGCCTAGAGACAATTTGGTATACTTAAGGTATCTTAACCTTATGTTATGATTAATATGTGAATGTGATTGGATAATATGGAAGTAGGTTGTATGAGGAGTTAATAATGAGTAAATAAGAGATAAGCATGATGCTTAAAGGGTTATTTGTTAAGTTGATATATATAGAAGTGTTAAGTGTACTAAGATGATTGTTAAAGTGAATTGATATTAAGGCAATGATATTGTGTTGACCATAGAAAGGTATTGACATGATTGTAATGTGTTCTCATATGGGCCTATAAAGGCTAAGTGTACAAGACTTTTAAAGTCAACACGTGATTTGCAAGTGATGAGTGCACTTCTATGTGTAACTCTAAATGTATGTGAATGTTATATGCTCATGGGGTAGTTATGGGATATGATAGCATCATGATTAAATAAATACTAAGTATTGAATTAAATATTATATTAGAGCTTAATGAGCTTCAGAGGTTCAAAAGGGCTATATGTACTAGGAGCAAATGAACCACAAGGTGAGTAAACACTGTGTTCATGCTATAAGTGTGGGTAAACATTATGCTATTATTACAAGTACAAGCTATCATAATTGTGTTATGGAAACCTTGAGACTTCTTGAAACCCAAGTTCACTTTATTTTAAATTTGATTGTATGATTTCTTTATTAACTTGGGTTGCTAAAGGACAATTGGTCCAAAGCCATTATTGTTTGTTCAATGATGTGAAAGATCCTTCATAATTGTTGCCTTACCTTATTTTCTTTCTAGAACCACACTATTCTTTTATCTCCTATTTAATAAGTTGAATTGCTATAGCCAATATGCTATATGCTATTACTTTTATTAAGTGCTATTGTTATAAGTGATTACCATTAGCTCTAGCTATAGTACCCATAACCCTTTTTAGGCAGAAATCCTCAAACCGATGCGAGTAATCATCAGCTTTATGATCCTCGTATTGATGCGAGTAATTATCGGCTATGTATTTGAGCGATTTTGGTAATAGCCCTCGCTCTATGTGTTCAAGTGATTATGGCAATAGCCTTCACTCTATATGTTCTAGTGATTATCACAATGGCCTTCACTTTATGTGTTTGAGTGATTATGGTAGCAGCCTTCACTCTATGTGTTATATGTTATAAGTATGATTTCTACGAACCCTTCTAAATTGCAAACTCTGAACCATGACTATGAATTTTGAATCATGAACTACAAGTTATGAGTTTTGAGCCTTTCCTAAGGGATATGTGTTATTGTATAAGCCCTATTATTTACTGATTGAGATCATCTATCTCACCCCTTCTTCCTTGTGTGGTTCTAGGTGAGCATTATGAGGAGGCAAGGTGATCGCTCAAGCTACCTACTCTGCTTAGGAAATTCCCTTGTCAAAGTTATAATAATACCATACTATGTTGAGTTCTTAGATGCTCCAGGAGTTATTATAGGAACTTTATTTTAGAATATTTTATTGGTGATTTTATTTGGAGTCTTATTATTATTTTCTTATGAATTGTATTAAAGTATATTTTTAGCTTCTGCGACTTAAGGTTTTTCCTTTATAAAAGTTTTTTTTTAAGTTAATGCATGAGGTTCGGTACCATCCTAGGCAAGATTATTATATGCATGAGTGGGTTCTATGGGCATGGGTGACCTTATGTCTCCCTATGTTCTAGGACCATTATGTCTTCGAAAATGGGATGTGTCAAAGATGGTGTCAAAGCTGTAACTTTTAAAGTCTAGTTTAGACTTGTCTATTTATTGGTTGGTTAAGTATAATCCTAGAGCATAGGAATTTTCCTATTATGTTACTTATAGTCCATTGCTAGTTTAGTTCCTCAAAAATCTAAAAAGCTATAGTACTCTTTATTATTGTTTGCTTGTGTGCCTCATAATTCCTTTACCAATGCTCGAGGACCATGACCCATAGCATTGCGTGTGGCATGCAAGAAGACATAGGCAGAAATTTTCAAAAAGGCCATGCCTGTGATCCACCTCAAGAAAAAGAAGACTCCTAATGAGGAGGACCCAGTAGAGTGTCTAGGTTATACCTAGATTCAAAGTAAGATGTAGAGCTTTGAAAGATACTGCTCAAACTTGATGAAGGAAAATCAACATTTGTGGTGCCTAGTGCATGCTATGAGAAAGGATGTGGAGCAGCTTAAGACCAAAGATGTTAAGCTGATGGGAGATTGTACACCTGGAGATTCAAGCTACTCACCATCTAAGACTTGTCCTCGATATGTTGTGCTGAATTAGGATTTACTCTGCTATAAGTGTCATAGTTTCGATCACATTTCTACAGAGATGTTGAGCAGATGGGAGATTGTACACCTAGAGATTCAGGCTACTCACCATCTAAGACTTGTCCTTGATAGGTCGTGCTGAGTCAGGATTTACTCTGCTATAAGTGTCATAGTTTCAATCACATTTTTATAGATTACCCTCTTATCGATTACTTGCCTAAGGGACCATGGGAACTACCTAACATTCATCTAGATGAGGGGCACAGTTGAGGTTTGTGCTAGTAGTTAATAATTATTAGCCTAAGGGTATAAGCGTGAATGACGTTATTTGATTGCTTAGTGACTTAGTGTGCATTGATTCTTTTGCATATGTCATGATTCACTTCTATATGATTAGAGAATTCAAAATGCTACAAGTTATATGTTACATGATTATGATACATGATACATGCTATATGCTATATGACATATGCTATGTGATAAGTGATATATGATATGTGTCTTGTGATATGATATGATGGGTAATCATGAAAATGCATGATAAGTATGATATTTTGATAATGGGGTTAAGTGGATTAGAAAGATAAGTTGACTAAATTTTGATCCAATTTAGATTAATGATTGATGGGTATATAATGTTATAAGGTATGAAATGCTTACGTGTTACAATGTTTTGATATATGAATTATATGGAGTTATTAAATAATAATTATGATTAATGCCATAAGAAAAGAAATGATATTTAGTAATGATCAGTAAGAGAATGAACAAACAATTACATTATATATACATAAGTATACTGTATGAAGTAAGTGAAGTACATTAAGGAATTTGTGGCTTAGATGCTACTATATAGACTAGAACAATAAAAAAGCTAGGAATTTCTCTATCACTTATGTTAATATCGAGTATAGTCAAAGGAGGAATATTAATCTAGTGTGATTTAAAAAGAAGAAGGTATTATTCCCATTTGAAATTCTAGTGCAAGATGCTTGATTGATTCTGGTGCTATGCATTCATTTGTGCCTTTAAGTTTTACTAAGAGTTTTAGTAGAGATAAGGAATTATTGAATGAACCCTTAGTAGTGTCAACTCCTTTAGGAATAATGATGGAATTAAAGTATGTATTGAAGGACTGTGAGGTAGATATTGATGGATGGAAACTTCCTGTTGAGTTCTTAGAATTTGATGTCCTAAAATTTAATATGATCTTTGGAATGGATTGGCTATATGGTTATGGAACTTGTATTGACTATAGAGAAAAGTAGGTAGAATCTTAAGCTAAGGATAGGGAGAAATTTGTGTATCAAGGAGATACATATGATTAAGGTCCAGTAGCATAATCATGAAATAGATAAGTACACTTAGGAAGCCGAGGAAGAGATGCAGCAGAAGCATCCCTAGTTTTCGAGAACGTATGAGTAAGTATTTAAATTCAATGAGGAATTTCTTTTAAGAGAGGGAGACATAAAAAGATAAGTATTCTCAGACTTGTAATGATGACAAAAGGATAAGTATGATGCTACGTAGTTTTAAAAATATAAATAGTTTTGAATATACCTAAAAAGGGTTTAAGTTCTCTAGATGAGAAATGTTCTAAAGTGTTAGATACAATAATGTTCAATTGAGGTTACTAGAAAATTTGGTAGTGATCTTTAGTACAGAAAGAATTTTTATTGAGATAACCTAGAATGGCATAGATTTGGAAAGATATAAGAGTTGCATAGAGATTTCATTGAATAGCAATGGTATTAGAAGGTTTATTATTTTAATATAGATAAGTTAAACGAATAGGAATGTGAAGTATAGCAAGATGTAAGTGGAAAACCTAAAGTGAGATGACATTATGAACTAAAAGTATAAAAAAAAATTATAAGGCATTGAGTAATTAAGTAATGGTAATGATGTATATATTATACAGAAAGAGAGTAAGTCTGAAATAGTTATAAGAAGTTTATTTGGGATTGTAAATTAATAGAATGCAAGTTCGTTTGGGATATGATATATATAGGAATGTTTGTTAAGTTTAAATATGTTTTAATTGATAAATGATGAGAGCGTAGAAATTGAATGTTAGCAAGGTATTAAATATGAAAATATTTATTGAGATTATAATAGATTAAGTAATAATTATTAATATGGAAAGAGGATTATCGAATATCAATTGGAGTTATTAATTTGGAATTATCTGTTGGATCTAATATGATAAATAATGAATGGACGTGGGGATTAAGGTGTGTGATCCTCCTGCCGATGTGAGCAATCATCAGCTATGTGATCCTCATATTGAAGTAAGTAATCATCAGCTATGTATTCGAGTGATTTTGGCAATAACCTTCACTCTATGTGTTTGAGTGATTATGGCAATAGCCTTCACTCTATGTGTTCGAGTGATCATGGTAATAGCCTTCACTATATGTGTTCAAATGATTATGGCAACAACCTTCACTCTATGTCTTATGTGTTATAAGTGTAATTTCTGCAAACCTTTCTAAATTGCAAACTCTAAACCATGACTATGAATTTTGAACCAAGAACTATAAGTTATGAACTATGAGCCCTTTCTAAGGGATATGACTATATAAGCCTTATTGTTTACTCATTGAGATCATCTATCTCACCTCTTTTTCCTTGTGTGGTTTCAAGTGAGCATTATAAGGAGGCAAGGTGATCGCTCAAGCTACCTACCCCGCTTGGAAAATTCCCTTGTCAAAGTTATAATAATACCATAATATGCTGAGTTCTTAGACACTCTAGGGGTTATTATAGGAACTTTATTTTGGAATATTATATTGGTGATTTTATTTGGAGTCGTATTATTATTTTCCTATGGATTATATTAAAGTATATTATTATTTTCCTTGGCCTTGTCTCTGAGCTTGGCTAAGGTCGAAAACTCGATTGCTGCCAATGAATTGAATAGAGGTGTGATCAGTCCTCTAAGGAAATGATTGACACGACTTGCTTTAGTAGGAACGATATTGACAGTGAAACGACTAAGTCGGTTAAACTCCTTAGTATAATCAGACATAGACATTCTTGGCCTTTGCTTCAGTTGCTCGAACTGCAATGCCCTATCTTGCCTTTCTCCTTCTAGTAAGAACTGATCCATTACTTCTTGCTTAAATTCTCCCCACATAGGTGGGTCAGCTCCATAAAGTCGTTCTTCGATATTCCTCTCATACCAGTACCAAGCTTCTTTCTTGAGTTGGAGTCCTACCAACTCAATCACTCGAGCATCTGAGCAAGATAAACGGCGAACTAGCTTATCCATCTCATCCAAAAATTCGTGAGGGTCATCTCCTTCCTCACCACAGAAAGTAGGTAGTTGCAGCTTCTTAAATTCCGCCACAGTCATTCCTTCGTCAGGTAGTCATTTCCTCTCTCTCCAAGCAGGTGTCACTACTGCAGGTGGCATAACTCCATTCCTCTCTTGAGTTGGCGATGCTTCCTGCCTTTGAGCTCATAACTCATCTAGTTCCTTGCACAAATTTCTTATTTCTTTGCACATGGCATGCACTTCTTGCAAAGTCGCTTGCTCACTAGAGCCCATAGTTGATGCCCTCGAGTTGGATCTTTCCCTTGACCGTATAGGTGCAAAGGCAGCATTCGATGCGGTGTCTGATATAACATCGTCATTAGCCCTAACGAATTGGGCAACTGTGCAAACCTTCTTCTTGGGAGGCATTCTGTCTATCATAATAAGGGAATTTAGTACTAATCTCCCATCTTAACCCATTTATTCTCCCCCTTATCCTAGCACACATTATCATGTATTTACCATGTCACATCAATAAGCACATGTCATGTATGAATCGCATATCACATCGTTTTGCACATATCACACATAATAATCATATAGCATAATAATGAAGGAAATCATCTCATCCAAGGTAACTAGGCAATCAAGGAAATCATTCATATCATATAAAGTGCTATGCCATTACGTCGATCATCACATCTACTCGACCTAATTATCGTGTCCACCTCTAGAGCAATCAAGAGCGACATAGCCACTACTGCCACATCGATAGCAAAGAAGATCTCTATCTTGATGGTGGTTAGCTAAAGATGCAGACCTTACTGGCTAGTAGTCTCCTCTATGCTTAATAATCCCTGTCCTAAGCTGCTCCATATCCTCTCTTAGTGCATGAATCATTACCTTAAGACGTCGGCTTTCCTCCTTCAAGTATAAACAGTTATCCTCCAATTTCTGAACCTTACTATATACCCAATCAGGATCTCAGTGCTCCTCAGGGTCCTCTTCTTCGTCAGGGGTCTTCTCTTTTATGGGGCGAATCACAGTTACAACTTTCTCGAGCATCTCTAGCCAAGTCCTTTTATAAGTCACATGGGGTGCTCTAGGTCGTGGTCCTCGAGCAAGCGTAATCTTCTTGGTCATCTATCAGAAGAATCGTAAGGCAAGCAAACAATAACAAGGATTACTAAAATCTACTAGGATTTCACAGAACTATGATAGTGATAGGACTGCAAGTGACATGACAGGAAAATTCCTATGCTCTAAGATTTTACTTAAACAACTCATATATAACAAGCCTAAACTAGACTTTTAAAAACTACGGCTCTGATACCACCTTTGTCACATCCCAACCTTATGAGATATGACAGTCCTAGAACATGGAGAGACATAAGGTCACCCACGCCCGTAGAACCTATTAACATATAACAATCATGCCTAGGATCTTACCGAACCTCTTTCATTAACTCGTTTAAAACATTTAGATAAATACCATAACTGTGAAAGACTTAAAATAAAACATTACATATAAAATCCATAAGAAAAATAATATAAATCTCGATAAGTGTTAATCAACATTCCCGGAGCATCTGAAGATAAAACTTCATAAACATAGTATTATTGATAACTCGAACAAGGAATTCCCTAAGTGAAGTAGGATGCTTAAGCCTTCACCTTGCCTCCTCACATTTGCTCACCTGGAACCACACAAGGAAAAAGGGGTGAGATAGATGATCTCAATGAGTAAACGAAAAGGCACATACATTATCACATATTCCTTTGAAAGGAAACACATAGCTTATACACATAGTTTATGGTTTATATCTCATGAATCAAGTTGCAATTTAGCAAGGGTTCAATTTAGCAAGTTTGTAGAAATCACACTTATAACACATAGAGAGTGAAGACTATTGCTCAATTCACTCGAAACACATTGAGGAGAGGTGGCCTTTGCCAAAATCCAACTCCTATCACGTGGAAAGTATGAAGCTGATCAGGCTCCACAGCTAGAATCGCCCCTTCTAGCTAAGGTGGATACACTACCCCTATCCATCGGGTTAAGACCATGTGTATAGGTTCCGATGATTACACGCATCGGCACGAGGATTCTGCATAAAGGTAAAGGTACCATAGCTAGAGCTATTGGTAAACACAATTAACAATATCACATAAGACAATGATAACATGTAATTCAATATCAATAGTAGTTTGGCTTTCAATAATAAAACAATGAAAGTGTAGTTCCAGAAAGAATATAAGTTAGGGTGTTAATCACAAAAAAATTCTCATTGGATAAACAAAATAGTTTTAGACCAAATGTCCTTTGGCAACCCAAGCTTGACAAAGAAATCATATAATAAAATTAAAATGGAAAGAACTTGGGTTTCAAAGATCATAAGGTTCACATAACAATATATCACATTCTTGTAACACAATAAAATGTTGTTTACACTTATAACATGAATACGATGTTTACTCACCTTGGGGTTCCTTTGGTCCTAGTACACGTAGCCCTCTTTTGCACTTCTAAGGCTCCTCAAACTCTAACATAATATTTGATTTAATACTTAGTATTTATTTACTCATGATGCTCTTATCCCATAACTACCCATGTACATATAGCATACACATACACTTAGAGTCCACACATAGGTGTACTCATCACTTGCACATATCACGTTGACTTGAAAGTATTGCATACTTAGGCCTTATAGGCTCACATGAAAACACATTGCAATCATGTCAATACTCTTTTAAGGTCATCACATTATCATTACCTCAATATCAATTCACTTGTCAATTATCTTAGTTCACTTTACACTTCCATACATGTCAACTTAACAATTAATTCTTCAAACATCATACTTAACTCTTATGATCCCTTTTACTTCATTAACTCATAATCATATGTCCATCATCAATTCATCATAACTCCTAGTTTCAATTTCCTCAATCACATTTGCATTCTAATCACAATACAAGGTTAAGATACCTTAAGTATACTAATACATTTATGCTTATCTAGGATCATACCTTCAACTAACATGTAATTTCTTCATCTATTATACATACATACATGTCAACAATCACCAAGACACATCACATAAAATTTATAAACATTTGGACAAAATTGTTCATGTAGGCTGAATGCATTCATTAAGGTAAAAACCAAATTCCTCTTCTTTTCATGCTTTCCGTCTATTTTAGAAATATGTAAAAACATGGTTTGAACCAAGATTTTTCATGTAAACATAACCAAAATCATTTTAGAACTTAAATCCATAAGAATTGGCCACTATTGGTGTTAGTAATATAGAAAAATTCAATCTTTTGCATTATAGTGCACAAAACATAAGTTTCCTTGTTTTTGGTATTTTCCGGTCATTTCAGAAATATGCAAACAGGTTGTTTAAACCATTATTTTTCATTCAATCATTGAAAATAGCAGTTTAGAACACATTCCTTCATGAATCAGCAGCCATAGATAGGGTTTATACAAAAAAATTCTAAGTTCAAAGGCTTAGGTGAAAAATCATGAGTTTCCGCGCTTTTCGCGCATTTTGCTTATTTCAGCGATAAACAAACACATGATTCAAGTTATTATTTTTCATCTAAACAAAACAAATATCACATTGGAACACCAATTCATACAAATTGGCAGCCATATACTCATGAACGAATAAAATTTTCTAATTTCCAAGTCCTAACACGAAAACCTTGAATTCTTTTGTTTTTCGAAACTTTTTGGTCATCACATAAATATGCAGGAATATTATTTCATGCAATATTTTTCATCAAAACAAATCAAAAATCAGTTTAGAATACAAATAAGTACAAATTGCCCCCCCTTATGATGTTTATGCAATAAAATTGTGATTTTAAGTTATAGAATTCACCTTTGGAGAAATCATGCGAAAAGAATCGTGTTTTCAGTAGAAAATAAATTTTCTCTTCCAAAAATTCACTCAAACAGAATTGAATCTTTAGAAATCAATAATCAAACAATTAAAAATAATTTTCCTATAATTTATTTCATAGAAAACAGTTTAGAAATCGAAAGAGAATAAGAACTTACGATTACGGTCACGAAATCGCGAAACAGTAAAGTGTTTTCGATATTTCAGTAGAGAAGATTATTTTGAGAGGTTTTTCTACCAGAATACTAAAAGAATAAGGGAATGGCTGCTGGAAACCCTTGTTTGGCCAAAAATTAGAATATATATTAGGGTTTGAGTGAAATTTCCACTTTTACCCTTAATGAAATAGGTTATGAGCATTTTTGTGTAGTAGGCTTTTGGGTATTTGGGCTTTTTCTTTAAAAATTTTGGCTGAATTGATTTAAAATAAAAATAATATTTTTCTTATTAATTTTGGACATTTCCCTCAAAAAATATTTTTTTAAAAATATTTTAAAAATACCTATAAAATTATTTTATGCTTAAAAATTGTCTTATGCATGAAAAATTATTTTATTTAAAATAAATTGTTTTATGCAAATGCACTTCATGTAAATCATTTATTTCATAATGGCAACACATATTATGCATATTAAAATTAATTTAATATGCCACATACTCATCAATCACTTAGATCACAAATTTTCACACAAGCACACACTTAACCTTATAGGTTCTAATTCAAGCAATTTATCATGAAAATTCCTAGGGTGGGTGTGGGTTGTTACAATGAGGTTTTGGTAAGATCTTAGGAAATGTTATTGTATGCATGAGTGGGTTCTATAGGCGTGGGTGACCTTATGTCTCCCCATGTTCTAGGACCATCATATCTCTAAATTTGGGATGTGACACCATATTGATACCACTATATCATATGGCACCTATTAAGTGCTTAACTGACTACATTTTACCACTTGTTCTTAATGTATTGTATCCTTAAATTATGTTTGATTTGTTTGTTTACTGCTTTTCCAGAATTCTTTTAGTTAACCCAGTGCCAAATGATTCCGTGAACCAAATATGACCCAGAATGGTTTAGAATCTAAGCCAAAATGCTGACTTTTAAAAGAATATGGGCAGCAACAGGTGACACATGACTAGGATTCTAGCTGTGTGATAAGAGTAAATTGGAAATTCATCCAGTAGCCTCCCACGGGTGGAGGCACAACTGAGGTTTCACCCATGGCAAGTTACATTCTTTGGCCCTATTGTTGGCATGACTGGAACCCCAGCCATGGGTCTAGCCATATGAGGTTAAATTTCAGCAGTATAAATAAGATCTTATGGCATTGCAGAGGAAGCTTTTGAAAGGGGAAGGCTTAGGGAAATTCTTAGCTAAAAGGCTAGGAACTCTTAGGTTTCCTTTAGTTTGTAGATAGTCTAGAACTTTCATTTTCGAGAGATTGTAGATAAAAATCAAGATAAGGATCCATCTTTTTATAGATTTGGAGTGGAAATCAAGGATTTTATAAGGGATGGCTTCAACACCATCCATGGATGATTTGAGATTCTTTATTATCCCTTTCTTTTCTTCATTACCTTTCAATTTTATTATGAACTAATTACTTTTTGTCTAGATATTAATCAACCCTAGTTCTTAATTGTATGAATTGAATAATTTGCTTTGAATCAATTTATCTTTGGATTATTTTATTTACATGATTTATGATATTTATTATGATTAGCAATTACCAGTTTGTTGATTAGATATTATTTCTATATTGGATGAGTAAAGATACCCTGATATAAATAGATCACTCATGGGAATAGAGAGTTGATCGGGGTACTAGAGATAGACCTACAAGACTTCTTTAGATGTTAATCTCTTGAATTTAATGCTACTCCTATTTGATTTTAGGTTAAGAAGAGATTTCCCTATAATACTAAGGAAGTTAGGGATTTAATCACTTAAGAAAGGTTTTTAATCTAATTTAGTGAGAGTCTAATTCAATTTACTATTTGAATGATTCATACCATTGTTCTTGACATATATGAGAGGCTAGGGGGATTCATATCTAGATAGCTTTATCTTTGTCTATATCTATCAATCTTCTTATGTTTTAGTTTATCTTTAATTTTAATTTTAATTTCCCTTGATTGATTATTCACTAGACAATAGTTGAAGTTTGCGCTAGTACTTATAAATTGTCCTCATGGAGATGATACTCATATTCACTACTTTATTACTTGATAATGACCTGTGCACTTGCAGATTGTTATTGTGCATTTCAGCACATCAAGTTTTTAGTGCCATAATGCGCTTTGATACTAATTGTCACAAGGGTTTTTTGCACTTATTTTTTTTTCTATGTAAAAGTTTCCCGTGATACAACTAAGCCTTCTACCTAGTTCAACACTTCCCACGCACACACATAAGGTTGTGTAATCACATGGCCAAATGACTTAGCCAAATCGTGCAATCGATTGACTTGCCAAACTTAGCCTACTTGCTGCCAATTTTTAGCCTTAACCAATTCACCTTAGTTAATTCATAAGCCAACCCAACCAAGCATCAAGTAAATAAGAACACAATAGAATTACAGGAATCACTTCCTAACCTTCATTAATTCACAACAAAGGATTACAAAGAGCACAAGGCAAATCTGCCAACTAACAGATTTTTCCAACTCTCAATAACATCCTACATACAAGCGAATCATGCCCTTTTATAACTAGGGCAGTTACATGTTTGAATCTAGTAGTTGACACCCCCAACTGCCTCGCATGCCTGGACAGCCCCGCATGTGCTTGCATAATTCTGCCCCTAAACTGTTTTCCAACCATCTCTTGTATGCTTAGACAAGCCATGCACCAATCTTCCAAGCATCTCATGGAGAATTGCCTTGCCAGCTAATAGGACTGAGCGGGCTCACTAGTAGCCACACTCACCTACCCTATATATATGATAATGTAGAAAACTGGCTATATGGGTAGGAGAAACTCCTAGGTCCGAGGAGGAGAGTACCGCCAATTGCCCTCCTAATTGCTTTGCAAGCATACCAATTTGGTTATAATTGCTTGCTTGTATGTTTCATAGGCCAACCAACCCATTTGTTTGGCCTTTGCTTGCCCATTGTCCATCCAACAAGCTAAGCTTCCTCCCATAGGCCAATCAACACTACCGTCGGGCCAATTATCTCTGCTAGCAGGCCAACCAATCTTGCCTATAGGCCAACCCTTTGCTCAAATCAGCCATGCTCTTTGCCATTAGCATGTCAACAATGCCATTAAGCCTTCTTCCCTTAAGAATGCTTGTTCACTAGCCTACAGGCCATCCACACTGATTTGTCATGCTTCCCTTAACATGCCAGCCAATTTGGGCCCAATGCTTGATCTTAGTGTGCTGCTTTAAGCATTGGCCTACCAATGAACTGATCAAGGGCCTAACAAACCTCCCCCACCCGAGGGATTCAACGTCCTCATCGAAAGAATATAAATGTGTTCCAATCTCTCCCATATTGGCTCTGTGTCACATTCATATACCCATGCAAAGTCAAAGCCTAGCAAGAAGTGTAGCCAATAGTAGTGTCTTGGCTTGATCCTTCATTACCGCATAAAGAAGTCATTGCTCAAGCTATCACTTAGCACCACAAATCTCTCAAGTGTGAGGCAATAACTCCATTCCCATAGGCAATGCATAGTAGCCAACATTTTCTTCTCTTCATAGGAAAATTTCACCTCCACATAACTCAATTTCTAGCTTCCAAACAAAACTGGATAACCTTCATGAATTAAGGTCTCACTCACATTTTCATCTTTGACATTGACATGAACATTAAAGATAATCTCCTCCACATAGTTAGGCTATGGATAACTGAAACACATCATCGCATTTAGCAAGGATGTTTGTCCAACATCATCATTTCTGCTGGAGAGTTTCTAAAGGTATGCCTCTACTTGGGTCTCAAATTGCCATAGAGAAGTATCTCTCTCCCAAGTAGCATCTACAACTAGCTTCCCTTTCCACTTAATAAGGAATTCAGTACACTTATTCTTTTTGCTTTGCCCCATGGTTCTGTGGTCAAGGATCTCTTCAACATCTTCATTGAATTGCTTTCTTATCACAGGAGGAGCATGCTTGGCTTTGCTCCTTAAAGGATCACTTGCATCCTCATGGTATGGCTTTAAGAAACAGACATGAAAGGTAGGATGCACCTTCAATCTTTTAGGTAGCTTTAATCTATCCACTTTGTGAATAACTTCAAAGGGGCCATCATATTTTGGAATAAGACTGTGATGTACAGTCTTACTAGTAATCTTTTTCCAAATTTGGGGAGTCAATTTCAACAACACCTTGTCTGCCACACTAAAGTTAAGAGACCTGTATTTCCAATCTGCATACTTCTTCATACGACTCGTAGCTTTCCTCAAACTATCCTGTAACTCATCAAGCAACTCTTGCTTGTCTCTTGCATATCTATATGTTGCAGGGCATTTTCCCCCAATTGGCTGCCTTGCCACCTTTATTGGTGTGATAGACTATTGTCCTAACACCAACTCAAAAGTACTCATTTTAGTAGCTAAGGACCAGTGCAAATTATAGCAAAATTGTGCACTGTCTAATAATTCTAACCAATTCCTCTGACTAGCAGTCACATAATGTCTCAAGTACTCCTCAAGCAAATGATTGATTATTTTGGTTTGCCCATCTATTTGTGGGTGATTGGTAGTAGAAAACATCAAGTCAGTACCCATCATATTGAATAGTGAAGTCCAGAATTGACCCATGAATCTAGCATCCCAATCACTCACAATGTCATTTGGAATGCTAAAGTACTTGACCACATTTTTGTAGAACAATTCTGCTGCAACATCAAAAGAATGGGTTAAAGGGGGAGTAATGAACATAACATATTTTGAGAATCTATGTACTACAACCATAACCGAGGCCATGTTATTCACATTTGGAAACCCACCATTGAAGTCCATCGAAACTAACACCCATGGCTTGTCAAAAATAGGCAAAGGTTGTAGCAAGCCTGCCTCTTTCTTCTTTTCAATCTTGTCTTGTTGACACACAAGGCAAGTTCTCACGTAAGCATCAATATCATCCTCCATCTTAGGCCAAAAATAAGAATGGGACAGTAGTGCCAACATTCTTTCAACACCCAGATGTCTAACCCATTGTGGATCATGTGTTTCTTTAAGTAATTCTTTCCTTAAGCCACCAACTAGAGGAATAAAGATTCTGCCTCCCTTGTACATTAGGAGGTTATTCTTAATCCAATACCGATGCACTAACCCGTGTTTCACTTGCTGTACAAGTCTGCCATAAGCCACATCTTACTTAGAAGCATCCTTGATCTAGTCTAACAAAGTTGTCTCTACTCGATACATAACATAGATGGTAGCAAAAATTTCCTTCCTGATTAGAGCATTTGCCACTTAGTTATGCCCACCAGGCTTATGCTCCCAAACAAAGTCATATTTTGCCAAGAACTCTTGCCATCAAGCTTGCTTAAGGGATAATTTCTTCTGAGTTTTGAAGAAAGTATTAGCCATATTGTCGGTATGAACAACAAACTTTATCCTAAGTAAGTACACCCTCCAAATTTGTAAGCAATGTACCACCGCAACCATCTCCTTCTCATGGGCAGAATATCTTTGTTCAATAGGATTTAACGTCCTAATTTCAAAGGCTATGGTGATTATCTTGCACTAGCACTCCCCCTACTGCTTTATCTGAAGCATTTGTATGAACTTCAAATGGAAGCTCAAAATTTGGCAACCATAACACAAGCTTAGAAGCAATGGCCTTCTTCAACTTCTGAAAGGCTGCCTCATAGTTTTCTAACCAATGCCAGTGCACATCTTTCTTTAATAGATCCATCAGAGGTGCTACCTTTTTAAAATAGCCAACAATGAACTAATGATAATAATTCACCAAGCCAAGAAATGACTGCAACTCAGGTACTTTAATTGGGGCAGGGCAATCAAGAATAGCCTGAACATTCTTAGGATCCATCCGCACTTGGCGATTGCTAATCAAATGCCCCAAGAACATGATCTTTTGCTTAGCAAACTCACATTTCTCTATCTTCACATAAAGCTAAAATTCTCGCAACTAGGCCAACACTGTCAGTAAGTGTTGCACATGTTTCTCCAAGGATTGGCTATGGATGACAATGTCATCCAAATAGACTACCACAAAATCATCAAGGTAATCATAAAGAACATCATTCATTAGATTGCAAAATATAGCCGGAGCATTTGTTAAGCCAAAAGGCATGACAAGGAATTCGTATGAGCCATACCTAGTTACACAAGTTGTCTTTGCTTCATCCCCTTATGCAATTCTAACCTGCTAATACCTTGATCGCATATCCAACTTTGTGAACCAAGATGCCTTGCATAATCTATCCATCAAGTCTTGAACAAATGGAATGGGATACTTGTTCTTGACTGTGATTTTGTTCAATGCCCTATAATCCACACATATCAGCAATGAACCATTAGCCTTCTTCTAAAATAGTACCAGAGCATCGTAAGGGGCCTTAGATGGTTGGAAAAAATCAGCATCCAACAACTCATTTAATTGCTTGCACAATTTCATCAATTCCAAAGGAAACATTCGATATAAAGGGCAAGCGGGAGGGACAGATCTAGGCACTAACTCAATCTTATGATCAATGGCTCTCTCCTTTGTGGTAAAGTCTTTGGAAGTTCTGAAGGCATGACATCCTCAAACTTCTTCAAGACTACAGCAGCCGAATTCAGGACTTCCACTAAGTGATCTGGCTTGATCTCTATCATAGCCACTAAATATGTATCCAATCCGTGCCTTAATCCTCTTTCAACCCTCGTGGCTAAAATGCAATCTGATTCATGCTTTTGTTTCCCCTTCACAAAAGGATGGTAGTATGGAACAAAGTAAGGGTTTACTTCTTGCATCATTATAATCCTGTCTAGGTGAGGCATTGGGATAGTCTTTGTCTTCTTGCAAAAGTCAATCCCTAAAATCAAATCAAAGTCATCAAGGGGAATCACCAAGAAATTTTCTCTCCCCGACTATTGTCCCACAATCATAGGGACATTATATGCCATACCAACCACAGCCTATGCCTTTGCATTCACAATCTTTAGGAAACTTGGGTATTTAGTCATATTCACCCCATACTTCTTTACCAACCGAGCAGATAAGAAGGTATGAGTTGCGCCCGTGTCCACCATTACAACTATATCCTGGCCATTCACCTACACATTCACATGCATCAACATATCCTGAGCAATAGCCACATTATCATTTGTCAAAGGATTAAGTAAGGACAAATGATTCACATATGCAATGATCGAATTGATCAATTGCAATGGGTTCACCAACATAGCAATTTCCTAACCAGCATCTTCATGGTTTTCCTCAATCAAAATGGCATTAAGTTTTTCCTTCTTAGGACAATCTTTGGCTAGATGTAGACCATTGCACAAGAAACAGCCCTGATTTGCATTAAAACTGCCCTTATTTTGTGAAGAAAAAACACTATCTTTCTACTTGCCCTTCTCCACCTTTGTCCTCTTACCTTTCTTCCATTTGTCCTTCTTGCCTTTTCCCTTATCATCTTTGCCAGATTATGACTTCAAAGCACCATCATTTTCCTTAGTTACTTTGAAATCAACCAGATCATCAGTACATCATGTGGACTGAAATCTCATCTTATTTTAAATGGATTTAAAACAAGAAATATGGGCAACAATCAAAGAAGCAGAAACCCAAACCTATGAGAAAGGAGAATCAAAAAGTGAGAGAGAATGTGTGTGTTGACCTAAGTTATTTCAAAACTTAGTCAATCTCTATTTTAATATTGTCAATCAAATTGAAAACTATCTAATATTTGTTCAAGTGTTTGTTTTGCAGAATATATCATATTTATTGATTGAAATTGAAAGGAAATCAAAATGTTTCAAAGTATATCGGATTGCTTCTGAGTCAAGACTAAGATGATGAAATCGCAACTGTGACCATGAAATCATGACTGCAACTATGTAATCGTGACCAAGAAACTTAAGAAGCCAATTTGATCAATTTCACTCAAAGCGAATAGTGACCTCAATTGTGACTGTCACCTTGAGCGCGATCCAACATTCACGACCGCAAATTGGTGGTCACAACCGTGAATTTCATACAGAAATCTAAACTTGCAACGGATAGTTGAAGAACTAAAGAGAAGATGCCATGTATGATCTAGCCATTGTGAATTATGAAGATTGCAACTGCGAAATGTTAGTCGCGACTGCGAAAATAGAGTCGTGACCACAAAAAAGGCTTAGCGATCGCGACCCAGCTCTGACAGTGCATTTAATATAAGATATTATGGCTGTTGTGAGGATCCTTCTTGGTATCTCTTTGTAACGGGAATTTAGAGGGAAGAAGCTATAAATACCCCCTCCAAAGACCCTTATAATTATCCAACAATTTTCATTTAAGCCAAACTCTTGCAATTTTATTTCTCAAAGCCTTTACTTCTTAATTGTTATCATTTGGTTGTTGTAAGAGCATTAATAGCTCAAAGGGTTGAGTGTTAGCCTTGAAAACACATATTGTTGGGTTGAGAGTGAGCCATTAAAAAACTCTTGTATAGGTTTGAGTGTGAGCCTAAGGGAAACACTTGTAAAGGTTGTGTGTGAGCAATTGAAAACATATTATAAGTTTGGAGTGAGCTTGAAACTCCTTATAAGCATCATCTAATAGTAGAAAACCCAATTAAGACTGGGGAGTGGACGTAGGGTTTGTTAATACTCAAACCACTATAAAATTGATTGTGTTCATTCTCTTTTCCTATCTCTTTCGATTTAATTTTTAATTTTCCACCAATTCAACCCCCTTTTTTGCTGCATAAGGGCAAACAATGTGAAATCACTTAAAAATTTCTTCCTTGAGTGCGAAAATTGCTTGGGAGTGAATGTGAGTGTGATTTTGAGAATGGGAGAGATGAAGGAAGAAGAAGGAGAAGAAAAAAAATTGAAAATTTAGAGAATGTGAGCTGCTACATTTTTTTTTCTATTTATTACTGTTCCCATAGATGATTCCCATGGCTAGGATTTTACCTGTGGCCACGCACATGTTCCTCGTATGGCTGGGCTTCAACCATGGTCTTACCCGTGTGATGCTACTACCTAAAAATTTTATTTTCCCTTATCATATGGGTGGAGGCACAGCTGAGATTCCACCCATGGCACCCTAAAATCTTTGCTTTATTTTATTTTATTTTTTTTATTTTTTTTCTTTCTTTCTTTTTTTGCCTTCCTTCACCTGCATACCAATCAAATACAACCAAAGTGCATTATCCTCTTAAACATAAAGAAAATAAAATTAAATCAGAAATAATAAAAATAAAAATTATAAACCATTAATGGGTTACCTCCCATTCAGCGCTTCTTTAATGTCATATTCGCTGGACGTTATTTTTATTCATCCTGTACATGTATGAGAGGCTAGGAGGCTTCATATCTAAATAGTTTTATCTTTGTCTATATCTATCAATCCTCTCATGTTTTAATTTATCTTTAATTTTAATTTTAATTTCCTTGATTGATTATTCACTAGACAATAGTTGAAGTTTATGCCAATACTTATAAACTATCCTCATGGAGATGATACTCATATTCATTACTTTATTACTTGATAATGACTTGTGCACTTGGAGATTATTAGTGTGCATTTCAGCACATTAGCACCTATAGAGTTGAAAGAGTTAAAGACACAATTGTACGATCTACTCGACAAGGGTTTTATTTGATTGAGTAGCTCACCATAGGGCACTCTAATGCTATTTGTGAAAAAGAAAGACAACTCATTATGTATGTGTATCAATTATCGTCAACTAAATAAGGTCTCCATGAAGAATAAGTATCCTTTGCCAAGGATAGATTGTTTATTCAATCAACTACAAGGAGCTGGTTACTTCTCCAAAATCAACTTGAGGTTCGGTTATCATTAGTTGAAGATTCATGGAGAAGACATTTGCAATACTGCTTTTCGTACAAGATATGGTCACTATAAGTTGATGGTCCTACCGTTTGGTTTGATGAATGCTCTGGCTACTTTCATGGACTTAATGAACCGAGTGTTCAAGCCATTTCTCTATAGGTTCATGATCATTTTCATCGATGACATCCTAATTTACTCTAAGAGTAAAGAGGAGCATGAAGAGCATCTAAGGATGGTGTTGCAAATGCTACATGATGTCACGACCCAAATTCTAAGCTATGACTATCCTAGAGTTTAGAGAGACATAAGGTCACCTAAATGTGTAGAACACCATTAATCCTATTATTATTTCACATATTCCATTTGGTCATCTTTCCCAAGATGAAACCATATTCATTCTTTATCGTTTCCCATTATTACTTTAACCATTCATTTATAACCATTATACTTTAGTGACATCTCATCACTATGAATAAAACATCATTCATAAATATTAGCAAATACTATCCATACATTCTTACTTACTATCACAAGTATATATACGTAACAAATTTTATCAATTGTTTACATTACTTTTCAACACAATGTACTTTAATACTAAGCCTTTAGACACTATGGAGCTCTAGATTATTTATCCTCAAATGACACAAACATAACACTTTTAGCAAGTCCTAAGTGAAGAAGTGTAGCCTGGAGTTTACCTTACTAATGAATTACTCTGACCTTGAAAATTATAAATAACTATAGAATGAGACAAGCTCAGTGAGTACATAATAATATAACATAACATAAAGGTAATGTAAAGGTCATCACTTAGATTGATTTAAAGTAACAACAAAGTGATGTTAATCAAAATTAGTCATATTAGACTTTAAATGCATTTTAGTAGAAATAATAATGTCTTGAAAGCATAAAGCTTCCCACACATAAATATTAAAGTAATGGTCTAAACCTATCTCACTTACATGCATCACATTACACAAAATTAATTAGGTCTTGCAGTTAGGCATTCCCCTCTAATAGAGGTTAGGTACTCTCACCCTACTCACAGGCTTATACTAAGTGCACAAGGTCTAATGTAATTCCTCACATCAGAGAAGATTTCTGCTTATTCATGGCTATCAATGAAAAAAAAATCGAAGATCTATAATAAGAAATCAATAAAAGATAGTTTGGCAATTTGATCATTCTCATCATTGAGCATAACATAGAACCAAGGCAAAAGTTTATCATGGTCAATATCATATAAGGAAGATATGGATTTCTAAAGTGTTCAACAATCAATAGGTAACCATGTATCAAATGTCATTTCAAGTACATGTGAAAGAATGATTATTCAAACAATGGTTGCAAGAAAAAGGCATAGTTACATTATATTATTAGGTACTCATCCTAACTCCTTTGCTCCTATTGTTTTTTCATTCTTTGATTAGTTTATTGTCCTTCACGGTCTTGAGCAATTTCTTTGCCCTTGCCTTGAAGTTCTACACCCATAGCATTTAATTACATAACAATTAGTAACTAATGGTGTTACTAATTATACCTTATACTTGTTTTATTACTTCAATTTATAATAGAGATGTAGCAATAGTGTTATACATATACTTGTTATTATTTCTAAGCTATTCCAAGCTAAATTCCTCATCAATTTCATAATTCCAAGTCTAAATCTCAAAAATTCTCAAATTGTTCCATAAACCATATAATTGAGGAAAAACTATCAATTTCACGTTCAAACCTCAAATTAACTATAGATTGATCAAATTAACACTTAGGCAATCAATTCCCACTAACTAATTTTAGTTAATATACTCTTATTTATATGAATCCTAACTTGTCCTACTTATGTCAAATTTGGGAAAAACTCATAATTCTTCATCAAATCTTCAAATTAGTTGTAGAAATATGAAATTAACATAACATATAATATATATAATCACTTAATTATCACAATCTAATATTAGAATACCAAGTTCCTCTTTTAACTATTTTTATGCTTTTAAAGTTTCCAAGTCTTGAATCATGTTCTCAATATTCATTCTAACACCTCTAAATCATTTTTCTTCATCTAAAATAACCATATATGTTTTCAATCAGAATTTAGAATACTTCATTGATCATTTACTAATGTTAGCTGAATCCTCCCTTTAGTGTTACTTAGGTATATTTCGTGTTTTCTCTTCCTATCTTTCCATTAATCCTTTAATTCTCTAGCCAAATCTCCATATTTCATCTTAAATCATTCAAGACTACATCTTATGTATACTCACACTAGGTTGGCTGAATTCTTCATATGGTGTAAAAGAGATTTTTAGGTAACCAAATTACTAAAATCAACCTTAGAACATAGAAAAGAGAAGATGAACATAATTCCTTTCCTTGGTTAGCTTTGATTTGCTAAAACTCTTATTGTAATGGATGTAGAGAGAATCTCTTTTCTTACTTTGGAACTTTGGTGTAGAGATAGGCTAGACATTGTTTCATAACATAATTTTGCTTATATATATATTGGTGTAACAACCCACACCCACCCTAGGAATCTTCATGATAAATTGCTTGAATTAGGATCTATAAGGTTAAGTGTGTGCATGTGTGAATGTTTGTGATTTAAGTGATTGATGAGTATGTGGCATATTAAATTAATTTTAATATGTATAATATGTGTTGCTATTATGAAATAAATGATTTACATGAAGTACATTTGCATAAAGGAATTTATTTTAAATAAAATGAATTTTCATGCATAAAACAATTTTTAGCATAAAATAATTTTATGGGTATTTTATATTTTAAGGGAAATATTCGAGAAATAAAAAGAAAAATATTATTTTTATTTCTAAACACTTCAGCCAAAATTTTTAAAGAAAAAGGCCCAATACCCAAAAGCCCACTACACAAAAATGCTCCTAACTTATTTCATTAAGGGTAATAGTGGAAATTCCACTCCAACCCTAATATATATTCAAATTTTTTGCCAGAAAGGGTTTTCCAGCAGCCACTCCCTCATTCTTTCTGTATTTTGGCAGAAAAACCTCTCAAAATAATTATCTCTACCGGAATATCGAAAACACCTTACCGTTTCGCGATTTCGTGACCGTAATTGTAAGTTTTTAATCTCTTTCGATTTCTAAACTGTTTTCTATGAAATAAATTATGGGAAAATTATTTTGAATTTTTTGATTACTGATTTCTACAGATTCAATTCTGTTTGAGTGAATTATTGGGAGAGAAAATTTATTTTCTACCGAAAACACGATTCTTTCCGCAAGATTTCTTGAAAGGTGAATTCTATAACTTAAAATCACAATTTTATTGCATAGACATCATAAGGGGGGGCAATTTGTGTTTATTTGCATTCTAAACTGATTTTTGATTTGTTTTGATGAAAAATATTGCATGAAATAATATTTCTGTATATTTCTGTGATGACCGAAAAGTTTTGAAAAACAAAGGAATTCAAGGTTTTCGTGTTAGGATTTGGAAATTGGAAATTTTATTCTTTCAAGAATACATGGCTGCCAATTTGTGTGAATTGATGTTCTAATATGATATTTGTTTTGTTTAGATGAAAAATAATGACTTGAATCATGTGTCTGTTTATCACTGAAATAAACGAAATGCACGAAAAGCACAGAAACTCATGATTTTTCACCTAAGCCTTTGAACTTAGAATTTTTTTGTATAAACCTTACCTTTGGCTGTCAATTTGTGAGATAATGTGTTCTAAACTAATATTTTCAATGATTGAATGAAAAATAATGATTTAAACAACATGTTTGCATATTTCTGAAATGACCGAAAAATACCGAAAACAAGAAAACTCATGTTTTGTGCACTATAATGCAAAAGATTGAATTTTTATATATCAATGGCACCAATAGTGGCCAATTCTTATGGATTTGAGTTCTAAAATGATTTTTGTTATGTTTAAATGAAAAATCTTGGTTTAAACCATGTTTTTGCATATTTCTGAAATAGACAGAAAACACGAAAAGAAAAAGAATTTGGTTTTCACTTAAAGATGCATTCAGCCTACATGGACCATTGTGTCCAAATGTTTATAAATTTAATGTGATGTGTCTTGATGATTGTTGACATGTACGTATGTATAATAGATGATGAAAATTGCATGTTAATTGAAGGTATGATCCTAGATAAGCTTAAATGTGTTTTGGTATACTTAAGGTATCTTGATATCATATTGTGGTTAGAATGCAAATGTGATTGAGGAATTTGGAACTAGATGTCATGATGACTTGATGATGAATATATGGTTATGAGTTAATGAAGTGAAAGAGATCATAAGAGTTAAGCATGATGTTTGAAGGATTAATTGTCAAGTTGACATGTATGGAAGTGTAAAGTGAACTAAAATAATTAATAAGTGAATTGATATTGAGGTAATGATAATGTGATGACCTTAAAAAAGATATTGATATGATTGCAATGTGTTTTCATGTGAGCCTATAAGGCCTAAGTATGCAAGACTTTTAAGTCAACGTGATATGTGCAAGTGATGAGTACACCTATGAGTGAACTCTAATGTGTATGCTATATGTGTATGGGTAGTTATGGGATAGGAACATCATGAGTAAATAAATACTAAGTATTAAATCAAATATTATAGTAGAGTTTGAGGAGCCTTAGAAGTGCAAAGAGGACTACGAGTACTAGGAGTAAAGGAACCCTAAGGTGAGTAAACTCAATGCTTTTGATACAAGTATGAGTAAACGCAGTGTTCTTGTTACAAATGTGAACAACATCATGTTGTGCTTTAAGAATGTGATATATTGATATGTGAACCTTTGTGAGCTTTGAAACCCAAGTTCTTTCCATTTTCATTTTAATAACATGATTTCTTTGTTAAGCTTGGGTTGCCAAAGGACATTTGGTCCAAAAATATTTTGCTTATCTGATGAGAACATTTTTTTGTGATAAACAACCTAACTTGTGTTCTTTCTGGAACTACACTTTTATTGTATTATTGTTGTAAGCCAAACTACTATTGTTATTGAAATACATGTCATTGTTGCCATATATGATATTGTTAATTGTGTTTACCATTAGCTCTAGCTATGGTACCTTTACTCTTTATGCAGAATCCTCATGCCAATGCGGGTAATCATCAGAACCTATGCACATGGTCTTAACCCGATGGATAGGGGTAGTGTATCCACCTCAGCTAGAAGGGGCGGTTCTAGCCATGGAGCCTAATCAGCTTCACGCTTTATAAGTGATGGGAGTTGGAATTTGGCAAAGGCCACCTCTCCTTAATGTGTTTAGAGTGGATTGAGTTGTGTCTCCACTCTATAAATGTTATAAGTGTGATTTCTGTAAACTTGCTAAATTGGACATTGCTAAATTGTAACTTGATTCATGAGTTATAAACCATGAACTATGTGTATAAGCTATATGTTTCCTTTCAAAGGAATATGTGATAATGTATGAGCCCTTTTTGTTTACTCATTGAGATCATCTATCTCACCCTTTTTCCTTGTGTGGTTCCAGGTGAGCAAATGTGAGGAGGCAAGGTGATGGCTCAAGCATCCTACTTCGCTTGGGGAATTCCTTGTCTGAGTTATCAATAATACTATGTTTATGAAGTCTTGTCCTTAGATGCTCTGGGAATGTTAATTGATACTTATAGAGATTTATATTATTTTTCCTCATGGATTTTATATGTAACGATTTACTTTAAGTCTTTTGCAAATTATGGTATTTATCTAAATGTTTTAAATGAGTTAATGAAAGAGATTCGATAAGATCCTAGGCATGATTGTTATATGTTAATGGGTTCTACGGGCGTGGGTGACCTTATGTCTCCCCATGTTCTAGGACCGTCGTATCTCATAAGGTTAGGATGTGACAATTGGGTTGGATGGTGACGATTTGATCAAGTTAAATCTAATGGTTAAGATTTAATCTTAATGAATGGCTAAGATTTGATCAAGTTAGGATTCTCTCTACAATGGTGATGCTCATCATATGGTGTTGGAGTACTTAAAATGAACCTAGATTCATGTGTAGTGATGATGAGAGTTCAACTTGGTTTAGAATTTTGACTTGGTCAATAGTCAAATTTTGTAACTCTTTCTCTACAACATATTCTTATTATCTTGGGCCAAATGTTTTTAGGTCATAAGTTTTGATGTTCACTAACTTTTAGGCTCACTTGGGCTAGCCACCTTATATTAGGC
Organism: Reutealis trisperma; assembly: GCA_947687605.1. Lineage (NCBI taxonomy): Eukaryota > Viridiplantae > Streptophyta > Magnoliopsida > Malpighiales > Euphorbiaceae > Reutealis > Reutealis trisperma. The sequence continues at coordinate 469,737 of CANTUT010000206.1, read as the reverse complement.
TTGGGCCTTTGTTATTTCAAGGCCCATTAACAAGCCTATAAGCCCATTAACATACTTAGAAGTTTTTCTTTTAAATTCTTTTCTTTCCTTTCACTATAACTTTCAAATTTATGTTCTCTAACTTCTTTGTATACATCATTAGTTATCATATGAACTCTATTTAATTCATTAGAGCATAATTAGTCATAATAAAATCATATACTAGGCAAACAGTTTGAATAGTGTCACAAAGTTCTTACCGATCCCCTTTGATTTCTATACTATGCTAACATTTAAAGATCTAATCTTTTAGCATCATTAGTAATTAGAATGAGCTATAAAATACTTGGGTATTACACGTGATCACCAACTTTATGTGAAGTTATCTAAGTGTGAGTTTTGGATGGAATCTATCAATTTTCTTGGGCACATTATAAGTAAAAAGGGAATTCAAGTTGATCCTAAGAAAGTTGAAGCAGTAGCCAATTGGCCATAACCCACAACAATTTCTGAAGTTCGGAGTTTCTTGGGTACGGCTGGCTATTACTGTAGATTTGCAAAGGACTTCTCCAAGATAACATCACTATTGACCAAGTTGACTAGGAAACAGGTTAAGTTTAATTGGGAGGAGTCTTATAAGAGAGTTTCCAAAAGCTCAAGAAGTGCTTAAAATCGACTCTAGTTCTAGCATTACCAAAAGGTGAAGAAGGGTTCTTAGTCTACTACGATGCCTCAAGAATAGGGCTTGGGTGCATCCTAATGCAAAATTGTAAGGTCATTACCTATGCATTGCGACAACTCAAGAAGCATAAAGCGAATTACCCTACTTATGATTTGGAATTAGCCACAGTAGTGTTCACTCTAAAGATCTTGAGACATTACATGTATGGAATAAAGTGTGAGATCTTTACAGATCATAAGGGTCTCTAGTATATCTTGAGCCAAAGAGACCTCAAGTTGAGGCAGAGGAGATGGGTTGAACTACTTAAGGATTACGATTGTCAGATTCTTTACCATCCTGAAAAGGCAAATGTTATGGCGGAAGCCTTTAGCAAAAAATAAATGGGAAGCCTAGCCCATGTGGCCCTGCACAAAGACCTGTCATAAAGGAGTTAAGAGGATTGTTTAACTAGGGCATAAGGCTGGAGATTAGAGAATAGTGAGATCTATTAGCACATTTTCAAATGAAGTCAAAGTTATTGGAGGAGATAAAGACTTCACAGGATAATGATCCATATTGGGTTAAGTTAAGGGATAAGGCTGAGAAAGGAAAGAACCCTAAGTTCAAAGTAGTAGATGGAGTTCTAAAGTTTAGTAAGAGAGTATGTGTGCTTAATGTGAATGGACTAAGGAGAAGATATTGAAAGAAGCACATCAGATACCTTATTGCACTCATTTTATAGCTATTAAAATGTATCATGATGTAAGAGCAAATTATTGGTGGCTTTAAGAAAGACATGGCTAAATTTGTGGTTTCTTGCCTAACTTGCCAATAAGTCAAGTATAAACATCAATGACCCTCTGGACTACTATAGGAGATTAAGCTACCTAGGTGAAAGTGGGAGCATATCATGATGGATTTTGTAGTTAGTTTACCTAGAACCTCTAGAGGATATGACTCTGTATGGGTCATGGTGGATCGACTAACAAAGTCTGCCCATTTCCTAGAAGTTAAGACCACATGCTCTATAACCCAGTATGTGCAATTGTATATAGATGAGATTGTGAGACTACACATAATACCGATGTCCATCATCTCGGACTGAGGCACTCAGTTCACCTCGGTGTTCTAGCAAAGGTTGTAAAAAGCATTAAGAACACAATTAGACTTTAGTATTGCATTTCACCCTTAGAAGGATGGGCAATTTGAAAAGACAATTCAGAAACTATAAGATATGTTAAGAATATGTGTCTTGGATTTTGGTGGTAACTAGGATAAGTACCTACCTTTGATTGAGTTTGCCTATAATAATAGCTACCATTCATCCATCGATATGGCACCATATAAAGCCTTGTATAGAAGGAAATGTCATTCACCAGTCTATTGGGTTGAGCCTAGAGACATATATATGGAGATGCCATAATTGCTCAAGAAGACTACTCTGAAGGTACCACTAATACAAGATCAGCTAAAAATAGCCTTCAATCGACGAAAGAGTTATACAGATCCCAAAAGAAAGGATGTCCATTTCACTATGGGAGATCCCATTTTCTTGAAGGTTTCCCTAATAAAAGGTGTCATGAGATTTGGCAGAAAAGGAAAGTTATAACCTCTTTTCACTAGTCCTTTTGAGATCTTGGATAAGATTGGGGAAGTGTCTTATAGACTTGCCTTACCCCCAACTCTATCACATGTACAATGAGTATTTCACATCTCAATGTTGAGGAAGTACGTGTCGAACCCATCCTATGTTCTACTATCATCAGATATTACAATAAATGAGCAACTATTTATAAAGAGATACCAATAGCCATATTGGATTGACAAGTGAGAAGACTAAGAAACAAGAAGATACCTATGATCAAGGTCCATTGGCGTAATCATGGAATGGACGAGTGTACTTGGGAAGCCGAGAAAGGGATACGATAGAAGCACCCCTAGCATTTTGAGAATGTATGAGTAAGTATCTAAATTCAAGGATGAATTTCTTTTAAGGGAGGGAGAATGTAACAACTCATACCTTTGCTAGGAGTTATTATGACAAAGTGTGTGCTTTCATGAATTTTCATGTGCTATGTGATTTATGAGTAAGTGGCATGCTAGACTAGTTCTAATATGCATAATATGAATTATGAACATGAAATAGGTGCTTTATGTGAAGTGCATATGCATTAAATAATTTAATGCATATAAAGTGAATTTTCATGCACAAAATAATTTTTAAGTATAAAAAAATTTTTATGAGCATTTTTAAAATATTTTAAATTAAATATTTTTAAAGGAATTTTAATGAAAATAAGAAGCAAAATATTTTATTTTTAATACATGTTAATCAACCCATAAATTGGATTAAAAATCCAATTTACCAAAAGCCTAAGACACCTAAACACTCCTAACCTATCTCATTAATGGCAATCTTGCACCAAAATCCTAAAACCTAAGCTATATTCAACCTCCCCTGTATTTGGCAGCCCCCATTATGTTTCTCATCAGATTTTATAGAATTCTTCTCTTAAAATTTCTCTCTTGGTAAAAAATCACAAGGTTCCTCCAAACTTTGTGATTTTGTGATTATCTTTGTCAGTTTCTCTTTTCTTTCAAGTTAATTTCCAAGTTTTATGAAACTAATCAAGAGTAATCTATTTAGGGCTATATAATTTCTAATTTTCTTTTTATTATATTTAGCCTAGGCTTATTCTTGGAGGAAGAAATTGATTTCCAACTATAAATATATCTCTTTCTTCTCAAATCCATCAAAGGTGAACTCCAAAACCTAAAAGTTGGAATTTTCATGCATATATCATTGGGGGGTATATGTTTTGTTTGTTTCCCATCGTAAACTAATTTTAGTCATATTTACATGAAAAATATTGGTTTAAATTATATATTTACATATTATTGTAATGATTGGAAAGTATGAAAAGTAAGAAAATCCATGGTTTCCCATGGTTAGAGTGATTCAGCCAAGGTTGGGATTTTGATCCCAAGGCCTATAATTTTTGTAAATTTTAGTTTAGTGATGGTGATGTGTATATGAATAGTATATGATTTAATTGTATGTTGGTTGAAGGAGTAACTATAGATAACTCCTAGAGTGGTTCGACCTATACCTAAAGTTTCCAAAACCCTAGTTGACATGTTTGGCTAATATGTGTACATAGTTAAGTGGCATGTCAATTAGGTTTTGTGATGTGTTAATTGTGAATTAATGATCTTAATTTGCTTATGGGATTGATTATATAATTCATCCTAAAGGAGACAAGCATGACTCTTTTAGGTTTTACTTGTTAAAGTTGATATGTATGGAAAGTATTCAGTGTACCAAATTGGAAGTTAAATTAAATTGATATTAAGATTATGATTCATTGTATTTGGCTTTGGAAAAGTACTAATATGAATTATTATGTGAATTCATGTGAACCTAGAAAGGCAATGTGTGCAGGACTTAAAAGCCAATATGTTTTGTATGAGTGATGAGTGCACTTCTAAGTGCAACTCGAAATACATGTGAATGATATATGCACATGAGGTAGTTATAGGTTAGCATGGCATGATGTTAAGCCAATACTAAGTATTGAATTGTAATGTTATGTTAGAGCTTAGGAATTGTTAGAAGTGCAAGGGCTATGCGCATTAGGAGCTAAGGAACCACAAGATGAGTAAACATTATGTTCACATTATAAGTACAAGTTATCATGATATGTGAACCTTTGAGATTCTTAAAACCCTAGTTCCTTTCTATCATAAGTTATAATTACATGATTTCTTTGTTAAGCTTTGATTGCAAAATGATAATTAGGTCCAAAACTATTATCAACCATTTAATGAATAGAAAAGAGCCTTTGTGATTATTGCTTTGCCTTACATTCCTTTTGGAACCACACTGCTGCTTATCCTTTGTTCAATGAGCTAAACTTCTATTGCTACTGTTATATATGTGATTGCATTCTTCAATGCTATTATTACAAATGGTTGCCATTAGTTCTTGCTATGTTACTTGTGAACCCTTATATGCAAAAATCCTCATACTGATGCAAGGAATCATCAAAACCTATACACATGGTCTTAACCCTATGGATAGGGGTAGTGTATCCACCTCAGCCAAAAGGGGCAGTTCTGGCTATAAAGTCTGATTAGCTTTATGCTTCTTTACAAATTGGGAGTTAGAATTTGGTATGGTGCCACCACTTCCCTATATGATCAAGTGAATATGGCAAAAGCCATTACTCTACAAGTTACGAGTTTGATTTCTGTAAAACTTGCTAAATCACAAACTATGAACTATGAACCCTTTTAAAGGGATATGTGTTATTATACAAGTTGTATTGTTTACTCATTAAGATCATTTATCTCATCCCTTTTACTTATGTGGTTTCAAGTGAGCATTATGAAAAGGCAATGTGATAACTTAAGCAATCTACTCCGCTTGGGGAGATTCCCTTATCTAAGTCTATATACATATTATGATATGCGCAGTCACTTTTATATGCTTGGGGAGTTTTTGGAACATTATTTAATTGATGATTAAATTGGAGTCTTAATTGTTCTTGTTCTTAAAGATTACCTTTATTATTGGTTATTCAAGTTAATGTATGTGATTTTGGTATGAACCTAGGCAGTTTTTAACCATGCATAAGAGAGTTCTATGGGCGTGGGTGACCTTATGTCTCCCTATGTTCTAGGATCGTCATATCTCAGAAGTTAGGACACGATACTTTTGTTACTTCCTACTATTGTCCTTTCCTTTTTTTTCAGTTCATTATCATCTTAGTTCATTGTCTTGGGTCCCTTTTGTTTTTTGCATTTGTCTTTACTTCACTTTGATTTTCTCTTTTTTGTTGCAGGTCTTAAAGCTTAAGATTTTTTTGGATTAGGAATAGTGGGAATGGAAGTTCAACACTACTTTTTTCACTTTGGTCTTCACCTTTTTGTGGCAACTATTCTTAAGCAATTGTACCCTAGAACATGGCCACCAATCCTGTGTCACGACTTAATTTCTAAGCTATGATGGTCCTAAGCTTAGGGAGATATAAAGTCACCTAAACCCGGAGAACCCCATTGAACTTATTATCATTTAGCACATTCCATTTTATAACTTATCTTAAGATTGAAACCCCATTCATTCTTTACCATTTCCATTATTACTTTATCTCTTCATTTATAGCCAATTCCCTTTAATACCATTTCATAACTATTAATTAGCACATCATTCTTAAGTATAAATAAATACTATCTATACATTCTTATTTTCTATCATAAATATGTATACATATAACTATATCATTTGTTTACAATACTCTCCAATACAATACTTTTTAATACTAACTAGATACCATGAAGCTCTAGATCAATTATCCTCAAGATGACACAAGCAAACACAAAACATAGCATTTTAGTAAAGCAAGTCCCAAGCGAAAAAGCATAGTTTGAAGCATAGTTCAGAATTTACCTTACTAACAAATCACCTTGACTTGAAAAATTTTGAACAACTATGGAAAGAGATAAGCTCAGTGAGTACACAATAATATAACATAATATGAAGGCAACATAAGAGGTTATCACTTGGATAGGTTCAAGATAACAATGGAGTGATGTTAATCAAAATTGGTCATTTAAGACTTTAGAATATGTTTTAGTAGAAATAGTCATGTCTTAGAAGTGGAAAGCTTCCCACACATGAATATTTAAGAGTAGCAGCCTAAGCCTTGCTCACTCATATGCATTTCATTATACAAGACTGATTGAGCCTTGCGGTTAAGCATTCCCCCTAATAAAGGTTGGGTACTCTCGCCCTACCCATGGGCTTATACCAAAGGCACAAGGTCTAATGTATTTCCTCACACTAGAGAGGGTTTTTGCTTAATCACAGGTAATAATGAAAGACATATCGAAGATCTATAATAGGAATTTAATGGAAAATAGTCTGACATATCAATCATTCTCATCATTAAGCACAACATAGAATCAATATAGAAGGCTCATCATAGTCAAATATCATATAAGAAAGATATGGATTTCCAAAAGCTCAACAATCAATAGGCAATCACATGTTTAATGTCACTTCGAGGTACATGTCAAAGGATAGCAATTCAAGCAATGGTTGCAAGCAATAAGGCATAATTATATCATATTATTAAGTACTCACCTTGAACTCCTTTGCTCTTATTAATGTTCACTCTTGGTTAATTAAGTGTCCTTCATGATCTTGAGCAATTTCCTTGCCTTTTCCTTGATGTTCTACACCCATATCATTTTAATTACATATCAATTATTAATTAATGATGTTACCAATTATATCTTATACTTGTTTTATTATTTCAACTTATAATAAGGGTATATCAATAGCATCATATTTATACTTATTCTTATTTCTAAATGAATTCAAGTTTAAATTTCAAAATTCCCAAATTGATCCATAAACACTAAAATTTGGGAAAAACTATCAATTTCTCTTTCAAACCTCAAATTAACTATAGATTCATCAAAATAACACTTAGGAAATCAATTCTCATCAATTATTTTGAATTAATTCACTCTTATTCATAACATCTCTAACTTGTCCCACTTAAGTCAAATTTGGGGAAAACTTAAAATTTCTCATCAAATCTTCTAATTAGTTGTAGCAATGTGAAATTAATATAACATAAAATATATATGATCATTCAATTATCAGAATCTAGCACTAGAACACCAAGTTCCCCTTTAACTAAGTTTTTGTCACTAAGAATCACAAGTTTTAAACCAAATTTCCAAAATTCATTTTAACACCTTTAAATCATTTTTCTCCATCTAAAATAATCTTAGATTCCTTTAATTAGAATTTAGAACACTTCCTTGCTCACTTCCTATCTTAGCCAAATTTTATATATGTAGCAAGAGAAAGTTATGCAACCTAAATACTAAAATTATACTTAGAACATATAAAAGAAAAGAGGAACATAATTTCTTACTATCACATCCCAATTTTGAAGACATGATAGTCTTAGAATATAGGGAGACATAAGGTCACCCATGCTCATGAAACCCACTTATACTTATACAAATACTACCTAGGATCGTACCAAAACTTCTTACATTAACTTAAATAAAGCTTTGTTTTTTTAGAAAAACTTAAGTTGCGGAAGCATAGTTAAAAATATACTTAAAACATAATCCATAAGGTAATAATATTTAGAATCCAATTAAAATCTCAAAGGATAACATTTCAAAATAAACATCCAAAAATAAATATTCCCAAAGCATCTAAGGATAACTCTTTATAACATATTAAACTAATTATCTTCAACAAGGAATCCTCAAGCAAAGTAGAATGCTTGAGCCATCACCTTGCCTCCTTACATTTACTCACCTAGAACCATACAAGGAGGAAAGGTGAGATAGATGATCTCAATGAGCAAACAATAGGGCTTATACAATAACACATATCCTTTAGAAAGGGCTCATAGCTCATAACTTATAGTTTATGATTCATAGTTTGTAATTTTAGAAAGGTTCACAGAAATCACACTTATAACACATAACACATAAAGTGAAGGCTACTGCCATAATCACTCAAACACATAAAGAGAAGGCTATTGCCATAATCACTCGAACACATAACACATACAATGAAGGCTATTACCATAATCAACCAATGATTCCTTGCATCAGTGTGAGGATCATATAGCCGATGATTACTTGCATCGGTATGAGGAGTACATAGCCGATGATTACTCGCATTGGTACGAGGATTTCTGCATAAAAAGGGTTAAAGGTACTATAGTAAGAGCTAATGGTAATCACATATAACAATAACATTTAAGCCAATAATAACATACATCCCAATAGCAATAGTAGTTTAACATTTTAACAAAAGATACAACAATAGTGTAGTTTCAGAAAGAATATAAGTTAGGGTAATAATCACAAAGGAATTATCATTGGATAAATAAAAAATGGTTTGGACCAATTATTCTTTCGCAACCTAAGCTTAATAAGGAAATTATAGAATTTCATTTTAGAATCAAAAGGACTTGGGTTTCAAGAATGTCAAAGGCTCACATAACATGATATCACATATTTGTAACAAAACATATTGTTACTCACACTTGTAGCATAAATACAGTGTTTACTCACCTTATGGTTCCTTAGCTTTTAGTACACATAGCTATTTTGAACGTCTAAAGCTCCTCAAGCTCTAACATAATATTTAATTCAATACTTAGTATTTATTTAATCATCATGCTATCCTATCCTATAACTACCCCATGTACATATAACATTCACATACACTTAGAGTTGCACATAGAAGTACACCCATTACTTGCACATAACATGTTGACTTTAAAGTCTCATACACTTAGCCTTTATTGGCTCATATGAAAACACATGATAATTTATGTCAATATCTTTCTAAAGTCAACACAATATCATTATCTTAATATCAATTTACTTTAACAATCAACTTAGTACACTTAACACTTCCATATATGTCAATTTATCAATAGCCTCTCAAGTGTCATGCTTAACCCTTATTATCCATTCATTCAATCAATCACTTCATCAATTCAAGACCATTAATTCATTATCAAGTCATCATAACATCTATTTCCATATTTCCCAATCACATTCACATTCTAATTACAATATAAGGTTAAGATACCTTAAGTATACTTTAAGTATACCAAAGTGCCTCTAGGCTTATCTAGTGTCTTTCCTTCAACCAACATGCAATTTAACCATTTATCATACATATATACATGTCAATAATCATTAAAATACATCACATAAAAATTATAGACATTGGGATAAAAATCCCTTGGTAGGCCTGTGAACCCTCAAATTTACACCTTTATGATTCGGTTGCAGCTTGACACCTACTAAGAATAGTGCGCTATGCATACGGTGGTCCCGCTAACTGATTAGCAGGTAGGGGTCAAGGGGGCAGTGCCCAAATAAATTTCCTGAATCTTTCACCTCCAGTCAATTGCTTTTCAGTCACGAACCCATGGATCAAACTGAGCTCGAATCAAAACTAAAACAGACCCAAAATAGATGAAAAAGCAGGAAATAGGTCGAACCAGCCAGCTAGCACACGAGAGGCGTGTCACTGCCCAAACGTGCTGCCATCTGGGCAGCACGCCTACCGTGCCATCGTCAAGGCATCACGGAAGGGCGGCATATTTGCCATGCCACCTTGGGCGGCATAGAATTTGTGCCGGTAGCCAGGCGGCATATTAACGTGCTGCCTGGATGCTTGACAAGTCACTGGTGCCGCCCGTGCCGCCAATGATGTGTTGACACCGCTGTCCGTACCACCAGCACCCCCTAGCAGCTCTATAAAATAGAGCCTCCTTCTAGCTCATTTGGGGAGGAATTCTAAGGACAAAAATTCTCTCTGATACATTTCATCACGCTATTTTGCTAACCTTTTATTGCTAAAGTTCAACTTCAAGATCTTAAATCTAAAGTGGAGCTTAGATCCGGAGTTAAGCTCGTCCTATTTATCCGAAAATCAAGGAAAGTAAAGGTATAACCTTTTTTCTATTTTCAAAATTCTAAACTCAGATCTAGAATTCTCTTTAGGTCTAAAACAAAAAAAGATCTAAAATTTATTAATTTAAGAATCAGAATTAAATTAATAAATAAACCAACACCTTTTTTTTTTTTCTAGAACCCCTCCTTCGCAAGAAGGAAGAACTGCATGGGGTTTGATTCCTTTTCAATAGGATACGCAGGCTACCATTCTGAAAAGGCATCAACTTCAAAATCATTTTTAATAACATTTTTCCCTTTTATATTTGTTATTTATTTCCAAATCTGTACTTTTCATTTCTTTAATGTAGTTGAGGAATGTGTGCTTTCCCTAGTACCCATAAGGGCTAGAGGAAAGATCCTCTTATTTTATTCGCTATGACCATGTAATAATTAAGAACAATTTACTTTTGCTTTTTTATCCATAATTGTCATTTCATCTTATATATCTGTTTCATGCATCATTATATTCCCATTCATGCATACACAAAAATTTCTTTTTAAGAGTTATTTTGCACTTTTTAGCCAAACTAAAGAAAATTATATTTTCTCAAATGTGTAGTTACCAAAACCTGATCCTCGAGCCCTTTTTGGTCATTCGTGGATTAGTGCTTTTCCATTGGGATAAAATCAAAACATTTTTGGAGTCAATCAATTTGGGTTTTCTTTAATTTTCCTAATTAAAACAATTAAATTAAAGTGGCGACTCACTTTCACAACTTTCAAATTACAAAAATCAATTTTCTGAACTCACAGCGAGTTCCAATTGTAGAGTTTCTCCCGAAGAGCATTTTGATTCCTCGGCAGATTAGAACGGTGCTCGGGCGAGGCCTCACAAGGCCGAATGCTCCATTAAAGGGAAAACTGAATTTTTCTCACTTTTCACACTTTCCATCTATTACAGTAATATATAAAAATATGGTTTGAATCAAGATTTCTCATCTAAACATAGCAAAAATCATTTTAGAATATTAATCTATATGAATCAGTAGTAATAGGTATGTTTCATACATGAAAATTCAAATTTTGGGTTTTAGGATGCAAAACCATGAGTTTTCTTATTTTTGGTATCTTCCGGTCATTACAGTAATATGTAAACAGGTGTTTTAAACCATTATTTTTCATTCAATCACAGCAAATATCAGTTTAGAACATCCTCATGTATGAATCAGCAGCCATTGATCATAATTATGCATGAAAATTCCAAGTTTCAATGTTTAGGATGAAAATCATGAGTTTTCGTGCTTTCCACACTTTTCGTTCATTACAACGATATGCAAACACATTATTTAAATTGTTATTTCTCATCTAAACAAAACAAATATCAATTTAGAATCCACCCATACACATATTGGCAGCCATATGTACAAAAAAATCATAGAATTTTCCAACTTCTAAGTTCTAGCACAAAAACTTTGAATTCCTTTGTTTTATGAAATTTTTTGGTCATTACAGTAATATACAAAAATATAATTTAATCCAATATTTTTTATCAAAACATATCAAAAATCAATTTAGAAACCAATGATACAGAAATTGCCCCCCTTGGTATGGTTTATGCATAAAAATTTCAATTTTGAGTTACAGGATTCACCTTTGGAGAAATCGCGTTGAGAGGTTGGTGCTTTCGGTAGAAAAATTAATTTTTCTCTCAATGAATCACCTAGCCTGAATTTTATAAGTAAATATTCAGTTCAAAATAATTTTTCTAAGATTAGTTTCATAAAAATCATATAGCAAATTGAAAGGAAAAAAAAAACTTACGAAATAAAATTGCAAGTTTGAAAGGATTTTTATGAATTTCAGTAAAGAGAAATATTTTGAGAGAAATTTTCTACCAAAATAATGAAATAACATAATGGTGGTTGCTGGAGTGAAGGGCTGACCAAAATTTAGGTTAAATATTAGGGTTTTGGATGAAATTTCTAAGATTACCATTAATGAGCTAGACTAGGAGTGTTTTAGTATAGTGGGCTTTTAGGTATTTGGGCTTTTTAATTAATTTAGGGCTGATTTTAGATAATTAAAAATAAAATATTTTCTTATTATTTTCTATAAAATTCCTCCCCAAACATTTATTTAAAAATTATTTTAAAACACTCATAAAATTATTTTTATGCTTAAAAATTGTCTTTTTGCACGAAAATTCATTTTACAAAAAATAAATTATTTCATGCTAATGCATTTTATTCAAATCATTTATTTCATAATAATAATTCATATTAGGCATATTAAAATTAATTTAACATGCTCCAAACTTATAAATCACGTCACACATGAATTTCTATAAAACCATATATTTTGTCGCAACAACTCTAAATTCAAGCAATTTATCATGAAAACTCCTAAGATAGATGTGGGTTGTTACACTTACCTTGGGAGATTTTAGCTTTGTAAGTTCTCGTTGCTATTGCTGTAGAGAGAATTTCTTTTGGTTGGAGTGAAGCTTTTTTTTTTTTTTCTTTTTGGTGTAGATAATTGTAAATGGTGCACATAAAATGAATTAACATATATATATATATATATATATATATATATGATGGGTTAGATGGTAAGGATTTAATTGAGCTTAATCCAATGGCTAAGATTTGATCTTAATGAATGGCTATGAACTAATTCATTTGGATGGTCATGATTACATTTAAATTTGTGATGTTCATCATGTGGTATTGGAATACCAAAAATGAACTTAGACTTATATGTAGGAAGGATAGAAATTCAATTTGCATTAGGATTTTGACTTAGATCAGTATTTGTGGCTATCTCTACAACATTAATTTCCATTTGTTTTGGGCTAATTATTCTAGCTCATAATTTTGATGTTCACTCACTCTTAGGCCCATGGGTCCGACACCCCCTCATTGGGTTTGGGCTTTTGATGTTTCAAGGCCCATTAACAAGCCCATAAGCTCATTATCATACTTAGAAATTTTCCTTTTAACTTCCTTTCAGTTTAACTTTCAAGTTTGTGTTCTCTAACTTTTTTTATATACATAATTAGCTATCATATAAATTCTATTTAATTCATTAGAGCACAATTAATCATAACAAAATCATAAACTAGGCAAACATTGCATATAAAGTCTCAAAATTCCTATCCAATTCCTTATCATTTCTATACTATACTAACATTCAAAAATCTAATCTTTTAGTATCGTTAATAACTAGAATAAGCTATGAAATCCTAGGGTATTACATCCCGGTACTGACACAAATGAGAGTATGATACTTTATCTCACAATAATCGCAGGCGAGGAGACAGAGTTTTCCATTAATACGAATGAGGACTTGACTTCTTTAGATTCCTCATTATATGTTGCTAACAAACTATGGGCTAATCATCCTTTTAACTCAAACAATTTTCTAGACACAATAAGGAATGTATGGACGACAAAGCATGGGGTCATTGCTAAAAAGTGGGATAAGAATATGTTTTTGTTCCAATTTTTCAGTATTATGGATAAAAAGAGGTCCTAGCTAATGAGTCATGGCACTTTGACATAAATCTCTTTGCCTTAAGAGAAGGGATGGGCACGAAACAACTCCATCATCGGTGGACATCCACCCTGTGCACTTTGGACACAGGCCTATGACTTGCCTCTCAAATGCAATACTGAAATTTTAGCCAAATAGATTAAGAACAAAATTGTAGTCTTCTTATACTGTGATAAGAAAGGGAAATATAATTTGGCCAGATTCTTAATGTTCAAAGATAGACTTGACCATATAAAGTCATTACATAAAGGAATAAGAGTCAAAATCAATGGTACCTCAATCTGAGTCCCTTTCAAGATTAGGAGTCTACCCATCTACTATAATTATGGTCAATATGGCCATTTAGTTAGATGTTGTGAAGAACTAACTGATGAGGATGATGATGCTGCTACTAATTATGGCTATAGGGATTTATTAAGAACATTGCCACTTTGACTCTATCGAGTGAACTCAAGATCTCAAGCAAACCACATACCACACAATAGTGAAACCACCATTACCTTAGCCCTATGATCAATTATGGGTGCCATGGTGGAACAACACAGATTAGCTAATGTAGAAACTTTTCCATGCATCTTTGTATCTCTAAGACATGGTGAGCAGTTAGACATTACAGTAGAATCAGTTATGAAGGAATTCAGGAAGATGGATTTCAATCGTGCTAACCAAGTTGTAACCATTCAGTAAGCACAAGATACTCATAATTCATCACTAAAAAAAAAAAATGCAAACTGAATCCCATGTTCCAAAACTACCTTCAACCTAAAGCCCAATAAGCACTCTAGCAAAGGACCCACTCTCACTTACTCAACAACCCAAAGATAAGTGAGTCCAAGACACAACCCCCACCTCACCTAACCTAACCTAACACCTAGCTACACTCATATTCCTTCACCCCTTACCACAATAATTTCACTATTGGACCCAACCAAACCAAAACAAAAATCAATTTACCATCACCAAATACTTCATCATCTCCATGCCTAAGTACGCCTACACCAAATAGTGAGGATACTAAACCCATATCATCTGACTTGTAGATAACCCCATCACATCAAAATTTCCCTACTACTCTTCCATGCCCTAACCCATCTACATCTAGGCCTAGCCATGGGCTGATTTGAAACTAGAACCAGTCCAGTTCAGAACCAATCAAAACTAGCCCTAAACCTTACAAGGACCAGTTTCGGTCTGGTTCCTTATTTCATGGAACTGGAACTGGTGTGTGTGTGTGTGTGTGTGTGTGTGTCACTGTATGTGTGTAAGTATGTGCAGTGCAGCATGCAGGTGTAGCCTGCCTCTTGCAATTGCAAATTTACAAGTGAAAAGAGAGAAACAGTCCAAAATGTGACTGTTGCTCACTTCCATTCTCATTTTAATTTTTTAATATAATAATTAAATAAAATTACATAAATATGTCCAATAATAGCTATATAACAACTAGTTTTTTGGGCATTTTGGAAATAAAAAATTTTAAACTTTTCTATAAATACCTCATTTCCTAATTCATTTTTCATACAAAAATTATTCTCCACTCTTACTCTAATTCAGTTTCTCATTGCTCTCTCTAGTACTCATAAATCATAATATTCTTTTATTCACAAATATTATTTTATTCATTTATTTTTTTATTCATATTATTTATTTATTCACATTATCACATAATTATTCACAAAAATTTTTTGTTCACATTAAATTTTTATTCACATTATCTCATTTTTTCTTTTACTCATATTAATTTGTTTTAACATTATTTCATTTTTTTTTTCTTTTGTCCACAATCCACATTAATCCTTTTTTTCATATTATTTCATTTTTGTCTTTTTATTCACATTAAATCATTTTTTCACATCATTGCATTTTTTTTATTCACATTATTGTTATGTTATACTAAAAATATGGCAAGTGGTAGCAGTACATTTTGTGGTGAATCTCAACCTAGAATTGTTGATCTAGATAATATGATGGATCATTTGGAAGAGAATGTTCCAACTCAAGAAAGTCAAGAAGTTAGGATGAAAGAAGCAAATGTGCAACAAACAAGTCAATCTCAATCTGACATTTTCCAAGTGCACTTTAAGAAGAAGCAAAAATCCAATGGCTCCTATGAAGTAGTTTGCAATTATTGTGGATAAGTCTGCAAATATAAAGTTGGAGTTAGATATGGTAAATTTAGAAGGCATTTGCAACAAAAGCATCCTACCCAAATTGGAGTTCAAAAGAAAAAATCTCAAATTTTTTAGTACACAAATTCTCAATTTTCTTCTCAATTATTTAGATATTCGGATAAAAAAAAAAATAGGAGTTAACAAAAATGATTGGTGTTGAATATTTATCTTTTAGTATTGATGAAAAAGTAGGTTTTATTAATTATTGTAAAAAAGCTTTAAATCCTAGTGTTAAACGTGTACCTAGAAACATTTTGAAATGAGCTCTTTTTACTTTATATAAAAAAGGAAAAAAAGAATTACATCAATTATTTTTAAATTTAAATGGACATGTCTTAATTTGTAGTGATATTTGTAGTGATCATTGGCAAATGCATTCTTACATGGGCATAACATGTCATTGGATTGATGATAAATGGCAATTGCAAAAGAGAGTTCTTGCTTTTTGTGTTTTTGATGATTGACATACTGCCAATAATATTTTTAGAATGATTCAAAATATTTTAGAAGAATATCATTTGATTTTAAAATTCTTTTCAATTTCTTTTAATAATGCATTTGCAAATACTGCTTTAATTAATGAATTTCAACAAATTTGTCAACCCAATCTTGGTGGTAAATTTTTTCATATTAGATGTGCATGTCATGTTTTAAATTTGTGTGTACAAGATAGTCTAAAATCTTTAAATGTCGTTATTTCTCCTATTAGAAAAGCAACAAAATATTTGTGGACATATCCACAAGTAATGAAACAATAGTTTAGTTTTTGTAAAAGTCATGGCAAAAGACCAAAGAGATTTCTAAGAGATGTTCTAGAATTCAACATATGAATTACTCAATGAGTCATATGGATATAGAGAACTATTGAGCACATTCATTTCCAATAATGTACCACAAGTCACATTATATCCACAAAATTGGGATGTTTGCACAAAAATTTTGGATGTTTTAAAAGTTTTTAATAATTCAACAATTATTTTAAGTGGTGTTTATTATCCAACATTTCATTTATTTTTTATTTAATGTCTTAATGTAGCTAGTGCATTACAAGAATATGAAAATAATTTAATTTTGAAAAGTTCAATTTCTTTAATGAAAAACAAGTGGCTAAATTATTTTAAATTCACTCTAGATATTAATCTTATAGCATGTGTTTTTCATCTTAGATGTAAAATAAATGATTTGTATGATTATTTGTCACTTTATTGTTCATGTTTAGGCCTTAATGTTGATGATAATTTTGATGTTGATTATATAATTTCCAATGTTAGGAAAATATTATCAGAGTTATATACTGAATTTAGTGTTATTTATCAAACATTTACTACAAACGCTTCTTCTATTTCTTCTTCTTCTATGCCTAGTGAAGTTCAAATTAAAGCATCCAAAATTAGTACGAGTGATTATGCCTTGATGCAAAGGCATAAAAAAACCTAGAGGATCCAGTGGCTCTTCTCCTGAACTTGACATTTATCTAACAACTGCATTTGAGTTTGGTGATAGCAAAATAGGTAAAGAATTTTTGACACTTGAGTGGTGGAGTCAACACTAAAATACATTTCCTATTCTATCGCAAATTGCTAAACAAATTTTAGCAAGTCTAGTCTCAATAGTTATTGTAGAACAATCTTTTAGTGTAGCAGGTAGTATATTGGATGAGTCACAATCTTCTTTGGCCACTAAATCATTGGAAGCTCAAGCATGCGTTAATGATTAGACTAAAGTGAAATTAAGGGAACAAGAAATTTTGTAGGAGAGTAATAAAGATTTATTCAAGTTTGACTTCACAATTGATGGAATGGTAGGAACTTTCAGTGGCGGTAGTGATTAAAAGGTAAGGGGTAATGAAATTTGCAAAAAAAAGGTAAGAGAACTATATAGGCTTTGATTCCTCTAAATACCAAAAGGATACGTAGGTAACTTAATTCTCGATAAGAAAATTAAGCTCAAGCCCTGTAATTTTTTTTCTTTTTTTCTTTGAATATATTCCTTTCGAACTGGCATGAACAAGAACTAGAACTGGAATTGGCAGGTTCTAAACCAAGGCTAGAATTGCCCTAAGGGCGGTTCCAGTCCGGTTCTATTTTTTCGGTTCTTGAATCATGGGCAGGCCTATCTTCATCATTGGTGAAGAAATGGAATAAAAAATGCTAGATCAATACCATCCTACCTATATCTAACAAAAGCATTATCTTTATAGGGGAAAGGAAGAGAGAAGGTTTAAGACTCTATCATGGTAGAGGGTAATTTGATGCACATCAACAAAAGACCCAAGGATACTAATGAAATTGCACCCTAAACCACTGACATATCGGCAGAGGCTACCCAATAGTCCCACCGGTCAACTTGAGTCTCCTAAGCTAGAATTGTAAGGGGCTTCAGAACCTAGCTGCAATTTGTACACTCAAGAAACTCATATGGCTTCAAGCCCCTACTATAGTCTTCTTAATGGAGACTAAATTATCAAGATAAGAAATGGAAAAGGTATGCATATTGTTGGGATTTATAAATGGTATTGATGGGTTATCAAGGTGATCATCATAGTAGAAAAGAGGGTTTAAGTCTAATATTGCTAGACAATCTACCTATATCTCTAATGTCTTATTTGCCTAACCATGTGGATATAGAGATTGATGCATCCATTAGTCTACTAAATAGAGATTAACAAGAGTGTATGGCTAGCCTGAAGATGCCAATAAGGTATGGATTTGGAATTTACTTAGGATCCTAAAAGGAAAATTTGACTTACTATGTTTATGTTGTGGTGACTTCAATGAAATCTTATACTCCCACAAAAAGGTTAGTGGTTTACATCATCTAATAGCAAAAATGCAAACTTTTAAGGATGCTTTTTCTGATTATTCTTTGGATGATATACGGTACAACAAGTATGTTTTTACTTGGAGTAATGGCAGAGATGGTTTATAGAATATACAAAAGAGGCTTGATAGGGTAGTAGCTTCCTTTGAATAGGTCAATTTGTTCCTTGATTACTCAATGGAACATCTAGTGAGATATAGTTCTAATCACTATCCTATATTGGTTTCATGGAAACCAAAGTCTATACAAATGAAGAAAAATTACTGGCCCTTTCGATTTGAATCCATATAGCTCTGAGACTCTCAATACAAAGAGGTTGTGGAGAATTCTTAGTTTTTATCTACTATTTAACTGTCCACCACCACCATTGAAGACCAATTTTTATCTTGTTAAAAGCTCTAAAACAATAGGAATCCTCTCATTTTAGGAGTGTTAATACAGAGATTGCGGCATTACAAAAATCTCTAGTTTCTCTACAAAAGTAGGAACAATCTATAATGGTTATCCAACAATAGGAAAAAATTGAAAAGAATTACCTAAAATGCTCTATAGAGAGGAAAAGATGTGGGCACAATGGTCAAGGGTATCATGGTTTAGGGATGGTGAACAAAGCATTAGTTTTTTCCACTATAAAGCAAGTGCAAGATCACAACAAAAAAAAATCCAAAAAATAAAAGATATGAATGGAAATTGGGGGGAAGAGGAAGAGGAAATTAGATCAGTTATAACAAATTTTTTCAAAAAGTTATATTGTACAAGGTATAACATACATTGAGGAAGTTCTACAAACAATGAAGATTAAGGTCATAACAAAGATCAATTCCAACCTACTAGAACCTTTTTCTCATGAAGAAGTGCTTGAAGCTTTCAGACATATGCACCATATGAAGGCTCCCAGCTTAGACGGTTTGCCTGTTCTTTTCTTTTGTAATTTTTGGCATATTATAAGCTATAATATTATTCTATTTTGTTTGATGTCTTAAATAAAAAAGCATATCCTTTAGCTCTAAATCATACTTTTATTACTTTGATTCCAAAAATTAAAACACCAAAATCTCAAAAAAAAATTTCTTAAGGAGCCCGACTTGTTTGAACCATCATACTAGCCTTTTTACGCGAATGCAAACACTTGTGATGCCGGCCTCTGGTTAGTCAACTAAAATTACACATTCAAATGGCTACTAGCACTATTCATATTCTCAATCCCTTGTATTTAAAGAGTCAAGAATAGCGGAATATATAAACATTTTCAAAGCTCCTTTGCATAATCTTTTTTTTTTTAATATACTTATGTCTTTTTTTTTTCAAGAAAAATAGTCAAGCTACCTAAGGTATTAAGCATTTCTACTAAACTAAAACAAAAGTAACAGTAGAATAAAATAGGCTCAAAAAGTGTAACTAAAGTTTCAAATTTCAAGCAAAAAGATTTGCAAAAATTTAATCTCCTAATCATGACCACCATATTCAATCCACACTACAACAAGTCATTGTCATAGCAAAATTAGACCAATTAATCACTAGAGATAGTTAATTTCAAATCAAACTATCACCATAATTCAATTTACTCAATTGCAAGATTCAATAAAAGATAGGGCACAATAATATACCTCTTCCTCACACTTAAGTAACACATTGTCCCCAATGTGTTATAAACAAGGAAAATGAAAAAGAAAAAAGAAAGAATTAATTGCCCAAAATGATATACCACATGAATCATGCTGGTGCTCCATCCAGTGAGAATGTACCATGATCAATGTTTCTACATAGAGAAAAATTGAACTACAACCAAAGTAAGATCTATTCAAAGTAAAATAAAAACAAAAGAAAATAAAAAGAAATAAAAGAAAAACTACAATAGACCATCAATGGGTTGCCTCCCATTTAGCACTTCTTTAACGTCGTATTAGCTGGACGTTATCGTCATTCATCTTCCAGCAATGGCTTGGAGGTTTCTTTGTGCTGTCTACCTCCATAAACTAAGATAAAAAAGAATATACAAAGGTTGTGGCCTGTGCATAGCCTTCTTGCAGCAACAAAATTATTTTTGATTCTCAATTTCATGCAAACTAAAGCTTACCATGTTTAGAACCATCATCAAACAATGTTACCCACATACTAAATGCAGGGATTTTAGCTTTGGCACTAAAGAAAGCATGTACATTGCCAATGGCAGCCACCTCTTGCAATTCCAAGATGCTCCACCCAAATTCACTAACCTTTTCCTTTAACACCTCCATAAAATAGATTTTCCTCTCCAAAGAAAATTTAGAGACTACAAGTATAGGCCACATACTTGATTCTCTAACAAATATGCACTTAAAGAAAGTTGGCAAGGGTCTAAAATCAATTGTGGCTAGGTGTTTATTTGATGGAATTTGGGACATAGGAAGGGTGGTAATTAGGGTTGTGAGTGGTTTATTTCTGTTCTCTTCAAAAGATGGGAGAGCTGGAATGATAAGGGAGGTGCGATTGTCAACATGCATTGCTTCCCCCTCCATGTTCTCCCATATCTCACTATCATCAAAAGAGAATTCTTTAACACTTAACTCCACTCCATTCATGTCCCATTGCTAGATTTGGGGTTGCTCACTTAAGTAATCATCCTTATTAACTTCTTTGTGTAGCATTCCCAAATTTGCCTCACCATGCTCATCTTCTTCATTTTCATCATCCCAAAACCAATTGATGGCAATGGTCTTTTGTTACTCTTTCAGAATGGCTTTGGTTTCGCTAGGCAAATTACCTTTAGGTATCTCACTTAGCAGTCTCAAAATTTGCCTAGCGAAATTCTCTAGATTGTGAAGAGAAGTCTGTTGGTGTTTCAGAGCTGCCTCGATGCTCTGAAATCTTTTCTCTATAGCTTCCACTAAAGTCATAAACATCTCTTCCAACCTATGCTCTTATTGTGCATGCTCATTATCCTGCAATGTAGTGTCCATTTCAAATTGAGTTGGGAAGCAAACTACAATGACTCATTTCTTTTGTCCAATTCCCTAACCCAATTCTCTGTAGACCCCGTGAATCTTTCTAATGCAAGCTCAAGGGATGACTTCTCTATTGGTGCTTCCCATCTATATTCCTCTGGGAAATCAATGTGATAGATGCACCCATTATCGTGATACTGATTTCCCTGGTATCCCCATTATGTATTTGGGTAAAAGTTCCAGTCCTGATAGTTTTGATCAGCCATGGAAAGATTTTTCTTTTTCTCTTTTTTTTCTGGTAACACGAACTTAAAACAAAACAAAAACATAAAATAAAAAAAATAAAATAGTAAAAATAAAACAAGGAAAGCAAAAAAAAAAACAAATACAAAAATATAAAGATAGAAAAACTAGATCAATAACCTCTATTAATATTGCTAATATTATAAAACTATCCTCGGCAACGGCGCTAAAAACTTGATGTGCCGAAATGCACACTAACAAACTGCAAGTGCACAAGTCGTTATCAAGTAATAAAGTAGTGAGTATGAGTATCGTCTCCACGAGAATAGTATATAAGTACTAGCGCAAACTTCAACTATTGTCTAGTAAATAATTAAGATGAAGATTAATTAAATTAAGCTAAATTAACTAAGCTAACCTAAGAAAACAAGTAAATGATATTGATGGAAATAATCTAGGCAAAGCTAATTTAAATATAAATCCCGCTAGTTGCTTATGCATATCAAATAATGGATTGAATTGGACTCTCACTAAATTAGATAAAAACCTTTCTCAAGTGATTAAATCCCCAACTTCTTAAGTATTATAAGGGAATCTCTTCTCAACCTATAATCAAATAGGAGCAACATTAAGTTCAAGAGATTAACATCCAAAGAAGTTTTATAGGTCTATCTCTAGCACCCCAATCAACTCTCTATTCCTGTGAGTGATCTATCCATATCAGGGTATCTTTACTCGTCTAATATGAAAACAATATCCAATCAACAAGCTAGCAATTGCTAATTGGAATAATAAGATTTATCATGAAAATAAAACAACCAAAGATGAATTGATTAAAGTTTAAATCCTTCAATCTATACAATCAAAACTAGGGTTCAGTACAAATAGAATTAGCTCATATTAAAATTGAAGAACAAAGATGCAGAAAATAAAGGAGAAAGAAATCTCAAACAAATCTTGAAGACATTCTTTTGAAATCTTCTCTTCAATCTTCCACATCCACTTGGATCTTGGTCTTTGATTCAATTAAATCATCAATATCTCTAGCCTTCAAGCCTCTTGCGTGACTCTAGGGCTTAGCTGATCCTTAAATCTTCATTTTTTGCTCTGTGGTGGCTCCCCTTTGGTTTTCTGCATTAGTTTCTTTATATAGGTGCGATTCTAGGTTCAGGACACGGCCGTGTCTCTAGGCGTGTCGACGCTATGGCTGTACACCACGGCCATGTCTCAAGCTGTGTGAAGCTACTGGAAATATTGGAATTAGCCCTTAATGACATGGGCAGGCACATAGCTATGTCACTGGTCATGTCACAGAGATGAGCTTCAATCCTTTGCCCATTTTCTTCCATTTTCACTCATTGGCTTTGTAGCTTCTTCATAAATTGATCCATGGCCCCCAAAAACATAAAAGAACTCTGGAAAAGCACTAAACAAACAAATCAAACTCAATTTAAGGATAAAATACATTAAGAACAAGGGGTAAAATGTAATTAATAAAACACTTATTAGGTATCATGGCTTAGGGATGGTGAACAAAACATTAGTTTTTTCCACTATAAAGCAAGTGCAAGATCACACCAAAAAAAAATCCAACAAAATAAAAGATATGAATGGCAATTGGGGGGAAGAGGAAGAGGAAATTAGATCAGTTATAACAAATTTTTTCAAAAAGTTATATTGTACAAGGTACAACATACATTGAGGAAGTTCTACAAACAATAAAGATTAAGGTCATAACAAAGATCAATTCCAACCAACTGGAACCTTTTTCTCATCAAGTTCTTGAAGCTTTTAGACATATGCACCATATAAAGGCTCCCAACCTAGACGGTATGCCTGTTCTTGTCTTTTGTAATTTTTGGCATATTATAGGTTGTAATATTATTCTATTTTGTCTGATGTCTTAAATAAAAAAGCATATCCTTTAGCTATAAATCATACTTTATTGCTTTGATTCCAAAAATTAAAACACCAGAATCTCAAAAAAAAAATTGCCCAATAAGTCTGTGTAATGTTATTTTTATATTGATAACCAAATCCATAGCCAAATTGATAACCAAATCCATAGCCTATAGACTTAAAAAATTCCTTCCTTTTATTATTCACAATAGTCAATCAGCTTTTATTCCAAGTAGACTAATTATTGATAATGCTTTAGCTGCCTTTAAGGCTTTTCATTATGTCACAACCCAATTTCCATACCGTGACTGTCCTAGAATTCAGGGAGACATAAAGCCACCTAAACCCGTACAACACCAATGATCTGATTATCATCTTACAATCCTTCCCAAGATCAAAACCACATTCATTCTTTATGCTTCCTCATTTATAGCCATTACACTTTCGTGTCATCTCATGATCTGAAATAGAACATTATTATTTATAAATAAAAACAAACACTTGTGAACTCTTATTTTAGCACTTCCAAAATTAATTCTGAACTCTTCAAAACTGACTAAACTATTCTTAACACAATCTAATGCTTTTCCTATCTTAACTGAACCTTCTATACTAGAAAATATTTTTCCAAAACCAACTGGATTTTCTCTTAGATTAACTATTTAATTATTCTAAAATTAATTTTGAGTCTATCAAGATAATCAAAGAATTTTTTTTGAGCTCTGAAACTCCCAAAAACTGATATTGAAGTCTTAAAATATGACCTCAGCAAAAAGTAAAATTTCAACTGGTAGTGCCCTCAAAAGAAATTCTTTTTCAATTACATTATTATTGGACATCCCAATTTCCTAAACTTCAAACCAACCAATCTATAAAAAAAATAAAAAGAAAGGCCACGTCAGTTGATATCGGAGTAACTGGTAGCGCCACTGGCTGTCTAGGCCACACCGCCAGCCTCTCTGGTGGCGCTCCACCCAAAACATTGGTGGTGCTGCCAACCCCTCAGGTTGCATGGGCCCCACTTTCCAGCACTACCTTTTTGGTCTTTTCACTTTTCCACTTCCCAAATTACCCTCACTCCTATTTTCCTATAAATAGCCCCTCCTTTTTTCATTTCAAAATACCCCTTGAATTTGAGCATATTGCTATCTTCAAATTCCTCTCTTCTTTTCCCCCCAATCACTCTCTAATTAATTAATTAATCTTTTTAATTAATTAATTATCTTACCCTAACTAAGTTAATTAAACTTTTTAATTCACTAAAACTCTTTTTTTTTAAAATAAAATTAATCACTCAATTAATTAATTAATCTTTTTAATTAATTAATTAATCACTTTTTTTCTAAAATCAAATTAATCCTTTTTCTTAATCCACCTTTCATCCAAATTAATTAATTAATCCATATATCCTTTTCATCATATTAATTAGTTAATTAATCTTTTTAATTAATTAATTAATCTCCCAATCAGTCCAATCATCTAGTCTCGATAAAATGGAATTTTGATCTGGTAAAACCTTTTATCCACCGAAAACAAAGGTATTAGCCTTTTTGCTTACTCTCAACACACCCAAACCAAAATCAATCTTATCAACTCTTAAACCCTTTCACTTAATCGTGGAACGAACTTTGTGGGTTTTGATCCCCACTCAATGGGGTATGTAAACATATTTGGAATCTAAATCCAAATCTCTATCAATCTCTTTTTTCCTTTTTAATTTGTGGATATTTATTTTAATTTTCTCCTTGCACTCATGTCATATTCATGCATCTTATTTACAATTATCATCTTATAATATTTGTCATTCATAAAATCAATTTTTCAAATTCAAATTAACTTAATAGCCAAATTTTGATTATTTAAGATCAAAAACCTAGTCCTTAAGCTCAACCTAGTTTAAGGGTAGTGATTTTATCTATGGACAAAGTAAAGTAAAAAAATTAATAAATTGGAGTTAACTTGGGTTTTTTCCTTAATGTTTTCCCAAATAAATAAAATTAAGGTGGCGACTCCTAAAATTATTCTCAAAAATCAACTAATCTAAACCCAAGGGTTCCATTGTGAGTCTAAAACTGAATGAGCATCCTGATTCCCTCTAGTAGATCAGGCCAGTGATCGGGCGAGGCCTCACAACACTATCTATACATTCTTACTTACTATCATAAGTACTCTTACATAATAAATGTTATCAATTGTCTACATTACACTCAAACATAATATACATGAGTACTAAGCTTTGAGACACCATAAAGCTCTAGAGTGTTGATCCTTTAGAAATAGCACAAGTAAAACGAATATAGCAACTTTAGCAAGTCCCAAGTGAAGAAACATAACTTAGAATTTACCTTGCTAACGGGTCACTTCAGCCTCAGAAAATTATAATCATCTAAGGGGTGAGACAAGCTTAGTAAGTACAAAATAATATAACATAACATGTAGGCAATATCAAAGGTTAACACCTGGGTTAATTCAAGATGGCAATGGAGTAATGTCAATCATATTGACCATATTGAACTTTATAATGTGATTTAGCAAAAATGATGATGTTTTAGGAGCGAAGAGCTTCCCACACCTTAATATTTAAAGAGTGGCAGCCTAAGCTTTGCTCATTCACATGCATTACATTATGCATGACTGATCGAGCCTTATGGTTAGGCGTTTTCCCCTAATAGAGGTCGGGTACTCTCACCTTACCCATGGGCTTATACCAAATACACAAGGTCTAATATATTTTCCTCACATTAGAGAGGATTTCTGCTTAGTTATGGATATTCAATGAAAGACATATCAAATGTCTACAATAAAGATCCAATGAGAGGTAGTTTGGCAAAATAGTCATTCATATCACTGAGCATCATATAGGGTCAAGGCATAAGGTTCATCATGATCAATTATCATATAAGGAGGATGTGAATTTCTAAAGTTTCATCAATCAATAAGCAACCACATTTCAAATGTCATTTCAAGTTCATGATAAGGATTGATAATTCAACAATGGTTGCAAACAAAGGCATAGTTACATCATATTATTTAGCACTCACCTTATCTCCTTTGCTCTTAATGATTGTTCATTTTTGGTTAGTTCAATGTCCCTCTTGGTCCTAAGCAATTTCTTTGCCCTTGCCTTAAAGTTCTACATTCATCACATTCTAATTAGTTCAATTAGTAACTAATAGTGTTACTAATTATATCCTTTACTTATTTTCTTTCTTCAACATATAATAGAGATGTATCAATTATGCTATACACATACTTATTCTTACTTCTAATTATTTCCAAACTAAGTTATTCATTTAAATCCATGTTTCAAGTCTAGATCATAAAATGCCCAAATTGTGCCATAAACCCTAGAATTTTAGGGAAAATCATTAATTTCACTCTCAAACCTCCGTTCAACTATAGATTTACCAAATTAACACTTAAGCAATCAATCCATATTAATTAATTTGAATTAATTTACTTTTATTCATATGAATCCTAGTTTATTCCACTCAAGTCGAATTTGGAAAAAAATCATATTTCCACATCCAATCTTCAAATTAGTTGTAGAAGTAGAAAATTAACACAATATATAATATATATATATAATCACTTAAATGGTTCAATCTAGTGTGAGAGCACCAAGTCTCTCTTTAAATCATATTCATGCCTCTAGGGTCTCCAAGTCTTGACTCAAGTTCTCAAAATTCCATTTAACACTTCTAAATCATTCTTCCTTATCTAAAATCATTCAAAATTACATCTTATACTATTTACTCTAGATTAGCCGAAATTCTCATGGTGTAATAAAGGACTTTATATAACTAAAATACTAAAATTTAACCTTAGATCATATAAAGGAGAAAGTGAACATAGTTTCTCACCTTACTTGGCTTTGATTTGCTAATACTCTTATTACAAGTGATGTAGAGAAAATCTCCTTTCTTAGAGTGAAAATTTAGGGTAGAGATAGGCTAAACACTAGTTCATAACATAAATTTACATATATATATGATGAATTAAATAGTGAGGATTTAATCAAGCTAGATCTAATGGTTGAAGTTTAATCTTAATGAATGACTAGGATTGGATCTAATTGGATGGCTAAGATTCTTTCTATAATAGTGATGATCATCATAAGGTGTTGGAGTGCACAAAGTGTATCAAGACTTATTTGTAGAGAAGGTGAGAGTTTAACTTGGTTTAGGACTTTGACTTTGGTCAATCTTTGTGGCTAGCTAGTCAAATTTTGCAACTCTTTCTCTACAACATGTTCTATTTAATGTTGGCTAATCACTTTAATTGGGCTAACTATTCTAACATGTGTGTTAGACGGCATGCTCTAGAGCAATGTATAAGTTATGTAAATGTAAAACATTATCCCTAAATGGCAATAAAATATATGTTTATAAATGAAATTGTTCCATTGTATTAAATATATATTTGAAGTCCGTAAGTATTTTTCAAAAGAGGATCTATTCTTAAGTGTTGAGAATATGGATGGCAGATCGCTCTTAAACAAAAACTTTAAAATGTTCATAGTCATAGGATTAATAACTGAGCATCATTAATTCCAAAAGTCCATCACCTCTGTTTATAATTAGTATGTGATACTTATGATTATAGAGATAGTGAGCATCATACTGTTTGATAAATGTTGTCGGTATAAACATGTGGATATTCATATGATGAATGATCCAACTGTGACGTTAGATGATGATGACATAGAGTTTTATTGCTAGTCAATAAATCATCATCTAGGTCATAATTGTACATATAGTCCTTTGACTTGAGGGAAATTGTATCTCATTCATTGGTAGTTGGAATTTATTACTACTTACATACTAATACTATTTTAAGTATTGATATATGGTATGTGATAGTTCTAACTAGTTATGTATGGAGGTAAGAGATCGCTAAGAGAGATATTAACTTGAATAAACAAGGAAGAAGTCCTATGCTATCTGATTATTCTGGATAATCAAATCCTTGGCCAAGGTAGTAAAGATTCACTAAAAAGGGTTTCTAGTAGGAATCAATTTTATTAAGAATTAGAATTGAGATATAGACATATGATTGAAGCATATTAGGGTTTGACAAATCCATGACCCTAGCAAAGATTGGGATTTCGTAATGAAGGGATTTTAGTGTATGTTAATTATGATCAATGGTCCATGAAATGAATAAGTGATTAAACACTCATATTCATTGTAATTAGGTAGTCATGATATGCTATGCTAGGTGTCACTCATGACTTATGGGACTAAGGGTAATATAGGGATTTCACATTAGTAGAGAAAATTATTTTCTCAATCCCATTACTAATTAGACATGAACCTAGAAAGTCACACACCCAAAAGTGTTCACCTTCTAAGGATAAAAGGTTCACCATAATAATTAATTAAAGTATTTAATTAATTAATTAGTGGTAAAAGGATTGAACTTATAATTAAATTTACAAAGACCCTAGCATGTCTTGAAGTTTAAATCCAAAATGATTTCTTATTAATTAAATCCTAATTTATATATGATATAAATGAGAAGGATTAAATTAAATAAAACTATGGATGAGTTAAAAGAATTGATTTTAAGCTTTGGACTAAACCCTAAATGGCCCAAGTCTATTTGCGAAATAGAGAGAGGCAATTTAGGGATTAGAGATTTTCTATAACCCTAACGCCCATATGATGAGTTTAGGGGCTACAGATTTTCTCAATCCTAAAGCTTATATGATGGATTTAGGGGTTAGAGAAAGTGTACCAAGGTTAAAATAGTCTTTCAACTACTTAAGACTTAATGGAAATTATCATAAACCATAAAGGGTAGGTTGGTCTTTTCTATTTAAGCTTAAAGTAAAAAGCCAAATAAATATCTTATTTATTCCCTAATTAACAACATAGTGATTGTCTATTTAAATGCAAATGATGTTGTTAATAAAAGAATGCTTTATGCACATCTTTTCAATTGAGAAGCCTAAGTAACTAAGTTTTGAGAGAAGAGAAAGAGAAGAAGAGTTCTTCGTTTTTCTTGTTTTTCATTTCTTGTTCTTTGTTCTTTGTGAAAGAACAAAGGTTTCTTTTGTTGAAAAGATACATCCATAGCAATTAGAAGAAATCAAATCACTAAGGATTTGTTTTAGAAGATCTTGTATTCAAATTGGGCTACCAAAAGAGAGAATCAAAAACATCTAAACAAATCAAAGTAAGCCTTGGAGGTGGAGCTTGGTGTGGATAATCTAGAGGCTTAACATTTGGGGAGCTTTTGGAGAGGAAAGAAGAATTGGAGTTTATACGCTTCAAGAGGTAATATGATTACCACTTGATCTTCTTTCTTTCTTATGTATTTTACGCATTAATTAAATGATTGGATGAATGTTTATTGGAGCCATTTGGGTATAAGTGAAATTTTAAATTGTTTGAAATTTCACCCACCACATTGCTTTTGCTTAATTTATGCCCAATATTCCTTCAATGTGGACTTGAAGTTACACCAATTATGGGCCCATGGGCGGGCCCACTATTATTGGGTTTGTGCCTTTGATGACCGAAGACCCAATAACAAGCCTATAGTCCATCACAAACCCTATGTTAAACTTAGAAACTTTCCCTTTTTAGCTTTCTTTCAAATTATGCCCTCTAACTTCTTTACACCCTTTATTACCTACCACATGAACTCTATTCAATTCATTAAAGCATAATTAAGCATAATACCCTTTATTACCTACCACATGAACTCTATTCAATTTATTAAAGCATAATTAAGCATAATAAGATCATGTACTAGGCAAACAATTCAATCAATATCATAAGGTTACTACCCGATCACTTTTTCATTTCTATACCATACCAACCTTTAAAAAGCTAGTATTCTAGCATCATTGGCAACTATAATGAGTTATAAAAGACTTAAGTATTACACATTATCTCAAACATAAGAAAAAAAGACTCTAAAAGACATTTTTCTCTAAAATTATATATGGCAAAAGCCTATAATCGAGTTGAGTGGGTTTTTTAGAAAAACTGATGTTTAAATTAAGATTCCATTCTAATTTGGTTGAGCTTATTATGTGATGTGTATCCATGGTGTCTTATTCTATCTTATTAAATGGTGACCTAAGTACTAACGTTTCCTTTACAAGAGGTCTCCGACAAGGAGACCCCCTTTCCTCCTATTTGTTTGTGTTTTGTATAGAGGGTATATCAGCTCTTCTTTACAATAGGAAATAATTGAACTTCTTACATGGGGTCATGGTTTATCAAAGGGCTCCATCTTTAACTCACCTCTTCTTTGCAGATGATAGTCTTCCTTTCAATTCAGTTTCTACACCTGATATTGAAACAATCATTACAATTCTTGGCTCCTATGAATCTATTTCTAAGCAAAAGGTATATTTTGTTAAGTTTGAATTTATCTTTAGCTCTAATGTCCTATTGTGGGTTCACAAAATGATCCCAGAAACAATAGTTTGAATAGTAGAGGCTTATTCCAAATACCTAGTATAATAACCCACACCTACCATTGGAGTTTCGTGACAACTTACTTGAATTTAAAGCTATTATGACAAAATGTGTGCTTTTATGGAAATTCATGTGTTATGTGATTGATGAGTATATGGCATATTATATTAGTTCTGATATGCAAAATATGAATTATTATTAATGATTTATATGAAGTGCATAAGCATAACATGACTTATTGCACATAAAGTGAATTTTCATGCACGAAATAATTTTTAAACATAAAATAATTTTTATAAGCATTTTTAAAATATTTTTAAATAAATATTTTGGGGGAATTTTAATGAGAATAATAAGAAAAGTATTTTATTTTTAATTACCTATAATCAGAGCATAAATTAAATAAAAGTCCAATTTCCAAGAAGCCCACTACACCAAAACAATCATAACCTAGCTCATTAATGGCAAACTTGTAATTTTTCCAAAACCCTAAATATATATAGCTAAATTCAGCCAACCCTACTATAGCAGCCACCATTCTATTACTCTTTAGAATTTTTATAGAAAAATTCTCTCAAAAATATTCTCTCAACTGAAATTCACAAGCTGCCTTCAAACCTTGCGATTTTGTGATTATTTCATAAGTTTTTCTCTACTTTCAATCTATTATTTGATTTTTATAAAACTAACCATGAGAAATCTATTTAAGGATGTATATTTACTATTTTATTACTATATAGTTTAGGCTAGGTGAATTATTTGAAGGAGAAACTGATTTTTAATTGAAAACACAAGCCTTTCTTCGCACATCCACCAAAGGTGTACCCTAAAACTCAAAGTTAGAATTTTCATGTAATTATACAAGGGGGCCTGCCAATTTGTATATTGTTATGTTTTAAATTGATTTTTATTGTCTTTAGATGAAAAATATTGATTTAAATCATATTTCTATATATTACTATAATGATTAGAAAGTACAGGAAGCAAGAGAATTCATGATTTTCACCTTAGAACCTCAAATTGGGATTTTCATACCTATACTCTATGAAGGGTTGGTGATTCATATATATTGGTGTTATAAAATGATTTTTGTTATGATTGCATGAAAAATATTGGTTTAAACCATGCTTTTGCATATTACTGTAATGAATGGAAAGTGTGAAAATGAAGAAAATTCATGTTTTCCCTTGATAGGTGCATTCAGCCTACATTAGGAATTTGGTCTCAATGTCTATAATTTTTATATGATATATTTTAATAATTATTAACATGTATACATGAATGATAAATGATTAAATTACATGTTAGTTGAAGGAGTGACTCTAGACCAAAGACTAAAGGAATTTGACCTACCTAGGGTTTCCTAACCTTAGCTACTATGTTGTGATCAATATGTGTACATGATTAAGTAACATGTAAAATGGGTTTTATAATGAGTTAATAGCAAATTAATGATCTTAAATTGACTATGAGATTGATTGTATGATTTGGTCAAGAGAGATAAGTATGACTCTTTAAGGTTACTTACTAAGTTGATATATATGGAAAGTGTTAAGTGTACTAAGTTGAATGTAAAATTGAATTGATATTAAGATCATGATATATTGTGTTTGACTTTAGAAAATTCATAGTATGAGTTATAATGTGATTTTATATGAGTCTAAGAAGGTTAAGTGTGCAAGACTTTAAAAGTCAACATGTTATATGCAAATGACGAGTGCACTTCCAAGTTCAACTCCAAGTGTATGTGAATGTTCTATGTGCATGGGGTAGTTATGGTATAGGATAGCATAATGATTAAGCAATAGTTATGGTCTAGGATAGCATAATGATTAAGCAAATGCTAAGTATTGAATTATAGTGTTATGATAGAGCTTGAGGAGTACTGTCACTTCCCAATTTTAGAGACATGACAGTCCTAGAATATGGGGAGACATAAGGTCACTCACACCCGTAGAACCTGCTCATGCACATAATAATCTTGCCTAGGATTGTACCGAACCTCATGCATTAACTTCAAAAAAAAACTTTTATAATGGAAAAACTTAAGTTGCGGAAGCTAAAAATATACTTTAATACAATCCATTGGAAAAAAATAATATGACTCCAAATAAAGTTACCAACATAATATTCCAAAATAAAGTTCCCATAATCACTCCTGGAGCATCTAAAGACTTAACATAGTATGGTATTATTATAACTTTGACAAGAAAATTTCCCAAGTAGAGTAGGTAGCTTGAGCGATCCCTTGTCTCCTTATAATGCTCATCTAGAACCATACAAGGAAGAAGAGGTGAGATAGATGATATCAATGAGTAAACAATAGGGCTTATACAATAACACATATCCCTTAGAAAGGGTTTAGAGCTCATAACTTATAGTTCATGATTCATAGTTTGTAATTTAAAAAGGTTTGCAGAAATTATACATATAACACATAACACATAGAGTGAAGACTACTTCCATAATCACTCAAACACATAGAGTGAAGGCTATTGCCATAATCACTCAAACATATAGAGTGAAGGCTATTGCTATAATCACTTGAACACATAGCCGATGATTACTCATATTGGTACGAGGATCACATAGCTGATGATTACTCGCATCAATATGAGGATCACATGGCCGACGATTACTCACATCGGTATGAGGATTTCTGTATAAAAAGGGTTATGGGTACCATAGCTAGAGCTAATGGTAATTACTTTTAATAATAACACTTAATGAAAGGAATAGCATGTAGCATATTGGCAATAGCAATTCAACTTATTAAATAAGAGATAAAAGAATAGTGTGATTCCAGAAAGAAAACATGGTAAGGCAACAATTATGAAGGATCTTTCATATCATTGAACAAACAATAATGGCTTTGGACTAATTTTCCTTTGGTAAACCAAATTTAATAAAGAAATCATATACTTAAATTTAAAATGAAGTGTACTTGGGTTACAAGAAGTCTCAAAGGTTCCTATAACACAATCATGATAGCTTGAACTTGTAACAATAGCATAATATTTACTCACCTCGTGGTTCCTTTTTTCCTATTACTTGTAGCCCTTGAACCTTTAAAACTTCTCAAGCTCTAATATAATATTTAATTCAATACTTAGTATTTATTTAATCATCATACTATCCTATCCCATAACTACCTCATGCACATATAACATTCACATACACTTAGAGTTGCACAAAGATGTAATATATAAATAAGTCTTTTAAACCATTATTTTTCATTCAATCATAAAAGATATCAGTTATGAACATCAATATGTATAAAGCGGCAGCCACATACATACATAGTCATAGAATTTTTCAACTTTTAAGTTCTAGGACGAAAATCTTGAATTTCCTTTTTTTTTTTGAAACTTTTCAGTCATTATAGTAATATGCAAAAATATGATTTAATCCAATATTTTTCATCTAAACACATCAAGAATCAGTTTAGAATTCAATGATGTAGAAATTGCCCCTCCTTTATTGAGTTTAAGAATGAAAATTTCAATTTTTAGTAACAAGATTCACCTTTAGAGAAATCACGTAGGAAGGTTGGTGTTTTCGGTAAAGAAATGAATTTCTCTATCAAAAATTCACCCAAATTGATTTAAATCTATAGAAATCAGTAAATAGCCAGTTCAAAATAATTTTTTCATAATTTATTTCATAGAAATTAAATAAGAAATTGAAAGGAAAGAAAAAATTACAAATATGGTCAAGAAATGGCAAAGATTGAAGGTGTTTTGTGAATTTCGGTAGAGAGAAATATTTTGAGAGAATTTTTCTGCCAAAATAATGAAATAATAGGATGGTGGCTACTGGAATGAAGGGATGGCCAAATTTTTGATATTTATTTGTAGGGTTTTGAGAAATTTCCAAGATTACCCTTAATGAGTTAGGTTAAGAGTGTTTTAGTGTAATGAGTTTTTACATAGGTGGGCTTTTTATTTTAATTTAGGACTGATTATAGATAATTAAAAATAAAATATTTTTCTTATTATTTTCTTTAAAATTCCCCCCAAAATATTTATTTAAAAATTATTTTAAAAATACACATAAAATTATTTTATGCTTAAAAATCGCCTTTTTACATTAAAATTCATTTTATGTACAATAAATTATTTTATGCTAATGCACTTCATATAAATCATTTATTTTATAATAATAATTCGTATTAGGCACATTAAAATTAATTTAACATGCCACATACTCATAAATCACATCATACATGAATTTTCATAAAATCACATATTTTGTCACAATAACTCTAAATTCAAGCAATTGGTGACCAAAACCCCTAGGGTAAATGTAGGTTGTTACATTCTCCTCCCTTAAAAAATTCATCCTTGAATTTTTAATTCTAACAGCACAACACACTCTACTTAACTTCTCCGCCACACTTTTGCAGCGCCACTAAAACACAATATCTAACTACAATTAACATATCAAATACAGTAAGGCACATACTCATAATATATCAAAAATCACATTGATAAACCTTCACTTAAGCTACACCTATGTAAATCTCTTGTTCAAACAAATCTTAAACTAATCCTTAATAATTTGGTATCCTTCAACCTTAAACAAAAGTAATAGAACCTTTAATTTCACCTTCAATCAAATAAAATCCCAAGCATTTCTTTTCTTTATATCTCTATTAATATTAACATTTATACTAATACCTTACTCACTACTTCCATTCATTATTTATCACATTAGTCATATAAGAATCCAATAGATAATTCCAAATTATTTGATAATTCTCTTTTCATATTAATAATTATTATTTAATCTATTATAACCTCAATAATTATTTTTGTGTTTAATACCTTGTTAACATTATGATTTCTATACTCCCATCATTCATCAATTAAAATATATTTAACTTAACAAACATTCATATATATATATATATATATATATATATATATATATATATATATATATATATATATATATATATATATATATATATATATATATATATATATATATTATATATATATATATATATATATCATATTCCAAACGAACTTGCACTTTATTAATTTACAATCCCAAATAAATTTCTCATAACTATTTCAAACTTACTCTCTTTCTGTATAATATATATAGATCATTATCATGACTTAATTACCTAATGCCTCATAATTTTTATACCTTTAGCTTGTAATATCATATCACTTTAGGTTTTCTACTTACATCTTGCTATACTTCACATTCCTAATCATTTAACTTATCCATATTCAAATAATAAAACTTTTAATACCATTGTTATTCAATGAATCTCTATGCAACTCTTATAGCTTTCCAAATCTATGCCATTCTAGGTTATCTCAATAAAAATTCTTTCTGTGCTAAAGATCATTACCAAATTTTCTAGTAACCTCAATTGAACATTATTGTACCTAATGCCTTAAAATATTTCTCATCCAAAGGACTCAAATCCCTTTCAAGTATATTCAAAACTATTAAATTTTCAAAACTGCATAACATCATACTTATCCTTTTATCATCATTACAGGTTTGAGAATATCTATCCTTTTATCATCATTATAAGTCTAAGAATACGTATCCTTTTATGTCTCCCCCTCTTAAAAGAATTCATCCTCGAATTGCAATACTTGCTCACATGTTCTAAAAAAACTAGGGATCCTTATGCTGCATCCCTTCTTCGGCTTCCTAAGTATATTCATCGATTCCATGATTATGCTAGTAGACCTTAATCATAGGTATCTCCTTAATACATAAATTTCTCCCTATCCTTATTTTGAAATTCTATTCGTTTTTCTCTACAGTCAATATGAGTTCCATGCTCATATAGCTAATCCATTCCTAAGATCATATCAAATTGTAATACATAAAGTTCTAACAACTCCACAGGAAGTTTTCATCCATCAATGTCTACCTCACAGTCCTTAAACACATATTTTACTTCCATCATTTTGTCCTAAAGAAGTTGACACTACTAAGGGTTCATTCAATAATTCCTTAGCTCTACTAAAATTCTTAGCAAAACTTTAAGACACAAACAAATGCATAGCACTAGAATCAATCAAGCATCTTGCACTAGAATTTCAAATGGGAATAATACCTTCTTCTTTTTAAATCACACTAGATTAATATTCCTCCTTTGACTATACTTGATATTAACATAAGTGATAGAGAAATTCCTAGCTTTCTTATTGTTCTAGTCTATATGGTAGTATCTAAGCCATAAATTCCTTAATATAATTCACTTACTTCATACCATATACTTATGTATATATAATGTAACTGATTTGTTTCATTCTCTTACTGATCATCACTAAATATCATTTCTCTTCTTATGGCATCAATCACAATTATCATTTAACAACTCCATATAATTTATATACCAAACCATTGTTATATGTAAGCATTTCATACTTCATAACATTATACCTATCAGTCATTAATCTAAATTGGATCAAAACTTAGTCCACTTCTCCTTCTAATCCATTTAAACCCACTATCAAATCATCATACTTAGCATGCCTTTAACATGAGCACCCATCATATAATATCACATCATAAGACACATATCACATAGCATGTATCACATATCATAGCATGTACGATATAACTTATAACATTATGAATTTTCCTATCAAATATAAGTCAATCATGTCATAGGCAATAAAAGAAATCAATGCATACTAAATCGCTAGGTAATCAATTAACATCATTCGCATCACAGGAGTCTTCCTTTTCTTGAGGTGGATCATAGGCATGGCGTTCTTGAACATCTTTTGCCATGTCCTCTTGCATGCCACACACGATGCTCTAGGTCATGGTCCTCTAGCAAGGGTAATCTTCTTGGTCATCTGATAAAAGAATCGTAACACACTTAACAAGGAGTACTATAGCTTATTAGGATTTCACGGAACTATAATAGCAATAGACTGCAAGTGATATGACAAAAAAATTCATATGCTCCAAGATTATACTTAATCAACCCATAACTAGACAAGTCTAACTAGACTTTTAAAAATTATGGCTCTAATACCACCTTTGTCACTAGTAGAATAGCAACAAAGGGTACTTACCATGGCACTTACGAGCGGGACTATACCACTGTCCCCATTCTTGGGTAGGACTATACCACTATCCTCATAAGCCCCTAGGCGGAGAGTCACACTTTGCCATTGTTCACGCATGAGAGTTCCTAGGGATCAAAATACACAAGTGAGACTTAGGCTCGAACTCGTAATTCCTCTACTCTGATATCATCTTTGTCACATCTCAATTTTAGAGACATGATGGTTTTAGAATATGGAAAGAAATAAGGTCACCCATTCCCATAGAACCCACTCATGCATATAATAATCTTACCCAGGATCATATCGAACCTCATGCATTAACTTAAAAAAAAACTTTTATAAAGGAAAAACTTAAGTTGCGGAAGCTAAAATTATACTTTAATACAATCTATAGGAAAATAATAATAAGACTCCAAATAAAGTCACTAATATAATATTCTAAAATAAAGTTCCCATAATAACTCCCGAAGCATCTAAAGACTCAACATAGTATGGTATTATTATAAGTTTAACAAGGGAATTTCCCAAGTAGGGTAGGTAACTTGAGCAATCACATTGCCTCCTCATAATGCTCACTTGGAACCATACAAGGAAGAAGGGGTGAGATAAATGATCTCAATGAGTAAATAATAGGGCTTATACAATAACACATATCTCTTAGAAAGGGCTCATAGCTCATAACTTATAGTTCATGATTCATAGTTTGCAATTTAAAAAGGTTCACAGAAATCACACTTATAACACATAACACATAGAGTGAAGACTTTTGCCATAATCACTCAAACATATAGAATGAAGGCTATTGCCTAATCACTCGAACACATAGTTGATGATTACTCGCATTGGTACAAGGATCACATAGCTGATGATTACTCATATCAGTACGAGGATCACATAGCCGACAATTACTCTCATTGGTACAAGGATTTTTGCAAAAAAAGGGTTATGGGTACCATAGCTAGAGCTAATGGTAATCACTTTTAAAAATAGCACTTAATGAAAGTAATAGCATATAGCATATTGGTAATAGCAATTCAACTTATTAAACAAGAGATAAAAGAATAGTGTGATTCCAAAAAGAAAATAAGGTAAGGCAATAATTATGAAGGATCTTTCATATCATTGAACAAACAATAATGGCTTTGGACTAATTGTCCTTTGACAACCTAAGTTTAACAAAGAAATCATGTACTCAAATTTAAAATGAAGTGAACTTGGGTTTCAAGAAGTCTCAAAGGTTCCCATAACATAATCATGATAGCTTGTACTTGTAACAATAGCATAATGTTTACTTACCTCATGGTTCCTTTGCTCCTATTACTTG
The DNA here is from genome assembly GCA_947687605.1 of Reutealis trisperma. NCBI lineage: Eukaryota > Viridiplantae > Streptophyta > Magnoliopsida > Malpighiales > Euphorbiaceae > Reutealis > Reutealis trisperma. Next base: position 430,217 of record CANTUT010000206.1, on the reverse strand, counting down.
TAGCCCTTGAACCTCTAAAACTCCTCAAGCTCTAACATAATATTTAATTCAATACTTAGTATTTATTTGATCATCATGCTATCCTATCCCATAACTACCCCATGCACATATAACATTCACATACACTTAGAGTTGCACAAAGATATGCACTCATCACTTGCACATAACATGTTGACTTTAAAAGTCTTGCCCATTTAGCCTTCATAAGCTCACATGAAAACACATTATAATTCATACCAAAACCTTTTCTCAAGTCAAACACAATGTCATGATCTTAATATTAATTCAATTTAACAATCATCTTAGTACATTTAACACTTTCATACATGTCAACTTATCAATAGCCTTTCAAGTGTAATGCCTATCTCTTATGCTCAATTCATTCAATCAATCTCTTCATCAATTCAAGATTATTAATTCATTATTGATTCCTCATAAAACCTATTTCCATAGCACCCAATCACATTCACATTCTAATCACAACATAAGATTAAGATATCTTAATTATACTAAATAGCCATTAACCTTGTCTAGGGTCATTCCTTCAACCAACATGCAATTTAACCATTTATCATTGATTCATATATGTCAATAATCATCAAAATACATAAAATAAAAATTTTAGACATTGGGATAAGAATCCCAACAATGGCTGAATACTCCATTAACGAGAGAATCTAAATTTTCTTACTTTTCGTACTTTCCGTCTATTACAGTAATATGTAGAAACATGATTTGAACCAAGATTTTTCATGTAATCAAAACAAAAATCATTTTAGAGCATAGACATGTAGGAATCGGCATATATATAAATCCATATGCATGAAAACTTTCCAACTTTAGGTGTTAGGGCGAAAACCATAAACCTTTCTTATTTCCGGTACTTTCCAGTCATTACAGTAATATATAAACATATATTTTAAACCATTATTTTTCATCCAATCACAACAAGTATCAGTTATGAACATCAATATGTAAAAATTGGCAGCCACATACATATATAATCCTAGAATTTTCCAACTTTCAAGTTCTAGGACAAAAATCTTGAATTTCCTTATTTTATGAAACTTTTTAGTCATTATAGTAATATGCAAAAATATGATTTAATCCAATATTTTTCATCTAAATACATCAAGAATCAGTTTAGAATTCAATGATGTAGAAATCACCCTCACTTTATTGAGTTTATGCATGAAAATTTCAATTTTCAATTACAAGATTTACCTTTAGAGAAATAGTATAGGAAGGTTAGTGTTTTCGGTAGAGAAATTAATTTCTCTATCAAAAATTCACCCAATATGATTTAAATCTCTAGAAATCAGTAAATAACCAATTCAAAATAATTTTTTCATAATTTATTTCACGGAAATCAAATAAGAAATTGAAAGGAAAGAAAAACTTACGAATACGGTCAAGAATTCGCAAAGATTGAAGGTGTTTTGTGAATTTTGGTTGAGAGAAATATTTTGAGAGAATTTTCTACCAAAATAATAAAATAACAAGATGGTGGCTACTGGAATGAAGGGATGGCCAAATTTTTGATATTTATTTGTAGGGTTTTGGGCAATTTCCAAGATTACCCTTAATCAGCTAGGTTAGGAGTGTTTTAGTGTAGTAGGCTTTTAGGTATTTAGACTTTTTATTTTAATTTAGGGCTTATTATAGGTAATTAAAAATGAAATATTTTTTTTTATTATTTTCTTTAAAATTCCCCCCAAAACATTTATTTAAAAATTATTTTAAAAATACACATAAAATTATTTTATGCTTAAAAATTGCCTTTTTGTATGAAAATTCATTCATTGTACAATAAATTATTTTATGCTAATACGCTTCATATAAATTATTTATTTTACAATAATAATTCATATTAGGCACATTAAAATTAATTTAACATACTACATACTCATAAATCACATCACACATGAATTTTCATAAAATCACATATTTTGCACAATAACTCTAAATTCAAGCAAATTAGCCATGAAAACTCCTAGAATAGATGTGGGTTGTTATAAAGGCTACAACAATTAGGAGCTAAAGAACCACAAGGTGAGTAAATATTATGTTCATGTTACAAGTACAAACTATCATGTTGTGAACCTTTGAGATTCTTGAAACCCAAGTTCCTTTCTATGTTCTATTATGATTACATGATTTCTTTGTTAAGCTTGGGTTGCCAAAGGACAATTGGTCAGAAACCATTTTGATTATTCTATGATAAGAAGGAACCTTTGTAATTGTTGCCTTACCTAATATTCTTTTTGGAACCACACTATTATTTATCTTTTGTTCAATAAGTTAAACTGTTATTGCTATTGTGCTACATGTTATTACTTTCTTAAGTGCTATTGTTATAAGTGATTACCATTAGCTCTAGCTATAGTACCAATGAACCTTATATGCAGAAATTCTCGTGTCGATGTGGGTAATCATCGGAACCTATGTAGATGGTCTTAACCCGATGAATAGGGGCATAGTATCCACCTTAGCTAAAAGAGGCTATTCTAGCCGTGGGCCTCATCAGCTTCATGCTTTTTCATGATAGGAGTTGGTATTTGGCTTAAGACCACCTCTCTTCAGTGTATACAAGTGAATTGAGCAAGAGTCTTCACTCACGAGTGAATTGAGCAGGGTCTTCACTCATAATTAATAAATGTGATTTATGCAACCATTGCTAAATTGTAAATAATGAACCAAATAATGAGCCATGAACTACGAATCATGAATTATGAATCATGACCTATGAGTTGTGTGCTATGAGCCTCTTTTAAGGGATATGTGTTATTGTATAAGCTATATTGTTTATTCATTGAATTCATCTATCTCACCCATTTTCCTTGTGTGGTTTCAGGTTAGCATTATGAGGAGGCAAGGTGATGACTCAAGCAATCCATTCTGCTTGGGAGATTTCCTTATCTGAGTCTATTTACTTATTGTGATATGCAAGAGTTGCTCTTAGATGTTCCAAGAGTTCCTATTGGGAGTTTTATCTTTGGAACATTATGTTTTGATGACTTATGTGGAGTCTTAATATTCTCTTATTATAGATTGTCATTAAAGTATTTTTAACTATTTTTCTGCAGCTTAAGGTTTTCTTTTATAAATGATCTAATTAAGTTAATGCTTGAAGTTTGGTACGATTATAAGCAATGTTATTATATGAATAAGTGGGTTTTTATGGGCATGGGTGACCTTGTGTCTCCCTATGTCTAGGACTATCATATCTTTAAAAATTGGGATGTGACACCTAGGCTTATCGGTGATAATAGGTCAAGCAAAAAAGTGGTGTCTTTTGCCATCATTGACAGAGTAGGCCACAAACTAAAAAAATTGGAAAGAAAAAACACTCTCCCAAGCAGGAAAAGAGATCCTCATCAAATCAATAGTGCAATCTATTCCCAATTATATCATGAGTTGTTTTTTGTCGCCATTGGATATATGCAGAAATTTGAGTCCATAATCTCCAATTTCTGGTGGGGTCAACTGAAAGATGAACGTCGAATTCATTAGTGTAGTTTGCAGAAACTTTGTTCATAAAAAGAAAAAAAGAGGGTGGAATTTCAATCCTTCAATCTAGCCATGTTAGGCAACAATGTTGGAGGCTACTTCATGATGAATCCTCTTTGCTAGCTCAAGTACTTAAAAATAGGTATTTTCCCCGAGGTAATTTTCTAAATGCAACTATGGGTTACAAACGTAGCTTCACATGGCGAAGCATTTTAGTAGGCCCACTTCTGGAACAAGGCACACGATGGTTAGTAGGCAATGGTGAATCCATAAGTGTGTGGCATGACCGCTGGCTACCTAAACAATATGGTTTTAAAGTTTGGTCCCCTATAAACACTTTGCTTATTGATGCGAAGGTCAGTACATTCTTTGATCATGATTTACTAAAATGGCATGTGCCCTTAATTGAAAAAAAATTTCTCCTATTTGAGGTAAGTCAAATTCTTTCCATTCCATTGAGCATTCGGTGTCCTTGTGATGTACTGATGTGGCATTATACAGAAAATGGAATTTATTCTGTTCGTAGTGCTTATCACCTAGCCTATAATCTAAATAATGCCAAGCAAAGAGCCACATCCAGCCATCAATCCATAGGTGCCATCTTTCAATGGGCAAACATATGAAAACAAAAAGTTCCTCGAAAGGTACAACTTTTCTTTTGGAAAGCTTGCAAATCTTTATTACCTGTGTGTTGCAATTAGCTGCAGAGAGGGATCCAAGTGGATGCAACTTGTAGAAGATGTTGGCAACACTTATAGATTATAGAACATGCATTGCGAGATTACCCTTGGACTTTGGACCTATAGGCATTCAACCCATTGCGTATTAGACCACCAATTGAATGCCAACTGACATGGGAAATATGGTACTCGAGAAATGTTTTATATTTCTAAAACAAAACTCTCTCCCACCAGCAAGTGCTCTCCATTACTAGTAACTTCCTATTTGAATTTAGAGATTGTGCTTTTGTCTCCCATATTCCAATTATTGCACCCTAAAGAACACCATGGCAAAAGCCATCAGATGGTTTGCTTAAGATCAATACAGATGCGGCAAATTTTGGTGATAAAAGGATAGGAATTGGTGTCATATGACATGATGCTAATGGAAAGGTTCTTATTGCAGGCTTCAAATTTGATTTAGCTCCAATCTCAGTTGGCATGGCAGAGGCAAAAGCAATATTACATGATTTGAAAGTGACATGAGATGGAGGTTTTATCTCAGTTCTAATGGAGAGTGATAGCCTAACAATAACAAAGGCTATTTCAACACCAAATAGAGATCCCACTTATTTTCAGTCAAGTTGTTAGAGATATTCCACTTTCTACCTCTTCTCTTATATATATATATATATATATATATATATATATTGTGTAATTATGTGTGTAGACAAGCCAATCAACCAGCTCATGTGCTGGTAAAGATGGCCTTGTCGGTTTCCAATTCAGAATTTATATGGCTATCTGAGGTCTCCCATTCAGTTGGAACCTTGGGTTGCCTTTGATGTAGCCTTTTCTTCTTATTAATTGAATACGGCTTTGTTGTTTTTCTAAAAAAAACTTAACGTATTCCTAAAAAAATATACCTAAAAAAGATACCACGTATTGGCCATTATATAAAAATCATAATATGTATAATAAATGTGGGACCTTGGTAAAAAAAAAAAAAAAAAGAAGTATAATAAATGTGGGGTAGTTTTTATACTTGGGTGGGGCCACAACTTAGCACCGCCAATATTTGACTTTCTTCGTCTGAGGCAAAAGCAGTCACATACTAGTTTCACCCAAAAAAAAAAAAAAAAAAGAAACGCGGTTTTAAAGACTTTCAAAGTTCATGCGCTAATAATACCAGCTGTGATTTTAATAACAAAACAATTGTTGTTGTTATTGTTATTTTATATTAGTATTGTAGATCTGACCCCAATAAAAGAAACCGTCTTTGGATTGGATCTATTCTTATATTAACCACCCAGATCATTAAAAAAAAAAAAAAAGTTGGGTTCTGAAATTTTGAGTCTTTTTTTTTTTGCCAAATGAAATTTTGAGTCTTTGATATTTTTATTTTGTAAGAAGAAGATATAATGTTTGAATGCTGAAGAAACATCCTGTGAAGTTTCTTGGAGTATAAGTGGATTTTTTTTTTTTTGGACACATTTCTTTCTTGGTGATTCTATATTTGGAAGGGCAGGTTAAAAATATTTGGATTTTGTTGAGTTTAAATGGATAATTCAAGAGGCAGAAGAGTGGAGAAAAGAGGTTATGAACAGAGTGTTGAAGATGAATCTGACCACTTGCCTGATCCAAAGAAGGCAAAGTTGCCAGCTTTAGCAAGGTTTGTTTTTATTTTCTGTTCTAATGGGTTATTATTATTTTATTCTTGTTTGTAAATATGGGTTCTTGGTTTAAGCAATTTATAATTTAGTATTAGTTTTTGTTTCTTGGATTTTAATTGGGAGACTGGGTTTTGTTTGCTAGAATAGAATCCAAAAACTGGGTTTTTGACTTGGAACTTAACTGCTTTATTTTCTTTCTTTTCAAAACTTTGGATGCCTTTACCATCCATGGTAGATCCTGTTCATGTGTTTGCACCAAGTGAAATCACATCTTAGATATGAGAACTGTAATCTCTAAACTTGATTGAGTTGGGAAGAATTTCACATTGCTTATAATATTGGGTATTAACTTGGTTCGGCCTTGTTGATGGATTGTTTCTAAGTTCAATTTCAAGCCTATAAGCCTTCAAGTTATAAAATTGAAGCCTTTGGAATCACGTTTCAACTACTAATTTGATTGAAATTTGAAGTCAATATTTTAGTTCTTCCTTATTTCACTTTGTTTGCCTGATCTCCTCGTTAAGCAAGTGTTCTGTGGCAACTTTGTGAATCCATTCAAATGATAAATGAGTTAATCTATATGCAGCGTTATTGTGGAAGCTTTGAAGGTGGATAGTTTGCAAAGACTTTGCTCATCTTTGGAGCCTCTGTTTCGCAGAATTGTGAGTCATAAATTCTTTGTTTTATTATTTTTCTACTGTAATTTGATGATATATAAAAGAAAAACGACACTGTATGGAACCTTAAATGGGTATAATAGCCTGCTGCTGTATATCTACTGGATTGTATGCCATGATTGAAGTCACCTAAGCACTTATTTATAGTTATAATTGGAAGTAGATTGATGGTTAGGAGAAGGAGATTTGCCAAAAACCTAGAGCTCAATTTCATTTGATGCAACATAATACTAATAAACTCTTGTTCCTTGATGACATTTGAGTGTTTTCTTGCCATCCTCAATTCTTGGAGCTGTTGATTCAATTTGTCAAATACATTATTGTGGCTTTATCTCCTTTTGATTCTAATTATGTAAGGTTCTCCTCTGTTGATTTTGGAATTTTAAATGAATACAGGTTAGTGAAGAAGTTGAGCGTGCTTTGACGAGATTGGGCCATGCTAAATTGGCTACAAGGTATTTGATTTTAAATGCTTAAAATAGATATTCCTCTATGTATTTGGCTGTATAAGAAGGATAATTACATTGGGAGCACTCGTTGTTCTAATGCTAAAAGTGGGCCGTTAGTGATGCAAATGATGAAACTGGGGAGAGCTTATGAATATTTCAACAAAAAATTGGCAAAGCCTGATATATTTGGCATCACAAATTGTCTTTCTACCTATGGCAGGTCACCACCAAAAATTCAAGGGCCAGAAGGAAAAAATCTGCAACTCCATTTCAGAACAAAAATGCCTCCTCACCTATTCACAGGTGGGAAGGTTGAGGGTGAACAAGGAGCAGCCATCCACGTTGTCCTGCTAGATGCTACCACAGGTAGTGTTGTGCAAACTGGGCTGGAATCTGCAGCCAAACTAAATGTTGTGGTTCTGGAAGGTGACTTCAATGAGGAGGCGGATGAAAATTGGAGTGTAGAACACTTTGAAAGCCATGAAGTGAAAGAGCGCGAAGGGAAAAGGCCTTTGCTGACTGGGGATCTACAAGTGATTCTCAAGGAAGGGGTAGGAACACTTGGAGATCTTACTTTCACTGATAATTCTAGCTGGATAAGGAGCAGAAAGTTCAGACTTGGTGTTAAGGTTGCTCCAGGATACTGTGAAGGTATTCATGTTCGTGAGGCTAAAACTGAGGCATTTTCTGTTAAAGATCATCGGGGAGAATGTGAGTTTTCCAAGGCTTCTTGTTTATGATTGATAGGCTAACAATTATTCACTTCTATCCTACTTGGATTGGAGGACAACTGGAGCAGAGACATGAAAATTGCATGCAATAATAGTAGAACTGAATATGAATTGGTAAGACCTTATAGGGGCACATTTCTCTACCTAGTACATGACCGCAAGGATGGACCATTAATGATGCCCTCAGACAGAGGCTTCTTTGTCATTTTATTGCAGAATGATAACATTTGGGGAAAGCTAGCAGCACTCCATTTGTATAATGTAGTGAATGTTGGTTGGTGATAGATTGTTATAATGGCAGGGGAGTTGTTTGCTTTGCAATCTCCCAGGTTGCATACTTGGCCTGATTGCAATAATTCTCTCAGATTTGGATGGTGCTAGCAAATACAGTGAATAGTGCATAATAAATTATTTGGATTGACGCTAAGAGATCTAATTGTTTTATGCACCAAACACCAGTTAGCATGCTATAAATACCCATAAAAATTTTAACTTTAAACTGAAAATAATACACAAACGTGTGTAGATGTGATGTTCACACACACATGCTATCAGTTAACACGCATATATATATATATATATATATATATAGAGAGAGATAAAATTACTATGGTTATCTTGCTTAAATACCTATTAAGGTAGAAAACTATAAGTTTACAATTCAGTTGTTATCTTGGGTAACTAAAATTGCCATGCAAAAACTCCAAAAACTAATTATATAGATTGATACTGTCCCCAGGATCCTTGCATGCTTTGAATCAGCATATTGAGTTGCCATGCTGCCCTTCCTAAGCAAACATTTTAATAAAATGCAGATGTCTTTTTATTAAGTCCTGATCAGCATTGCTCATGTAATTTGCAGTGTACAAGAAACACTATCCACCTGCTTTACATGATGAAGTTTGGAGATTGGACAGAATAGCAAAGGATGGAGCTCTGCACAAAAAATTGGTAAAGGCTCAAATTGTAACAGTCGAAGATTTTCTTCGGGTTCTTGTCAGGGATCCACAGAAATTGAGAAATGTATGAAGTCCTTACTATGGCTTTCCTTGTTTTCTTTTTCCCTATAAATGTCATTACAGAGTTCTCACCTAGCTTCTCATTCCTCCTTTTATGCTGATTTTTCATTTTCCGTTTACGATTTGATGTTCAAAATATAGATACTTGGAAGTGGAATGTCCAATAGGATGTGGGAGAATACTGTCGAACATGCTAAGACCTGTGTCTTGGGAGGGAAGCTTTATGTTTACTACACAGATGCAACTCATGGCACTGGCGTTGTTTTCAACCATATTTATGAACTCCAAGGCCTTATTACTGAAGGGCAGTTCCTCGCCTTGGAGTCTCTTACCCACAATCAAAAGGTTAGTTTTCTACATTCAGAAATTCCAGCCACATCATACATCACTTAGCATTTGATACGTTTAGTTTTCTTACTTGTATATTTATCTGCTGACAAACAATATTTCAAAAGGGAGGTTCCAAAACCAATCAGATTTTAGATTAAAGGGCTGTTTGGCATTATTATTTGAGCTAATATTAAGAAAAACACTGATGAAGATGTTGTTTCAAGGTCATTGGAGTTTGTTTTTAAGGGGAATACCACATATTCTAATCATAAAACTTCAAAACACCAAAAACTTTTCTTTTTTCCTACATCTAAAACACGGCCCAAGATCCAAACAAAAAAATTATAATGTATATTGGTATATTTTTAAAATTAAAAAATTAAATTAGCCCTTTAAAAATGTCTAATTTACCCCAATTTTATGATGTGATAAATTTGATAGTTTTGTTTATTTTTATTGGTCTTTAAATTGAACAATTAAGTGTAAGCATAACAATTTCTTTTAAATCTAATTCAAAATTTAACCTATAATCCAAAAGCAAATCATTCTTCTCTTTATATTTAACTTTTTTTTTTTTTTATTGAATTAGGCTTATTGTCTTTTGTATCAATAAACTTTTATTTTGAATGTTAAATGAAAAATTATAAATACTTAATAATATATATTTGAAAAATTATAAATACTTAATGACACATATTATTTCAATGACTTGTTTTTGCCCTCCTCGATGAATGGATCTTGGCTTCATCTCTGATCTAAAATGGTACTTTTTCAACAAAGTAGTTTCAACCTCAACACCAAGCAAACTCTTAACTTGTTGAAATATATAAAATAATTGAGACAACCTTTACATAGAGCCCTATTCATGATTTGTACAATTTGTGCATCTCTTGTGTTTACAAGTAAATCAACTTATTTAAGTTAATACTTGCTTACAGGTTTCGGTGGATTCTCTGGTCAAGCGAGCATATGAAAATTGGCATCAAGTCATAGAATATGATGGCAAAGTCCTGAACTCCCTAATTAATACTAAGAATGAAAAAAGAACCTCAGTTGCACCTATAGTTAACAACTGTCAGACAAATCAGTATATTCCTTCTAACCAAAATAGGCAACCACTGTATATCACGTCTGAAGAAGGTCTACAAAGCCCAGTGGTAAATAGCCATACATCAGTTCCGCAGTTGATTGAATTTCCGTTTGTTCGGTCTGATCATAGTGCAGTAATGACACTTAATAATCCGCAAGCATCACTAGCTGGTGGCATGGATCACGTGTCAGTTGGAGCTACTAGTGCTTATTTTTCAGGAGACTGGTTGCGGCCAAGGAATGGTCAAGGATTAGAAGACTATTTTGCTGAAGAAATCCGGCTGAGGAGTTCAGAGATGTTAGAGAGTGATGATATGCAGAGACTTCTTAAAACGTTCGGTATGGGTGGTGGAGTTGGAATGGGAAATGGTTTTGGTCATTCTGATGAGGCTTGTTATTCTTATAGCATTCAAGCATATGAGCCTCAGATGAATCAAGAATATGCACAGGAACGCAGCCGAGGATCAGGAAAGGCTGTTGTAGGATGGCTTAAGCTAAAAGCAGCTTTACGTTGGGGGATATTTATAAGGAAGAGAGCTGCAGAGAGAAGGGGTCATTTAGTTGAGCTTGATTGAGTTGAATGTATGATTCTAATTTAACTTAATTGAGATTTGTACTTGTTTAGGTGTATTTGAATTCTTTATGCTCTTTCCTAAAAAATCTTTAATTCTTCTTTTGATTGCTGAGAAGACATGGGTGATTATCTGAGTATTTGAAGTTATGTAGATGGGATTGAAAAGCTTGTTGCATTACCGGGTTCTGTTTGTTTGCTTACATTCTCAGTGGGCCAATCAAAATAAGGAAAGGAGCACTCTTTTCTACGTGGAAATTTTTTGTTATTTCAGAACCTACTCTATTTGTTTTCAAGCGTTTTTTTCCTATTTGTTTTCAAGTGTTTTTTCCTCCTGTATTTTAAGATGATGATGCGCATACACAGGATGCGACACGAGAAATCAAGATCAAGACCACATTTGTTTCCCCCTGCGCATGGGAGTTGGTACATGTTACTTTCTTTTCTTTTTATTTATTTGTATACACTGAAAAGGTCTTGGAATTGTTACTTGAAAAAATATTAAATATGATTGACTTCGTTTGTAAAAAGAGTTCTTATATCATAGATTTGAATTTATTGACTTAGTTTGTAAAAAGAGTTCTTATATCATAGATTTGAATTTACGATGCCATGTGGATTAGGCTCTGTGTTTATATCACGTGCGCCACCTTTCTTTTTTAAATCAATATACAATCGCACCAATTTCTCTCAATTTTCTAAAATAATCTATTAGTAATCTTTCTATTGAATCACCACATTAAAGTTTCAGATTTCAAAATCCTCTTCTTATTTCTCTGTCTTCGTCATTGACCTACATTATCTCCTTCAATCTTTGTCAACGGAAATTCAATTAATATTAAACTCAAATCCACAACATAGCACAACGAATTTAACAATCATCGATAATTTTTCTAAAACCTACCTCTATCAAATCTCAAAATCAATCCGTGGTGAAAATTAACCAAAGCATATATCAAAAAATTCACTTGGCAATTGAATATTCAATTGAAGCTTATAATTCACCAACTGACATAGTATAATCTTTGTCAATTTCTCTTTTCCTCATTCTCTCTACATCACATTCATAGTAACATATTAGAAAACTATAAAAATTTCAATAAACTATATTTATATATCACAAATTCATATTTATATACTATATAAACATTGTTAAAAAACTATAACAATCAATCATGAAACTAAAGCTTTATATCTTAAAAACTACATGCTCATAAGTTATAAACTATATATTCAATAGAAGTAAACCTCATATTCATTACCTATAATCTATCGATTCAACACGATTAAAATACATATTCATATCATACCTAAAATTTTTGCCATAAAACTACATATTAATAAGTTACAAATTGTACATTCATCAAACATATGCATGAAGTTCATCATTCATAAATTATATATCCATCACTATTAAACTATAATTTCGTACCATACTTATCATTATCTGCACAAAACTACATCATATGTTATAATATGTAGGTTCATTAAACTTATGCTTGAGGTTCATCGTTCATAAGCTATAAATTCATCACTATTCAATTATATGTTCTTATCTTTTTACAGTTAATAACCAAAATAATGATTCTGCATTGGAATTGCAAATTGAGAATGAAGAATTGTTAGGATTGTGTGTACAATCTATTGATGAAACCTTCAATTTATATAATGACTACGCATTTAGAATGGGTTTTTGTATTCGAAAGAGTAAGCAAAGATATAGAGCATATGGCAAAATCATATCAATGAAGATATTTTGCTACTCGAGGTTTGGAAAGAAAGAAAATAGAGGAAAAGAAAATACCTCTTAATCAAAAATTGATATTCGAACTGATTGTAACGCTTACATTTAGTTTGAAATTAATGAACAAGGAGTTTCGACTGTTAGAAAATATGAGAAGACACACAATCATGAGTTATGTTCACCAAACAAAGTTCATCTTCTTCGATCAAATAGAAGAATTACAAGAAACCAGATGACCTATCTCAAGGAACTAAAAGAAAGTGGGGTTCCTTTGACTAATGGAATCAGATTGCTAAAAAACCAATAAGGCAAATCACCTTTTGTCGACTTCGCAAATAAGGATGCATACAATTTTGGCATGGAAAATGGCAAGAAATTAGATGGCAATGATTCCAAATGCCTTCATCGAAATTTTCAAAAGAAGGCAATCAAATGAAAAAGACTTTTTCCTTGACTTTGAGGTTGATAGTGATGCAAGCCTATATAGCTTTTTTTTTTTTTTTTAAGAGATGGATGAATGAAAAGGGATTGTGAAATTTTTAGAGATCTATTAGTGCATGATATAACATATTGTAGTAATAAATACGACATAATCTGTACTCTGTTTATAGGTATGAACCACCATTGCTTGAATGTAATGTTTGGATGTGGTTTCCTATTGAATGAGATAGTAAAGTCTTTTGTATGGCTCTTCGGTACTTTTTTTTAAGGTCTATGCAATACAAGCATTCAATGACAATAATGATAGACCAATTTACTGCAATGGACATTGTAATTTCTCAAGTGTTTCCTAATGCACGCCACAGGTTATGTTTATGGCATATAGGAGAAAATTCAAAAAATAACATCAAAACCTTAAGAAATTAAAAAGGATTTGTAGAATTGTTCAAATACATGATCAAGTACATTGATATAGAGGCTAAATTTCAATTCTACTGGACTGGGTGCATCAGTTTCTCTTATACAATTTATTGTTTATTCACAATGAACCTGCAACTATCCAACAATGAACCTACAACTATCCATCAATGAACATACAACTGTTACTAAATGAACATGCAAGTTTCAAAAATGAATTTGCTACTATTCTTCAAGGTGTACTTTATTATAGTATAAGAATTGTTATTCATCAAATGTATGCATGAGTTTCATCTTTTATAAACTACATATTCATAGCATACTTATAATTATTATGATAAACTACAAGATCATGAGTCATCAACTGTATGTTTATCGAACATAGACATGAGCTTCATCATTCACAAACTAATTATGCATCACTGTTAAACTATAAGTTCACAGCTGCCTCATCATCAGAATTGGCTTTGAGCAAAAGGCAATTATGATGACAGTGAACCTTGAGAAGAGATGCAATGTCAGACTCTGGGCTTGTGCTCGTGCCATGTCAGATTTTTAGCTTATGTGTTCTTATGCCATGTCAGATTCTGGGCTATGCCATGTCAGACTCTAGGATTGTGCCATGTCAGATTCTAGCTTATGTGTTCTTGTGCCATATCAAATTTTTAGCTTATGTGTTCTTATGCCATATCAGTATCTTCCTTTAGTTCATCTCATATATATCTCAATATGTAAAATACATATGATTTATTTGTAGTCACACTGACTACTATTGAGTATCATCTTTCGTTTTACGATATTACTCATCCATAACCTCTAACAATTCTATATAAATGGATCATTCAACAATGTCACATACCTTTCATAATACATTCAAGGAAGCATACAATACAAGGATGTAATTCACCTTTTCAATGGTCCATTATAAGGGCATTTAAGAAAGCACTACATTGAATGATCTCATTACAACTTATAAAATGTAAGAATAGATCATTTGTTAAGATAGGGCTTCACAATATACATCAATATTTGATGTCAATAATCCAAATGGAGGAAGGCCAAAACATGGAGAGTGAAACGTGGCTACAAATAGAAATTTTGCAAGTTTTGAAAGCTGGATGTATATCACATCCCAACCTTAGAGATATGATGGTCCTAGAACATGGGGAGACATAAGGTTATCCACGCCCGTAGAACCCACTTACACATAAACAAATCATGCCTAGGATCTTACCAAATCTCTTACAATAACTAATTTAAAACATTTAGTTGAATACCTTTAATTGCGGAAGTCTATAATTAAACATTACACATAAAATCCATAAGGAAAATAATATATCTCAAATAAGTATCAATCAATATTTCTGGAGTATCTAATGACAAGACTTCATAAAATAGTATTATTGATAACTTGGACAAGGAATCCCCTAAGCAAAGTAGAATGCTTGAGCTATCACCTTGCCGCCTCACATTTGCTCGCCTGGAACCACACAAGGAAAAAGGGGTGAGATAGATGATCACAATGAGTAAACGATAAAGCACATACATATCACATATTCCTTTGAAAAGGAAACACATAGCTTATACACATAGTTCATGATTTATAATTCATGAATCAAGTTACAATTTAGCAAGGGTTTAATTTGGCAAGTTTGCAGCAATCACACTTATAACTTATAAAGAGTGAAGGCTATTGCTCTATCACTCAAACTTATAAAGGAGAGGTGGCCTTATACCAAATCCCAACTCCTATCACTTATAAGGCATGAAGCTGATCAGGCTCCACGGCTAGAACCGCCCCTTTCTAGATGAGGTGGATACACTATCCCTATCCATCGGGTTAAGACCATGTGCACAGGTTCCAATGATTACCCACATCAGTATAAGGATTTTGCATAAAGAGTTAAGGGTACCATAGCTAGAGCTAATGGTTATCACAAATAACAATATCATATAAGGCAACAATAACATGTATCTTAATAACATTAGTGGCTTAACTTTCAAACGAAAGATACAATGATAGTGTAGCTCCAGAAAAATATAAGTTAGGGTGATAATCACAAGAATTTCCCATTGGATAAACAAAACAGTTTTAGACCAAATGTCCTTGGGCAACCCAAGCTTGTCAAAGAAATCATACAATAATATTTAGAATAGAGAGAACTTGGGTTTCAAAGATCACAAAGGCTCACATAGCAATATATCACATTCTTATAGCACAACACAATGTTGTTCATACTTATAACATGAATACAGCATTTACTCACACTTGTAGAATGAATACGATGTTTACTCACACTTGTAACATGAACATAGTGTTTACTCACCTTGGGATTCCTTTGCTCCTAGTATACGTAGTCCCTTTGCACTTCTAAAGCTCCTCAAACTCTAACATAATATTTAATTTAATACTTAGTATTAATTTACTCATGATGCTCCTATCTTATAACTACCCATGCATATATAGCATACACATACACTTAGAGTCCACCTAAAGGTGTACTCGTCACTTGCACATAATACGTTGACTTTGAAAGTCTTCCATACTTAGGCCTTATAGGCTCGTATGAAAATACATTGCAATCACATCAATACCTTTCTAAGGTCATCATAATATTATCACCTCAATATCAATTTACTTTAACAATCATCTTAATACACTTTACCCTTCCATACATGTCAACTTAACAATTAACCTTTCAAGTGTCATGCTTAACTCTTATGATCCTTTTTATTCAATTGTCACTTCATTAACTCATAACATATGTTCATCATGAAGTCATCATAACATCCGTTCCAAATTTTCCAATCACATTTGCATTCTAAACATAATATAAGGTTAAGATACCTTAAGTATAGCTTAGGTATACCAAAATGCATTTAAGCTTGTCTATGATCATACCTTCAACTAACATGTAATTTTATCATTTATTATACATACATACATGTCAATAATCATGAAACACATCACATAAAAATTATAAACATTGGGACAAAAATATTTATGTAGGTCGAATTCATTAACAAAGTAAAAACTAAATTCTTTTTCTTTTCATACTTTCCATCTATTTTAGAAATATGTAAAAACAGGGTTTGAACCAAGATTTTTCATAAACACAACAAAAATCATCTTAGAATTTTAATTCATATGAATCAGCCCCACTTGGTGTTGTTTATACATAAAAATTCAACTTTTGAATTATAGAGCACAAAACCATGAGTTTTCTTTTTTTTGGTATTTTTCGGTCATTTTAGAAATATGTAAATAGGTTGTTTAAACTATTACTTTTCATTCATTCATAGCAAATATTAGTTTAGAACACATCAATGCATGATTCGGCAGCCATAGATAGTATTTGTACAAAAAATTTCTAAGTTTTAAGGCTTAGGTGAAAAATTGTGAGTTTTCGCACTTTCCGCGCTTTTCGTTCATTACAGCAATATATAGATACATGATTCAAATCATTATTTTTCATCTAAACAAAACAAATATCATATTAGAGTACTTCCTCACACAAAGCGATAGCCATATATCAATTTAATAATAGAATTTTCTAACTTCTAAGTTCTAACACAAAAACCTTGAACTCTTTTATTTTCTAAAACTTTTCAGTCATCGCAGAAATATTATTTAATCTAATATTTTTCATCAAAACAGATCAAAAATCAGTTTAGAAAATAACAATACACAAATCATCCCCCTATAGTGATGTTTATGCATGAAAATTGTGATTTTAAGTTATAGAATTCACCTTTGGAGAAATCTCAAAGAAAGAATTGTGTTTTTGGTAGAAGATAGATTTTCTCTCCCAAAAACTCACCCAAACAAAATTAAATTTGTAAAAATTAGTAATCAACCAATTAAAAATAATTTTCTCATAATTTATTTCATAGAAATCAGTGTAGAAACTAAAAGAGAAGAAAAACTTACGATTACAGTCAAGAAATCGTGAAACGGAAAGGTGTTTTCTTAATTTCTGTTGAAAGAAATATTTTGAGAGGATTTTTCTGCCAAGTTATAGAAAACTAAAGTGGTGGCTGCTGGAAGACCTAGGTTGGCTGAATTTTTCATTATATATTAGGGTTTGGGTACAATTTCCACTAATACCCTTAATGAACTAGATTAGGAGGATTTTAGTGTAGTAGGCTTTTGAGTATTTGGGCTTTTTATTTAAATTTTGGGCTGATTATAATTAAAAATAAAAAGAATATTTTTCTTATGATTTCTGTAATATTTCCCCCAAAAATATTTATTTTAAAAATTATTTTAAAATACTCATAAAATCATTTTATGCTTAAAATTGTTTTATGCATGAAAATTCATTTTATTTAAAATAAATTTTTTTATTCAAATGCACTTCATGTAAATCATTTATTTCATAATAGCAACTCATATTATGCACATCAAAATTAATTTAATATGCCACATACTCATCAATCACTTAGATTACTAATTTTCACAAAGGCACACACTTAGGCTTAATAATCCTAAATCAAGCGAATTATCACGAAAATTTATAGGGTAGGTGTGGGTTATTACAATGTAGGCTCTAACACGGCTAGAAACACACCCATGTTCCTGGGTGTGTTGGCTACTACCTAAATCCCCACAATTACTAAGCCCAACACAGCCAAGAATATGCCCATGTTCTTGGGCGTGTTGGCTTCTGTAAGATTTATTTTTATTTTATGATTTTCACAACTTTTAATGTTTTTGGGTCCTAAACTTATCATATTCAGTATCCCAACTCAATTAGGAACCAATTTCTAATTAGAAAACTCTAATCCTTGTCTAAGAAAATTCTGTAATCCATTCTAAATTCGGGTTGAACTTCCCCATATAAATGCAACCAATCAAATCTAAAAAGAAAGAGAGTGGAGTTTCTAAATTCAATTTTCTATCTTCCATTTAACAACTACATATCATATGTATACAAAAAGATTTATATACATTCCATTGGTTATCTTTCATATTAAAGTATCCATTACATATACATATATGTCAATTGTTTCACCGAAATCCTAACCAAAATACATCCATTCTTTTCCCTATTTTCTTAATTCCTCAAGCCTTTTTCATTATTTTTGCCCTCACTTTCCCTAGGGCCCATATATCTATGACCCATGGACAATAACAAAGAGGATAGCATACGCCTCCTAATAAGACATCTTTCCTTCGAATGATCCAATCTACCACAAGCTATACATAGATGCTTAGGAAATCCCAGCATAACAATTTGGAGGGGTGGGATTGGTTTTGCTCTCGGGTTTTGGGGCATATGCCTAATTCGGGTTAACTCCCATTTCATAATTCTCATCACCCTTCTCAATTTTGTATTTCCTCCTTCAACATATGAAGTTCAATCATCACTTCCTCATATTGTGCTTTCATTCTTACAACCTAAATGGGGTCAAGGTCCTCCTCTGGATTTGTCTCTTCAAGTTTAGGTGGAGCAGTCGAAGTGGCATTTGATAGTTCCTTTTTTGTAATAAGATTATGGATTTGTGGCATCTACATCCACAATCAAGCAATATAACACAACAATACAATAACACAATAATGCATATGTAAATCACAAAAATGGAAGAATAACTTAACAGATATCATTAACGCAAATCCAACTTAACAATACAATTTGACAATAATAAGAATTCCTATGCTCCATGGTTAACCTATAGTTCATATATTTATTAAGCCTAAGTACGACTTAACCTTTAGCTCTAATACCAACTCTGTCACAACCTAATTTCTAGGTGTTTTGTCATAATTTGTCTTATTTTTGGTTCTTTTAATTATTAATTTATAGTTTATTTTATGATGCTTTTAATGTGTTTGTTAAGTTATTTTCAGTTGCATTAATAATTGAAAAAATGGAAGAGACTTGGGCTAAATTGAAAAATTTGGTAGAACGTTGCATGATATGGCAGGAGGAATGTCATTGCAACAGAAATGAAGCCCCAACGCCACGTAGCAAATCTTAGCACCATACAACAGCTTTCCTCCTACAACCCACAAGCTCCCTAGTGTCCACAGAAGCTCCCCAGTGCCCTGCAGTAGCTTGCTTCTTGCTGCCTGCTTGTCCCAGTGCCTAGCTGCCGGTCCTAGTGCCTAGCTGTCGATCCCAATGCCTGCTGCATCATCTCTGAGCTGATTTGGAAGATTATTCAAGATTTTGTAGGATTTTCATTCCTAAATTATTTTAAGAAATGAGGAACAAAAGAATAAGTTTGGTTAATTTAAATAGGGCCATCTAGAGGAAGAGGAATTGGAATTTTTTATCTGAATTTTTGGGATAGTGTCTTCTCTTCCGATTTTCTATTTTCTCAATTTTAGTTTTCAGATTTTAACATTTAGAGAAGATTGTTTTTAGTAATTTTGGGAATTCTTTGTGAAGATGCCAAGAGATTGGTTTAGAACATCATATTGGTTTATAAGATTAATTTCTTAGTTATTTTCATCTTCTGGTTATTGAATTGAAGATTTTAATTCAATAAATTCTTTAGATTTTAATAACTTGGAGATTATCATTATGTTTTTCATGAACTAATTTCAGTCTTGTCTAGGGTTCGTATGATGTGTTCATGATATGGAATTTAATATAATCCCTTTTAATTATTTTTATTATTCCTAATTGAATTGATTGATTGTTTGACTTAGGTTTTGAATGAAGAAACAAGAGTTGAAGTTCAATTCCAGAAGTCATTCCTTTATGATCTTAAAATGAATTAGAAATATAAGTTTTAAGATTTTGCTTTAGTTTTTGATATTTGATTTGATAGAATGATTTCTATGAATGTGATTGCTAATAGATTGATTTTTATTCTTTGAATTGTTAGAAACTAAGGCTTTAGAATAATCAATTGGGCATATTTATAAACATAGAGGATTGATAAATTGAATGCAACCCTAGGCATCATTCATTCATTGTTTTAAAACCTATTGCATTTTAATCAACATTTTCTTTTAATTTCCTATTTTGCAATTATTTCTTTTCAAATCATTCAAATTCTTTTCATTTAATTTGCTTTAAATAGAGACAAATATTTCCATTTGCAATTCCTTGAGAGATACGACCTTGGGTGCTTCTAATATACTACAATTGCCCTATATAGTTGCGAGTCACTTTTGAACAGGTTATTTTGAGGTGAACAAGTTTTTGGCGTCGTTGCCAGGGAACTATAAGGCAAATTTGTTTGTTTTATTGTGAATATATTTGTCTTTAGTTTCTATTTACATTTGTTTTTTGAGATTTTTATGCAAGGGAGAAGATCTCTGAAAGGAGAGATTGTCCTTTTTATTGATAACGTGCACAGGTTAGGTAGAGAAAGAAGAAGACTAGAGCCAAACGAGGACCAAGTTGATCCAATGGAACCCGAAAATCCAAGGGTAGAAGACTAGGAAGAATAACCATACATCATGACGCAAGAAAGGAGACCTATAAAGGATTATGCTAGGCCAATCATAGTCACTGCAACATCATGCATTAGACTCAATATGGCTGCCCAAAATTATGAGCTAGAAAACATACATTATAGCATGCTCCTTTCCTTTTATGGAGTGCCAAATGAAGACCCCCTCAATTTCATCAGGGATTTCTACTCCACCATATAGACCTTTCCTTTACAAGGACTAATTGAAGATCAATTGCGAATGAGATGCTTTCCTTACACCTTGAAAGACAGAGCTAAATCTTGGTTGATGACACTTACTCCTTATTCATTGACTACTTGGAAAGAGGTGTACAATAAATTCATAGGGAAGTTCTACTCTCACCAAAAGATAGATAATTTGAGATCGAAGATTGCAACCTTCACACAAATGGAAGGAAAGCCTTTTCATAAAGCATGGGAAAGGTTCAAGATGCTGCAAATTCAATGCATACACCATCATTATCCATTGTAATTGCTCAACTAGTTCTTTTATGATGGGCTCACATACCAGAGCCAAAGCATAGTTAATAATGCAACTGGAGGGGGTAATGGGAGAGATCACTACTAAGGAAACTTATGAACTTTCTAAGATGCTTGGTGCTAACTCTCAGTAGAAAGTGTGAGAGGGACAAGAGTTGGATTTGAAGAAGGAGCTCCAAGGAAAGATGTGGCTATGCAAATAGCTGAGCTTACTAGACAAGTCAAGCTCCTCACCATGAAGGGGAACACACCAGTTCAACAACAAAAGGTATGTGGTGTTTGTGGTATTTTTGGTCATGGTGCTAATGTTTGCCCTTCGAGTTTTGATTATTTTACAGTTGATTATGAGCAACCACAAACCTTGGATGGTTTCCAACCTGGGGAGAGAAATGACCCCTTTTCCAACACTTACAACTAAGGTTAGAAAAATCATCTAAACTTTTCTTGGAGAAACAATAACCAATAGCAGCAGTAGCCTCAATGTCAAATGTTGCAAAGAGGCCAACCATTCCAAGGAGAATCATCAAACCAACAATAGCAAAGGAAGCCATCTTTGGAGGATAGCTTGAATGCTTTCATTCAAGTTAGCACTAAAATTTAGGAGGGCAATGACAAAAGATTTGACTCTTTGGAAGCAGCTATGCAAAATGTAAAGATTCAAGTTGGTCAAATTGCAAGCCATATGCAATCAAATCAAAAAGGGAAACTTCCTAGCCAACCAGAGCAAGCTAAGTCTATCTCGGTTCTTTGGAGTGGTAATGTTGGTGAAGTTTCTAACTATACAGTGGAGGAAGAGAAAGAGATGGAGACACCCTCTCCGTTTGAGTTACATAAAGCAGACAATCCTTATTGACCTCTTATTCCATTTTCAGGCCATTTAAAAAATGGTAAGCAAAACAAGCAATTTGATGAGCTTTTGACAATGCTATCCAAGGTAAGTATCAATTTGCCCTTGCTTGATATGATTAAGAATATACCTGCATATGAAAATTTTTTTAAGGAGCTAAATTCCAAGAAAACGAGGCTAGAAATGTTGGACAAAGTAGTAGTGTTTGAGGTGATTAATGTAGTACTCCAGTAAAAGTTACCTTCAAAAGCTAAGGACCCTAGTAGTTTTGTCATTGACCTTAGTATGGCAGTGGTGAAAAGGCTAAAGGTATGTTAGATTTAGGTGCTAGTATTAATTTGATGCCATATGCCTTATTTAAGCAGTTGAATATAGGATAGCTGAAACCCACCAAAATAAGCTTGCAATTAGCTGATAAATTATTGAGATTTCTTAAGGGGATTATAGTAGATGTGCTAGTGCAAGTTGAAAGGTTGATAGTGCCTGTTGATTTTGTGGTGTTGGATAAGGGAGATGAGTTGTCTAATAGGTCAGAATTACATATCTTGTTGGATAGACCTTTTATGGCAACTACTAATACTTTGATTGATGTTAAAAATGGGAAATTGACAATGATTGTTTTGGGCCAAACTGTAGAATTTTCCATTTTAATAGATTATCTGTTCCTACCACATCACTTAATGAGGAATGTTTTTCTATTGAATCCTTTAATACTACTGTCAAAGATGTTTTCTTGTAGGGATCCTATGATAAAAAAATGCTGTAGGTGCCTAAGTTGGTTGAGCCCCAAAAAGAAGTGTACGGGAGCTCTCAAATGTTCAAGGAATAGGCAAAACCTCTTCATGATAAAAGCTATGTCCAAAAGTCCCTTGAACCAGGTATGAAAATACTACTCTATAACTCATGGTGGTGTCACGATCTAGGTAAGTCTAAACCCCATTGGAGTGGTCCTTTTATTATGAATGTGGTACATCCCTTTGGAGTAGTAAATTTGTTTAACTTTCATATAGATAAAATTTTTAGAGTGAATGGTTAAAGAGTTAAACCACATTTTGAAGGAGTGGGAAAATTTAAGGAATTTAAGGTTCCTTAATGTCTTCAAAACCATCCACAAAGACGACGTTAAAGAAGCGCTTTATAGGAGGCAGCCCATCATTGTCTTTAAAATTCTATTTTTAAAATTCTGATTTTATGTTTTACCTAGTCCTGTCTATGAAAGTTGGTTTGTCTTTTGAGTTGATGATATGGCATAATTGATGGATTAAATAAATTGTCTTATGATTTGAGGAAAATTTTGCTAGCAATCTCAAGTTTGAATGTTTCAAAGGTTTTGCACTTGTTATGATCTTAAAATGTTTTGGTTTGTCTCTATTTCATTGCAAAGTATGATAGACTTTACCTTACCATGGTAAGAATATTTGAGCCTAAATACTTTTTCTTTATTGCAATATTATGTGTACCATGTTGATTGTGCATCTCTAGAGCTTGCTTAGGTATACTTTTTGAGATCACATGTTAAGTTGAATTCAGGCATTAAAATGATTAAGGCATTAGGTTTTACCCTTTAGCTTTAATGGCCAACCTTGAATGTTTATTTCCTTTAGTGAGCCACCTTGAGCCTTGACCTTTTCTTTGAAAACACATAATTTAACTTATCCTTTCACTGTAATTTTCATCTGTTTTGTCCCTCATTGAGGTTTTTGAGCATTTGAAAATCATTTTCTAGAAAGTTAAGTGTGTTGATATTACTTGAAGTCAAGCAAAGTTTTGAAGTATGGGGTGAGAGAACATGTTGCCTTGGGGAACATGTTCTTATGTATATCATGATATTATAGACTTCATTTTGTAAAAATAAAAAATAATAAAAAATAATAATAATAAATAAATAAATAAATAAATAAACAAAAAAATAAAAATAAAAATAAAAATAAAAATAAAAATAAAAATAAAAATAAAAATAAAAATAAAAATAAAAATAAAAATAAAAATAAAAATAAAAATAAAAATAAAAAAGGGATCCTAATAAAAAAAAAAAAGTTTTTAATAAAGTCTATTATTCTTTGAACATGTGAATTGCATTGCAAGTGTGGTTATATAGAATATGGAAAGATTTTGCAATGAGTTTGTGAAGAAATTGGGAAATAGTGTGTCTTTGAGTGTTTCAAGTGGTTATTTGGTCTTTGAATACTTAATAACTTAATGATAAACTTATTTTTCTCTTTTTCCTACCATTACCCTAGCCCCATTACAACCAAATGAAAGACCTTTTGATTGATGCCTTGAATTAAATAAGTGGTGGAGATTAGATTAATAAGCAAGTTTATGGTAGTTTGCCTTCAATTTTGGTTTTGAGTGATCATTTTTTGCAACTTGAGAGAAACACTTAGTTGAGTGTGTGGTCTATCATGTTAGCTTTGTTTGAAGATAACTAATTCCTTAGAAGAGAAAACTTATGCATACATTCAAAGTATTTTTTTCTAAAGTTGCTGCTTAATGAGTACTTAGATTACTTAATGATTGTTGAGTTCTTATTTTATGCCATAATTATTGCTTAAGGACAAGCAAATTTCTAAGTGTGGAGTAGTTGTTTTGTCATAATTTTATCTTATTTTTGGTTCTTTTAATTGTTAATTTATAGTTTATTTTATGATGCTTTTAATGTGTTTGTTGAGTTATTTTCAGTTGCATTAATAATTAAAAAAATGGAAGAGATTTGGGCTAAATCAGAAAATTCGGCAGAACATTGCATGACATGGTAGGAGGAATGTCATTGCCGCAGAAATGAAGCCCCAGGGCTACGGAGCAAATCCTAGCACCACGCAGCAGCTTGCCTCCTGTAGCCCAGAAGCTTTCCAGCGTCTGCAATAGCTACTCAGTGCCTCGTAGCAGCTTGCTTCCTATTGCCTGCTTGTCCTAGCGCCTAGCTGCTAATCCCAGTGCCCGCTGCATCACCTCTATAGCTAATTTGGAAGATTATCCAGGATTTTGTAGGATTTTCATTCCTAAATTATTTTAGGAAAGGAGAAACAAAAAAAGAAGTTTGGTTGATTTAAATAGAGCCATCTGGAGGAAGAGGAATCGAAATTTTTGATCTGAATTTTTGAGGGAATTTTTGGGATAGTATCTTCTCTTCCAATTTTCTGTTTTCTCAATTTTGGTTTTCAGATTTTAACACTTAGAGAAGATTGTTTTTAATGATTTTGGGAATTCTTTGTGAAGACGCCAAGAGATTGGGTAAAAACATTAGATTGGTTTATAAGATTAATTTCTTGGATATTTTCATCTTTTGGTCATTGAATTGAAGATTTTAATTCAATGAATTCTTTTGATTTTAACAACTTGGAGATTATCATTATGTTTCTCATGAACTAATTTTAGTCTTGTATAGGGTTTGTATGATGTGTTCATGATATGGAATTGAATATAATCCCTTTTGATATTTTTATTATTCCTAATTGAATTGATTGATTGTTTGACTTAGATTTTGAACGAAGGAACGAGAGTTAAAGTTCAAATATAGAATTCATTCCTTTAGGATCTTAAAACGAATTAGAAATATAAGTTTTAAAATTATGCTTTAGTTTTTGATATATGATTTGATAGAATGATTTATATGAATGTGATTGCTAATAGATTGATTTTCATTCTTTGAATTGTTAGAAACTAAGGCTTTAAAATAATCAATTGGGCATATTCATGAACATATAGGATATATAAACAGAATACAAGCCCTAGGCATCATTCATTCATTGTTTTAAAACCTATTGCATTTTAATCCACATTTTCTTTTAATTTCCTATTTTGCAATTATTTATTTTCAAAGCATTCAAATTTTTTTCATTTAATTTGCTTTAAATCGAGAGAAATATTTCCATTTGCAATTCCTTGAGAGATACGACCTTAGGTGCTTCCGATATACTATAATTGCCCTGTAGACTTGCGAGTTGCTTTTGAATAGGTTATTTTGAGGTGAATACTAGGCTGTAAATGTTGTAGAGTTTAAGGAGACATAAGGTCACCTAAACTCATAGAAAACCATTGATTCTATCATTATTTTAAATATTCCATTTGGTCATCTTCCCTAAGATCGAAAACACATTCATTCTTTATCCTTTCCCATTATTACTTCAACTGTTCATTTATAACCATTATATTTAAGTTCCATCTCATGACTATAAATAGAACATCATTCATAAATATTAATAAATAATATCCATACATTCTTACTTACTATCATAAGTACATATACATAATAAATATTATCAATTGTTTACATTACTCTCCAACGCAACATATTTTAATACTAAACCTTTAGTCACCATGGAGCTCTAGATTGTTTATCCTCAAAATGACAAGTAACACAAACACAACACTTTTAGTGCAATAACCCACATCCACCCTAGGAATTTTCTTGATAAATTGCTTGATTTAGAACTACTAAGATTAAGTGTGTGCTTTTGTGAAAATTAGTGATCTAAGTGATTGATGAGTATGTGGCATATTAAATTAATTTTAATATGCATAATATGAGTTGCTATTATAAAATAAATGATTTATATGAAGTGCATTTGCATAAAAAAATTTATTTTAAATAAAATAAATTTTCATGCATAAGACAATTTTTAAGCATAAAATAATTTTATGAGTATTTTAAAAATATTTTAAAATAAATATTTTAGGGAAAATATTACAGAAATAATAAGAAAAATACTCTCTTTATTTTTAATTTTACTTAGCCCAAAATTTAAATAAAAAGCCTAAATACCCAAAAGCCCACTACACTAAAATCCTCCTAACCTAGTTCATTAAGGGTATTAGTGGAAATTTCACCCAAACCCTAATATATATTCTAAAATTCGGCCATACCATAGTTCCAGTAGCCATCACTTTATTCTTTCTATATCTTGGCAGAAAAATCCTCTCAAAATATTTCTCTCTACCGAAATTAAGAAAAACACCTTTCCGTTTCGCGATTTCTTGACCGTAATCGTAAGTTTTTCTTCTCTTTCGATTTCTAAACTGATTTCTATAAAATAAATTATGGAAAAATTATTTTGAACTGGTTGATTACTGATTACAGATTTAATTCTATTTGGGTGAGCTTTTGGGAGAGAAAATCTATTTTTCTACTGAAAACACAATTCTTTTCGCGAGATTTCTCCAAAGGTGAATTCTATAACTTAAAATCACAATTTTCATGCATAAACATCACTGGGGGGGGGGGGGGGGGGGGGGCCGGGGGGCGGAGAGGTAGTTTGTGCATTGTTGTTTTCTAAACTGATTTTTGATTTTTTTTGATGGAAAATATTGGATTAAATAATATTTCTACATATTTCTGTGATGACTAGAATGTTTTGAAAAACAAAGGAGTTCAAGGTTTTTGTATTAGAACTTAGAAGTTGAAAAATTCTCTTACTAAATTGATATGTGGCTACCAATTTGTGTGAGGAAGTACTCTAATATGATATTTGTTTGTTTGGATGAAAAATAATGATTTGAATCATGTGTCTGTTTATTACTATAATGAACGAAAAGCGCGGAGAGTGCGAAAACTCATGATTTTTCACCTAAGCCTTTAAACTTGGAATTTTTTTTTTGTATAAATACTATCTATGGCTGCCAAATCATGTATGGATGTGTTATAAACTAATATTTGCTATGATTGAATGAAAAATAATAGTTTAAAAAACCTGTTTACATATTTCTGAAATGACCGAAAAATACCAAAAACAAGAAAACTCATGGTTTTGTGCTCTATAATTCAAAAGTTGAATTTTTATGTATAAACAACACCAAGTGTGATCGATTCATATGGATTAAAATTCTAAAATGATTTTTGTTGTATTTACATGAAAAATTTTGATTCAAACCATGTTTTTACATATTTCTAAAATAGATGGAAAGTGCGAAAAGAAAAAGAATTTAGTTTTTACTTTGGTGATGCATTCAGCCTATATAAATATTTTTGTTCCAATGTTTATAATTTTTATGTGATGTGTTTTGATGATTATTAACATGTATGTATGTATAATAAATGATAAAATTACATGTTAGTTGAAGGTATGATCCTAGATAAGCTTAGATGCATTTTGGTATACTGAAGGTATACTTAAGGTATCTTAACCTTATATTGTGTTTAGAATGGAAATGTGGTTGAGAAATATGAAGCTAGATGTTATGATGACTTGGTGATGAACACATGTTATGAGTTGATGAAGTGACAATTGAATTAAAAGGATCATAAGAGTTAAGCATGACACTTGAAAGGTTAATTGTTAAGTTGACATGTATGGAAGTGTAAAGAGAATTAAGATAATTGTTACAGTGAATTATATTGAGGTAATAATATTGTGATGACCTTAAAAAGGTATTTATGTGATTGTAATGTGTTGTCATGAGAGCCTATAAGGCCTAAGTATGCCAGACTTTTAAAGTCAACGTGTTATGTGCAAGTGATGAATACACCTATAAGTGAACTCTAAGTGTATGTGTATGCTATATGTGCATGGGTAGTTGTGGGATAGGAGCATCATAAGTTAGTAAATACTAAGTATTAAATCAAATTTTATGTTAAAGTTTAAGGAGCTTTAGAAGTGCAAAGGGACTACGTATACTAGGAGCAAAGGAACCCCAAGGTGAGTAAACATCGTATTCATTCTACAAGTGTAAGTAGCATTTTGTTATGTTATAGATATGTGATATCATTGTATGTGAGCCTTTGACATTTTTGAAACCAAAGTTCTTTCTATTCTAAATATTATTATATGATTTCTTTGTCAAGCTTGGGTTGCCAAAGGAGATTTAGTCCAAAACTAGTTTGTTTATCCAATGAGAACTTCTTGTGATTAACACCCTAACTTATATTCCTTATGGAACTACACTATCATTGTATCTTTTATTCGAAAGCTAAACCACTATTGTTATTAGAATACATATTATTATTGCCTTATATGATATTGTTAATTGTGATTACCATTAGCTCTAGCTATGGTACCTTTTACCCTTTATGCAGAATCCTCGTGCTGATGCAGGTAATCATTGAAACCTATGTACATGGTCTTAACCTAATGGATAGGGGTTGTGTATCCACCTCAGCTAGAAAGGGCGGTTCTAGCCTGCAGCCTGATGAGCTTCATGCTTTTTTATAAGTGATAGGAGTTGGAATTTGGTATAAGGCCACCTCTTCTTTATAAGTTCAAGTGATAGAGTAATAGCCTTCACTCTTTATAAGTTATAAGTGTGATTTCTGCAAACTTGCCAAATTGAACCCTTCCTAAATTGCAACCTAATTCTTGAATTATAAATCATGAACTATGTGTATAAGTTATGTGTTTCCTTTTCAAAGGAATATGTGATATGTATGTGCCTTATCATTTACTCATTGAGATCATCTATCTCACCCCCTTTTTCCTTGTGTGGTTCCAGGTGAGCAAATGTGAGGAGGCAAGGTGATGGCTCAAGCACTCTACTTTGCTTGGGGAATTCCTTGTCCAAGTTATCAATAATACTAATTTATGGAGTCTTGTCATTAGATGCTCTGAGAATGTTGATCAATACTTATTGATATATATTGTTTTCCTCATGGATTTTATATGTAATGATTTATTTTAGACTTTCGCAATTTAAGGTATTCATCTAAATGTTTTAAATGAGTTATTGTAAGAGGTTTGGTAAGATCCTAGGCATGATTTGTTTATGAGTAAGTGGGTTCTACGGGCGTGGGTGACCTTATGTCTCTCCATGTTCTAGGACCGTCATATCTCTAAGGTTGGGATGTGACAAAGGTGGTATTAGAGCCATAGTTTTTAAAAGTCTAGTTTAGGCTTGTTTTATATGAGTTGCTTAAGTAAAATCCTGGAGCATAGGAATTTTCTGTCATGTCACTTGCAGTCTATTGCTAGCATAGTTCTGCCAAATCCTAGTAGATTTTAGTAATCCTTGTTATTGTTTGCTTGCCTTATGATTCTTTTGACAGATGACCAAGAAGATTACACCTACTTGAGGACCGCGATCCAGAGCACCCCGTGTGACCTGTAAGAGGACTTGGCCAGAGATGTTTGAGAAAGTCGTATCTGTGATTCACTCCACGAAAGTGGAGATCCCTGACGAAGAGGAGGACCCTGAGGAGCGCTTAGATCCTGATTGGGTTTATAGTAAGATCCAAAAATTGGAGGATAACTATTCATACTTGAAGGAGGAAAACTGACGTCTTAAGGTTATGATTCATGCACTAAGAGAGGATATGGAGCAACTTAGGTCAGGGATTGTTGAGCATAGAGGAGATTACTTGCCAGTGAGGTCTGCATCTTCAGCCAATCGCCATCAAGATAGAGATCTTCTTTGCTATCGATGTGGCAGCAGTGGCCATGTCACTCTTGATTTCTCTGGAGGTGGACATGAGAACTAGGTCGAGTAGACATGATGATCGACGTAATAGCATAGCACTTTATATGATATGAATGATTTCTCCTTGATTGCCTAGTCACCTAGTACGAGATGATTTCTTTCATTATTATGATATGGTGTGATATTATGAGATATATGCTACTTGATTATGATACGTGATATGTGCAAAACTATGTGATATGTGATTCATACATGATATGTGCTTAGTGATGTGATATGGTAAATGCATGATAATGTGTGCTAGTATAAGGACTGATTAAATGGGTTAGGATAGGGGATTAGTACTAAATTCCCTTATTATGATAGACAAAATGCCTCCCAAGAAGAAGGTTCACACAGTTGCCCAATCCGTTAGGGTTAATATTGATGTAATATTGGACACTGCATCAAATGCTGCCTCTGTACCTATACGGTCAAGAGAAAGATCCAACTTGAGGGCACCAACTATGGGCTTTAGTGAGCAAGCATCTTCGCAAAAAGTGCACGCCATGCGCGAAGAAATGAGAGACTTGCGCAAGGAACTAGTTGAGATACAAGCTCAAAGGCAAGAAGCACTACCAACTCAAGAAAGGAATGGAGTTACGCCACCTACGGTAGTGACACTTGCTCGGAGAGAGAGGAAACGACTACCTAACGAGGGAATGACCATAGCGGAGTTTAAAAAGCTGCAGCTGCCTACCTTTTGTGGTGAGGAAGGAGATAACCCTCATGAATTTTTGGATGAGATGGATATGCTAGTCTGTCATTTATCTTGCTCAAATACTCGAGTGATCGAGTTGGTAGGACTCCAACTCAAGAAAGAAGCTTGGTATTGGTATGAGAGAAGTATTAAGGAAAAACTTTGCGGGGCAGACCCACCTACATAGGCAGAGTTTAAGCAAGAAGTAATGGATCAGTTCTTGCCAGAAGGAGAAAGGCAAATAGAGCATTGCAGTTAGAGCAACTGAAGCAAAGGCCAGGAATGTCCGTGTCAGATTATGCTAAGGAGTTTAACCGACTTAGTCGATTCGCTGTCAGCATCATTCCTACTGAAGCAAGTCACATCAATCATTTTCTTAGAGGATTGATCACACCTCTGTTTAATTCATTGGCAGCAACAGAGTTTCCAACCTTAGCCAAGCTCATAAACAAGGCCAAGATCACGGAGAAAAGGTACAAGGCGGAGAGAGCCGAACGAGCTCAACAAGACTAGAAGGGAAGGCATAAGAACAAAAGTCATAAGGGACAGCATGGAAATGGAGGAGAACCAAAGAAGGAATTTTCATCATCTGGACCACGAAATAATCAAACTAAGCAAGAATTTCCCACTTGCGGCAAATATGGAAAGAAGCATCCTGGAATTTGCTAAAGAGATACTGGTGCTTGCCTTAAGTGTGGGAAAATGGGGCACTTTATAAAGGATTGCCCTCAGACGAGGAGTCAAGGGAATGGGACCACAGTACGCCACAATCTAAGCCATTCCAAATGCAAGGACAAGGAGTCAAGGACAAGGGACCAGCGGTTGGGACTTCACCGATGACAGAGAATAAGGGCAAGGGTCGAGTCTTCGCATTAAATCTGCAAGAGGTTCGCGATTCACACATAGCCATCATAGGTATCATCGCTAACCAAAGTTCTAGCGCAAAATGCTTAATTGATTCTGGTGCTAACCATTCTTTTGTGTCGCCTTGTTTTGCTAAGTACCTGAGTATAGATAAGGAATTGATGAGTGAACCATTAGTAATATCAACTCCTTTAGGGGAAGTGATGGAAGTAAGGTTTGAGTATAAGGGCTGTGATGTAGACATTAATAGACAAACACTTCTAGTAGTATTGCTAGAGTTGGATGTACTAGAATTTAATGTGATATTAGGGATGGACTAGTTGTATGAACATGGAGCTCATATCGACTATAGAAAGAAACTTATTGAGTTTCAAACTAGAGATGGGAAGGAGTTTGTGTACCAAGGAGATAGGAATAAGAATCCTCTGAACTTGATATCGGCCTTAGGAGTGAGACAGATGTTAAGGAAGGGATGCCAAGCATACCTAGCCCATGTAATTGACATCGACATGGAAGCTACCATTCGAGATGAGAATATTCCAGTGGTGGATGAGTTCAGGGATGTCTTTCTAGAAGATTTACCCAGATTACCCCCTAATCATGAGATCGAGTTCAATATTGAACCGCTACCTAGTACACAACCGATATCGATAGTGCCATATCAAATGGCACTAATGGAGCTGAAGGAGTTAAAGACGCAATTGCATGATCTATTTAATAAGGGTTTCATTTGACCAAGCAGTGTTGTTCATGAAGAAGAAAGATGGCTTGTTCTAAATGTGCATTGACTATCACCACCTTAACAAGGTCACTATGAAGAATAAATACCCATTGCCGAGGATCGATGATCTTTTTGATCAATTACAAGGGGCTAGTCACTTCTCCAAGATCGATTTAAGGTTTGCTATCATTAACTAAAGATCCGAGGAGAAGATATCTGTAAGACTGACTTCCATACTAGATATGGACACTATGAGTTCATAGTTTTGCCATTCGGTTTGACAAATGCTCCTGTTGCTTTTATGGACTTGATGAATTGAGTATTCAAGCCATTCCTTGAAAAATTCATGATCGTATTCATTGAAGACATCCTAATTTACTCAAAGAATAAAGAAGAACATGAAGAACATATGAGGATTGTACTTCAAATGTTGCGTGAGCACCAACTCTAAGCTAAGTTATCCAAGTGTGAGTTTTAGATGGAGTCTGTAAACTTTCTTGGACATGTAGTAAGTAAGGAAGGGATTTAAGTTAGTCTTAAGAAAGTTAAAGCAGTAGCAAATTGGCCAAGGCCCACGACAGTTTCAGAAGTATGAAGTTTCTTGGGCATGGCAGGATATTATCGTAGATACGTACAGGACTTTTCTAAGATAGTAGCCCCGTTGACCAAGTTGACTAGAAAGCAAGTTAAGTTCAATTAGGAAGAGTCCTATGAGCGGAGTTTCTAGAAGCTCAAAAAGTGTTTGATATCGACTTCAATTTTGACATTACCAGAAGGAGAAGAAGGGTTCACTGTCTACTGCAATGCTTTGAGAGTAGGACTTGGGTGTGTTTTAATGCAAAATGGTAAAGTCATCACCTATGCATCACAACAACTAAAGAGACATGAAGTAAATTGCCCTACTCATGATTTGGAATTAGCCACAGTAGTATTCACTCTAAAGATCTAGAGATATTACATGTATAGGTCGAAGTGTGAGATCTACACAGATCATAAGAGTCTTCAGTACATCTTGAGTCAAAGAGACCTCAACTTGAGACAAAGGAGATGGATTGAACTGTTGAAGGATTATGACTGTCAGATTCTTTACCATCCCGAGAAGGCAAATATAGTGGCAGATGCCTTGAGTTGAAAGTTGATGGGAAGCCTAGCCCATGTGGATGTGAGGAAGAGGCCGATCGTGAAGGAACTAGAATTGTTTAATCAAGGATTGAAAATGGAGATTGGAGGATCACAAGTTTTATTGGCTCATTTTCAAGTAAGGCCTAAGTTAATGGAAGAAATAAGGGATTCATAAGATAGGGACCCACACATGATGAAGTTGAAGGATGAGACGAGAGAAGGAAAGAACTCTGAGTTAGAGGTGGTCAATGGAATTTTAAAGTGCAAGAATAGAGTATGTGTGCCTGATGTGGATGGATTAAAGGAAAGGATATTGAAGGAGGCACATTAGACACCTTACTGTGCTCATCCTGGAACTACCAAGATGTACCATGATGTGAAAGCTACCTATTGGTGGCTTGGACTGATGAAAGATGTGGCTAAATTTGTAGTGTCCTGCCTAACTTGCCAGCAAGTCAAGTATGAACATCAATGACCCTCAGGATTGCTACAAGAGATTCAACTACCTAAATGGAAATGGGAACACATCACTATGGACTTCGTTGTTGGCTTGCCTAGAACCTCCAAAGGACATGATTCTATATGGGTCATAGTGGATAGATTGACAAAGTCTGCTCATTTTTTGGGAGTTAAGACAACATATTCTATAGCTCAGTATGCACAGTTGTATGTAGAAGAGATCATGAAACTACATGGAGTGCCAATTTCTATCATCTCAAATCGAGGAACTCAATTCACCTCAAGGTTCTGGCAAAAGTTGTAAGAAGATTACGAACATAACCACATTTTAGTACGGCGTTTCACCCTCAAACGGATGGCCAGTCTAAAAGAACAATTTAGACACTCAAGGATATGCTAAAGATGTGTGTCTTGGACTTTGGCGGTTGCTGGGATAAGTATTTACCCTTGATTGAATTTGCCTACAACAATAGTTATCATTCATCCATCGGTATGGTGCCATACGAAGCATTGTATGGGAGAAGATGTCATTCTCCGATTTGTTGGATTGAACCTGGAGACAAACATGTAGAAATGCCTGAATTACTTAAGGAGACTACCGAAAAAGTACCAATAATTCAAGATCGACTGAAGATGGCTTTCAATCAGCAAAAGAGTTATGCGGACCCTAAGCGAAAAGAAATCCAATTTTCCATGGGAGATCACATGCTCTTAAAGGTCTCTCCAATGAAAGGAGTAATGAGATTTGGCAAGAAAGGGAAATTATTATCTCGTTTCATTGGTCTTTTCAAAATCTTAGACAAGGTTGGAGAAGTGTCTTATAGACTTGCCCTGCCTCCAACTTTAGCGCATGTGCACCCAGTGTTCCACATCTCAATGCTAAGGAAATATGTGTCAGATCCATCTCACATTCTTTTACCTCCAGACATTATGTTAGATGAACAACTATACTATGAGGAGTCACCGATAGCTATAGTGGATCAACAAGTAATAAATAAGGAGATGCCCATGATTAAGGTTCAGTGGCGAAATCATGGGATAGATGAGTTCACTTGGGAAGCAGAGGATGAGATGCGACAGAAGCGTCCTCAGCTTTTCAAGAGCAATTAGGTAAGGATATAAATTTGAGGATGAATTTCTTTCAAGGTGGAGAATGTAACAACCCACACCCATCCTAGGAATTTTCGTGATAAATTGCTTGATTTAGAACTACTAAGGTTAAGTGTGTGCTTCTGTGAAAATTAGTGATCTAAGTGATTGATGAGTATGTGGCATATTAAATTAATTTTAATATGCATAATATGAGTTGCTATTGTGAAATAAATGATTTACATGAAGCGCATTTGCATAAAAGAATTTATTTTAAATAAAATGAATTTTCATGCATAAGACAATTTTTAAGCATAAAATAATTTTATGAGTATTTTTAAAATATTTTAAAATAAATATTTTTTGGGAAATATTATAGAAATAATAAGAAAAATACTCTCTTTATTTTTAATTTTACTTAGCTCGAAATTTAAATAAAAATCACACTTTCAAATGGCTACTAGCAAATCCCCTATTGTTTTAAAGGAGTCATGAACAGTGAAATAGGTTTTAATTTTGAAAGCTCCTTTGCAATTTGCTTTTGATTTTCTCTTTATTTTCAAGGAAAAATAATCATAAAACATAGGATATTATAAAATTCGACTACTAAAAACTAAAGTAGCAATGGAACATTTTAGTGCTAAAAAATCAAACTTTAGGATTTGCAAAATTCTTCTATTCAAAATCCTAATACGGCTACCAAATCCGATTCACAAAAGAAAATTTAGTCATTTACTATGTATCGACCAAGGCATTGCCATTCAACCATAATTACTTTCTCAACTAAGGAAG
The DNA here is from genome assembly GCA_947687605.1 of Reutealis trisperma. Taxonomy (NCBI): domain Eukaryota; kingdom Viridiplantae; phylum Streptophyta; class Magnoliopsida; order Malpighiales; family Euphorbiaceae; genus Reutealis; species Reutealis trisperma. The sequence goes on along the minus strand of CANTUT010000206.1, from coordinate 394,017 downwards.
GCAAAATTTCATGCCATACTATTATCTAATTTCAATTAACTTGACCATTACAATTAATTAATCACAAGGCAATCAATAAAACCCCTCCCCCACACTTATGCAACACATTGTCCCTAATGTGTTGGGAATAAATAAAAAGAAAAAAAAAGAAATAAAGGAGAGAAAGAGAACTGCCTTATCATTGCCATCATATACAAATTATAGGAATGCTATGTTAGAATCCATGCCATTGTAAATATTGTTACAGATCCAGAAGTGTGCTAGAAAAAAATGAAAGAGGAAAGATTGAATAGAATAATAACAGTCATCCAAAATAAAGCAACATAAGATAAAAAATGAAAATAAAAGCAATCCTAAATAATAGAGTATAGTAATCTAGAAAATAAAGTAGAAAGGAAAGGAAATAGGGATAAGAAAAATGAAAAGAAAGAGGAAACTAGTTCTCTATAACATCATCGACACTGCCATCATCATCGTCATTGCAGATGTCGACTGGAGGTGGAGGTCATGGTGAAGGTGGTGGTTGCTTGGTAGGATGGAAATCATATCTCTACCAAAACAACATCATAGAGTGCTCTAACCATCAATGATGCTTGGCCTTATAATTAAGCCGAGCCTAATGTTGTCACATCATTTTCAGCATCCGGGTTTGCTTAGTGTGAAGATACTGCTGTTGGAGATCAGGACGACCCATTTTACTCTATATGCGACATAATTGCCACTCTAGATTGATCATCTTTTGAATGTCATCCTCGATCATCCCTCTAAAATGGCCCCAGTCCCAAAAAGGTAGTCTAGAAGATAAAGGTATAGAATTGGTGGTGGAAGGTCCTACAGGAGTAGAGGAGCTAGGGAATCAACCTCCGATTGCAGAGATGTGGTAGGTGCATTAGCTACTGGCATGAAGGTCTTCTGAGGATCCAACCTAATCAATATGGGCATTCCCAGATGCTTTGGTAAGCCATTTAGTATCATAGGAGGAAGACCTTTGAAAACTCCAAAGCCCTGGGCCAATCTCGTGATGTACATGCCCCCAAATAAAGGCCCTTTAGGGCCTTTTTTAGACTGCTCAAAAAACATGTCAGGGCATAAGCAATATTACACTGGCAGTCCTCTACCATACACATTAAAAAGAATAAGTCCTGTCGAGTCACCACACCGGTACTATCCCGATGAGCACAGTGGGTATAGGCCAAAAGATTATGGACCACCTGGAGAGCGAAGGACTAAAAATTAGAAGCCTTGGACACTGCTAGATTATACCTTGCTGCCCCCAGAGCTAGTTGCTACCATATTGTCTGAGGCACCTCATCATTAGGAAAATCAACCTTAGCGCCCTTATAAACCTTAGTGGCAAGCATCGAGTGCTGATATAACCCCATAGCCACCGCTAGGTCATTGATACTAAGGTGGAAATCCTTTAAACCCAATCAGAATTGGAGTGATGGCTTGCTCACTCTAATTATCTTCTTGTTAAACTAGAGAGAGCAGCAAAATTCGAAAGTTAACTCTCAATAAGCGGGCTCGAATATCTCAAAGAGAGGTTTCCACCCTGGTTGATTCACTAATGCCCTAACACTCTTTGATAGGCCAGCACTCCTCATAACCCCCTGTGAACCATCAAATTTGCACCCTTAGGATCCAACTGTAGCTTGACACTTGCTAAGATTCATGCGCTACGCATACGAAAATCTCGTTAGCCGTTAGCAGGTAAGGGTCAAGGGGGCAGCACCCCGTTGAAAAATAAATTTCTTGAAACTTGCACCTTTAGATGATTAGCACTCGATTACAAATCCATAGAATCAGATTGGGCTTAAATCATATCAAAGATGAATGAGAATAGGCTGAAAAAGAGCTGCGGTAGCCCGCGAGTAGGCTACAATAACTCGCAGTCGGCTATGGTTACTGCAGCCGACTCTGCAGTTATCGCAGAGGTCCCTATAGTAGCTAATTGGCTACCGTAGTTGGCCCTGTAGTAACTGTAAAGGGCTTTGTGGTTACTGTAGGCGTCACCTAGTTATCGCAGCATGCCCCTTTCAAAATCCTACATGGAAACTGTGAATTTTTAGCCCCAAACTCCTCCTATAAATATGTTACACCTCCTAACAACTTCCACACACAATTATAGGCTTCTATACTCTCCTAAAAGCTTTCCAAACCCTATTTCTAAACTTTCCAATCATTAAAACCCTCTTTCTAAACCTTTAAATCTCTAAAATCTCATTGTAAAACCTCCTCCATCACATAACACCTTATTCATAAGCTTCCCAATCATCTCAAAACCCTATTCATAAGCCTCCTAATCACCTCAAACCCTATCTCTAAGCTTCCTAATCAAGAAAAGGTTCAATTCAAGCCATTTCTTTCAAAGGGAATTCGTGGTTCTCAAGCAAAGGTGTGATCCAAGTCCCTCTAAGAAGAGTTCATACTATTCAAGAGTCCTTCTTCCAAAAGGAATGCTCATACTATCTCTAAGTTAAGGTGGAACTTAGATCTGGTGCTAAGCTTGCTCCATACGTTCCTCATTGCTGAAAGACAAAGGTAAAAGTTCTCTCCTTTTCCTTTTTCAATTCCAACTTCAAGATCTAAATTAGAAAAGATCTAATTTTTGCTAATTAAAATATGACCTAATTAACAATTCCCTAAGCCCTTAAAGTTAATCAAAACATGATAACAAAAGCAATGACTTAAAAATCTCTCCTTCGCATGAAGGAAGAACTGTGTGGGGTTGGATTCCCATTCAAAGGGATACACAGGCTTGCCATCACTAAGGCATTCAACTTTGCCAAAATTGACAACTTCTTTTCTCTATCATCTTCTTCACATAGTTTACGATTGAAATTACTTTTCTTAAATAAAAGTTGAAACTTTAGTTCTTTTTTTTTTTTTCATTTTATTTGTTTAGATTATATTTAGAGAATGTGTGCTTTTCTTAGAACCCATAAGGGCTAGAGGAAAGATCCCCTAATTTTGATATTTTAACTTGTAATAGTTTTAAATAGTTTTTCTTTATTTTTCGCATTTTATAATTGTCATTATCTCATATTCGCCATGAATTGCACAAACAATATTTGTTTTATACATCATATTATATTTGTTCATGCATACATAAAAACTTATTTTTAAAAGCTATTTTGTATTTAAGCCAAACTAATTTTTTATTGTTTTAACCAAAACCTAGTCCCCAAGCCCTCTTTGGTCATTCAAGGACTAGTGCTTTTCCTTAGGATAAATGGTATAATTTTGAAGTCAATCAAATTGGGTTTTTCCTTTAATTTTCCCAACTAAAATAAACAAAATTAAGGTGGTGACTCTTTTTGCAAATTACAACTTACAAAATAAATTTTTCTAAACTCATAGTGGGTTCCAATTGTGATATTTCTCCCAAATGAGCATTTTCGATTCCCTTCAGCGGATTGGGACTAGTCCTCGGCCAAGGCCTCACATCCCCCAACCAATTGTTCATGCTAGCTCAAAATCCTTATTGGTCAATTGTTCAAATTTTGCTTATGACTCCTTATCAATAAATTGAATGCAGGGGTGATTGTTGATGAACATGATGTTCGGTGCTGTTGTCGGTGGTAGGTGGTGAGAACTACTCTCATCTCGAGCTCGCCTGGTTGGCAGCTTAGCTGGTCATTTGGAGGGTATGGCTTTCTTTAGTCCCATGCCTGTAAAATAATTAAAACACCCAATCAACAAAACTAGATCATATAAGAGGTTAGTCTAGCAATAATTAAGTCAAAGCAGCTGTAATATCACCATACCCACAAAACAAGTTGTTTGGCTTATTGCCGCAACAATGCACACCAAATCAAAACCATCATAATTCAGAATCCTCACTCCATACCAATCTAACACTTCTCAAATAACCATTAAATCAATTAATTCCTCACATTTAAGATAGAATAGTGTTCAATCATGATATTAGAAAATCTCAACATAAAAATCAAATGAAATGCATAGTGGGTAAACTATACACAAGAGTTCAAGAACAAAATTAAGAAAATTTCTTTAAAAGTACCAATTAAACCCCAAATCATGCATTTTGACATAGCCCATGCAAGAATTATGATAAAAACCCAAAGTATTCAATTTTTCACAACCTAAATCACAAAAAATTCAAAATAAATACAAGAAGAGAATGAACAAGACAAACTTGGAGGTGTATGTGTAAAAAATTCGAATTGTGGTGTGTGCAAATGCAAAAACTTATTTAAATCCTCTTGTTGAAGCTTAGAATGGACTTTGTGAGTCTGTGGGTAAGTAGATTTTGCATGCTAGGGTTTAGAGAGAGAGAGGATGGAGAGAAAATTGAGAAAATTGTGAAAGATGAAGGAGACAGATGGGCGTGGCTGTCTATTTATTCAAGTCATGGCCATGCCCAATGCCACAGGCATGCCATTGGGTGTGGCAATGATTTTTTTTTTAAATCATTTACCTTGTTGCATGCCCGTGACTCTAGGTGTGAGTAAGGGCGTGGGATCTTTCTGGATGGCAGAAAGAAATTGTGCCTTAGGCCACCCCCTGTCACATAGCCGTGGCCTTGGGTGTGTGACTATTCTATGCTGCAAACTAGATTGGACTTTTAGGCCACACCTATGGGTTTGGCCGTGACCCTAAAGGAATGATGGAGCCAAATGTAGTGGAAGGAAGGTGGTAAAGTGAAATTTCAAACATTTTGCAATTTCACTTCACCCAATTTTGGTCCAAAATTCACTCAAGCAATTAATTAATTTGTGTGTAAAACACATATGCATATAAAGAAGAAGGAAGAGTAATCATATTATCTCTTGTAGGCTCCTTCTTTCTTTATCAATGAGCTTCCTAAATGCAAAGTCTCTAGATCATCCACACCTAGCTCACCTTTAAGTTTCCTCTTGATTTCTTTGGTGTTCTTGAATCCTCTCTTAGTTGCCCAATTTGATTCAAGTTTTCCCTAAAAAATCATTTAGGAATTTAAGATCAAAAGAAAAATGAAGAAACATTTTCTTCCTATTCTTTCTCTCTCTCAACTTCTCTCTAAAATGCTTCAAACTTAAAAATGATGTTCAAAAACTTATGAAGAAAAATGAACATAAACTCTTTTATACTTATTTCCTTCAAGACTTAACTCTTAAGTCTTATCAAAGACTTAATTACCCTTTTAGCTCTTCATTTGGTGAAAGGGCAAAGTTAACTTTGCTTCCTCAAATGGTGAAATGACCATCATATCCTTTAGGGGTAAAATGGACATTTTCCATTAGCCAAAAGATATAATTATAATTTTAATCTTATTAGAAAATTCTATAACCCCTAAACCCATCATATGGACTTATGAATAGGGAATTTTCTCTAACCCCTAAATTGACTCTTTTCCATATCATATATGGGCTTAGGCCACATCTCATGTGTTAAGGGTTTTCACTAAGCTTAAAATTATGCCTTTGATTTAGTCCAAATCAATTTTCAATTTAATCTTTCTCATTTGCATCATAAACAAATTAAGATTTAATTGAATAGAAACCTTCATAGATTAAACATTAGGACATGCCAGGGTCTTTGTAAATTTAATTACTTATTTAATCATTTTACCACTAATCAATTAATTAAACACTTTAATTAATTATTATGGGAAAACTTTTACACTTGGAAGGTGATCACTATTGGGTGTGTGACTTTCTAGGATCATGTCTAATGAGCAATGGGAATGAAAAAATATTTTTCTTTACTAATGTGAAATCCCCACTTCACACTTAGTCCCATAAGTCGTGAGGGACAGCCAACATTCCATATCATGACTACCTAAGTAGAATGAATGTTTATAGTTGATAACTTTAAACATCACATGGACTATTGATAAAAAATATCATGCACTAGAATCCCTTTATTAAAGATCCCAATCTCAGTTAGGATAATGGTTTATATCAAACCCTAATGTGCCTCGATGTTATGTCCTTATCTCGATTCTAATTCTTGATAAGATTAGATTCCTACTAGAAACTCTTTCTAGTGAATCTGTCTGTCCTGGCCAGGAGCTTTAGTTATCAAGAATAACTAGATAGCATAGGATCTTAACCTCGTTTACTCGAGGTAATGAATTTTATCTTGGCGATCACTTACATCCATACATAATAAATTAGAACCATCACATGCCATATATCCATACATGAATAGTATGTCTATATAAGCAGTAATAAATTCTAACAACCTATGTATGAGATATAGTATCCCCTAAGTCAAAGGATTATATACACTATTATGACCTAGATGATGAATAATTGACAAGTAGTAAAACCCAACATGAGACTTACTGCCTTAATAATCATCTGTATCACATATTGATTATAGAAAACAAATAGAGGTGATGGTCTTCTGGAATTAATGATGCCCAGTCATTAATCCTATGACCATGAACATATTTAAAATATTTATACAAGAGCGATTTGTCTCCCATATTCTCAAAACTTTAGAATAGATCCTCTTACAAATACTTAAGGACTATATTTAGTAATATGAAACCCTTTTCACATTATGAATGTATTATCGTGCCATTAGGAATTAATATGCACTATTACATAACTATTATATGGCTCCTAGGGCACATACTACTATCAGACCTAACGTGTGGCAAGTTGCTGGATAGATTTGGGTTGTGGTCCTTATGCTACGCCTACAGTCACTGGCGTGGTCTAGGGCATGGCATACTCTTGATCATCCATACTAAGGCAAATTTTCAGTCTTTTTCCCTGCACAAAATCACTAAACTAAAGGTGCATTATCCTTAAACAAATAAACACAAATAGAATAAAAGAAATACATGCTAAAATACTAAAAATGGTGGGTTGCCTCCCACCCAGCGCTTCTTTAACATCATCTTAGCTGGATGTTCAGGGTGATTGCTCACCCTGAATCCTGGAGATACTCAATCTCTATCACTTGATTCAATTCTCCCCCTAAATATAGCTTAAGCCTTTGTCCATTCACTTTAAAATCACCCTTCTTAGGGTGAGTTAACTTAATTGTTCAATAAGGAAAGACTTCTTTAACTATAAAAGGACCTAACCGATGAGATTTTAATTTTCTAAGGAAGAGCCTAAGCCTAGAGTTATAGACCAATACCTGATCTCCTACTTGGAATTCTTTTGTTTGCTTAATTATAGAATCATTCCATCTCTTGGTTCTCTCTTTGTACATCCTTGCATTGTCATAAGCCGCTAACTGCCATTCATCTAGCTTATTAACCTGCAATTTTTTTTTTAGTGCCTGTAACATCTAAATCAAGGTTAACTTGCTTTATAGCCTAATAGGCCTTATGCTCAATCTCAACTGGCAAATGACAAGCATTTCCATGGACCAATCTATATGGTGTTGTTCCAAAGGGGTTTTATAGGTAGTCATATAAGCCTAGAGCGCTATCAAGCTTTTCTGACCAATCCTTCCTAGAGGGCTCTATGAACTTCTCAAGAATTCTCATGAGTTCCCTATTTGAGCTTTCCACTTGACCACTTATCTGCGGATGATAGGGGGTAGCAAGCTTATGTGTAACACTTAATCTTTTAAGCACTTTCTCTAATTAGTTATAACAAAAGTGAGTCCCTCTATCATTTGTGGGTAAAGCTAGAGAAAAGTTTCTTAAGGAACTTCACCACCACCTTATCATCATTTGTGGGTAAAGATTGAGCCTCTACCCATTTGGACACATAATCAACAACTACTAAAATGTATTTTTTACCAAAAGAACTTAGGAAAGGTCTCATGAAGTCAATGCCCCATACATCAAAAACCTCACACTCAAGAATACCATTTTAGGGTATCTCATCATGAGATGAGATATTACCTATTCTTGGGCAATGATCACATTGTTGCACAAAGTTATAGTTGTCCTTGAAAAGAGTTGGCCAATAGAATCCCAACTCTAGAACTTTCTGAGCTGTCTTGCTAGGTCCATAATGTCCTCCAACTAGCCCATTGTGACATTGCTCTAAAATGCTCATATTCTCAAGCCATCCCATACATCTCATGATTATCCTATCAGCACAATCTAAAAAGAAAGGGATCCTCCCAAAAGTAATATTTTAGGTGAGAAAAAAATTTGTTCTTTTGCTGATATGAAAGATCTTTTGGAAGTTCCCTAGAAACAAGAAAATTTGCAAAATCCGCAAACCAAGGAAATTCAGGATTAAGATTAGAACTACTTACCAAACTTACCATAGCATAGAACTACCCATCAGGAAGGTTATCATCAATGTCCTCTTCTTTTAGCTGCTCCAAGTTTAGATTCTCCAATCTTGACAAATGATATGCTACAAGATTTTATGCTCCTTTCTTATCTTGTATATCCAAATCAAATTCTTGCAGCAATAATACCCATCGGATCAATCTCAGCTTTGCATCAGTTTTTGAAAATAAGTATCTCAAAGTCGAGTGATCTGTGTAAACCACTACTTTTGATAAGATCAAATATGAACAGAACTTGTCAAATGCAAAAACAATAGCCAGCAGCTCTTTTTCTATAGTGATGTAGTTAGCTTAGGCCTCATTCAGTGTTTTGCTGGCACAATAGACAAGCTGAATAGGTTTATCCTTCCTTTGGCTGAAAACTACCCTGACTGCGAAGTCGCTCGCATCACACATTAACTCAAAGGGAAAATTTCAGTTAGGGGCCACCATGATCGGAGCATGTATCAACTTCTTAAGCGACCTTGTCAAAGGGCAAGCAATTTTTGAGAAGTCTTTAATAAACCTTCGATAAAACCTAACATGCCCCAAAAAGCTTCTAATCACCTTTATGGACATAGTACATGGCAATTTTTTAATGGTCTCAATCTTTGCTCCATCCACCTCAATACACTTCCTCGATATCTTGCGCCCCAATACTATGCCCTTACTAACCATAAAGTGACACTTTTCCCAATTGAGCACAAGATGGGTCTCTTCACACCGAACCAAAACACTATCCAAATTCGATAGCTAGTCATCAAAGGAGTCCCTATGAACTAAAAAATCATCCATGAATACCTCCATGATATCAATTAGCTCATCAAAGATTGCCATCATGCACCATTGAAAGGTAGCTGGTGCATTGCACAAACCAAATGGCATCCTCCTATATACAATGGTACTAAAGGGACAAGTAAAGGTTGTCTTCTCTTGGTCTTCCAAAGTAATAGGAATCTAAAAGTAACCCAAAAGACCATCCAAAAAATAATAGTATTCATGCCCAAACAGCCTCTCTAACATTTGGTCGATGAAGGGTAATGGAAAATGATCTTTTTTTGTTACATCATCTAACTTCCAGTAATCAATGCAAACCTTCCATCCCATGACTGTTCTTATAGGGATGAGTTCATTATTTTGGGCACCACTATCATCCCTCTTTTCTTCGGTACAACTTGAACTAGCCTCACCCAAGCTGTTTGAAATTAGATAGATGATTCCCGCATCAAGTAATTTGATCACCTCGGCCTTCACCACCTTGTTCATCTTCGGGTTTAGTCTCTTCTGTGGCTGCACTACTGCTTTAAATTCATCATCCATAAGTATTTTATGAGTATAGAATGATAGACTAATACCCTTAATGTCTGCTATCTTCCAAGCTATTACCTTTTTGTGCTTCTTCAGCATCTCAATAAGTCTAGCTTTTTGCTGGGAAGATAGGCTAGCATTCAGAATTATTGGTAACTTTTTTCCCTCTTCCAAGAATCTATACTCAAGGTACTCTAGGAGGGGTTTAAGTTCCAGAATAGGTGGGTCTACTATGGAAGGCATCATCTTTTCTTCTTTGGGCTTTTCAATTGGTTCAAATGCTGGATTCTTAAATGACTTGCTTACCTCTAAATATGCTAGCTGCCCTTTTTGCTTCCTGATCTTCAGCATTTCCTACACCAAACATAACCCAAGGGGATCTTTGGAGACAATGTTAGTAACAAAATTTATAGTTTCATGCTCAATAACATCATCGCATGAATCCGCCTCATTAAGTGCAAGTGGTACTTCATAGCATTAGTAATATGAAAGACATCTTTTTCATTCCCCACTCTCAAAGTCAATGTGCCATCATGGATTTCAATAAGGGCATAGGCTGTATTTAAGAATGGCCTACTAAGGATAAGTGAAACAACCATGTCCTTATCTATATCAATGATGACAAAGTCATTGGGAAAAATAAATTCCTCGACTTTCACCAACACATCTTCAAGAATCCCTTGAGGGTCTACCATAGACTCACCAGCTAGCTGAATAGTCATATGCATTGTTTTGGGTTCTCCAATGCCCAATTCTTTAAACATCTTGTACAGCATAGCACTAATGCTGGCCCCTAGTCAGTTAAGGCATTTTCAATTGAAAGGTTACCTATGAAACATGGAATATTAAAACTACCAGGATCTTTTAGCTTTTAAGGTAACCTCCTTTGTAAAATGGCCAAGCTCTTTTTTGAAAAATGCATAAATGATACCTCTTCGAGCTTTCTTTTGTTAGAAAGTAGCTCCTTCAAAAACTTGGCATATTTGGGCATTTGTAATAAAGCCTCAGCAAATGGTATGTTAATATGAAGTTGCTTAAATAATTCACAAAACTTACCAAACTGAGCATCAATTTTATCCTTATGCAAATGAGCCAGATATGGCATTCGAGGTTGATACTTTTTTACCGTCAGGGTAGGCTCTTGTGTTGCTTTTTCTCTCTCTTTCTGCACTGTTGCTTTCTCTCCCAATGCAATAAGCTTCTTTGTCATTAGCACCCTATGCTTCTTCCCTAATCATTTCTTCTTAGTTTTTCGCTACAGGCCCCTCAACTTGCTTGCCACTCCTCAGAGTGATTGCTTTCAGCTATTCATTTTGGTTTGCCTCGATGTTGCTAAGTAAACTTTCTTGTGGTCTCTCACTAAACATTTTAGCCATTTGTCCCATCTGATTCTCAAGATTATGGATGGAAGTTTGTTAATTCCTAAGGGCAGTTTTTGTTGCTTGGAATCTTATTTTAGAGGCAGCTACAAATTTTTCCATCATTTCCTCTAAGTTGCTTTTTCTAGGAGGAGCTTATTGAGGCTGAGGAGCTTGGAATCCCACATTTTATTGCTGAAATCTTGGTGGAGGTCTTATGGCATTTTGGTTGCCTTATAAGAAATTTGGATGAATTCTCCACCCCATATTATATGTGTTATTGTAGGGGTTATTTTGCTGCCATTGAGGTGTATTCCCAACATACTCAACTTGCTCAGTCTTGGCAAAATTATTGCCATTTTGGCAATACGACTTTGGTGGCCACCCCCACACTAATCACAAAACAAAACCTATGCTTGCTTCCCTGAGGATGAAGCTAAGGAGTCCATTTTTCTATTCATAGCTTCTAGCTGAGCGGTCAATGCAACAATTGGGTCCACCTGATGTGAACCACCCCCTCTAATCCTTCTTTAATATCTAGGGACTTGCCATTAATAGTTTATGAGAGCCATGTCTTCAATCAAGTCCTTTGCCTCTTCAAGTGTCTTATTATTGATGGAACCACCGGCTACCCTATTAATAAACTGCTTGCTTGTATAGTTCAAACCATTATAAAAGGTTTGAATCTAGAGCCATAGTGGAAGGCCATAATCTGGACACCTCCTTAATAAGTCTTTAAACCTTTCCTAAGCATCATAAAGGGTTTCACCATCTTGTTGAAGAAAGGAAGAGATGTCGTTCCCCAACTTAGTGGTCTTAGATGGTGGGAAATGTTTTTCCAAGAATTTCTCTGCGAATTGATTCCATATAGTAAAAGTGCCAGCTAAGAAAGACTTGAGCCGCTTCTTCAATTTGTCACTGAGTGAAAAAGAGAACAAATGTAGCCTAATCACATCATCTGAGACATTGTTTATCTTGAATGTGTCACAAATCTCTAAAAAATTCTCAAGATGAGCGTTAGGATCTTCATATGGGAAGCCATCAAATTGGCAAGTTTGCTGCACCATTTGTATCACATCCGGCTTAATTTCAAAGTTGTTTCCAGCAACTTTTGGCCTTCGTATACTTGAGTCGGCCCTATTGAGAGTGGGCCTTGCATATTCTTGCATGGTTCTTGGTTGGTCTTTTGCTATTATTTCAACCTCTTCTTTTGAATCAAGGTCATCCAAGTCGGCTACCTCCTTTGCCAAAGCTAGTTCCCGTTCCTACTTTCGCTTTTTTCTCAAAGTTGTCTTTAGCTTTGGATCAAATTCAAGTAATTGGAGGAATTAGCTCTAGTCATAAATAAAAAATGGTACCTAATATGATAGCCAACAAGCAAGAACAATTATAAAAAAGAAATAAAATAAAAACTAAATCAACAATCTCAATTATATTGCTAATATTGAAAAACGTTATCCCCGGCAACTGCGCCAAAAAACTTGATGCGTATTTTGCAAGTGTATAGATCGCACAAGTAATATAGTTGTGAGTGAGTTATCATTCCATTGGAGACAAGGTTCAAGTATTAGCTCAAATGTTGAATTCAAAGAAAAGAAAAAGCGGAGAGAGAAAACTGTCCTGTCATTACCATGAATCAAAATGTATGGATGTCGGATTGGCGACCTTGCCATGTCAATTTAAGCTACAAACCAAGAGAGATTGCACTAAACAAAATATGAAGACCTATAAAAGCAAAAATAAAAACAAAATAAAAGTACAAGTAGTAAAACATAAACAGCGACAAATGCACTGACATGCCCATATCGCTGGACGTGTCACCTTTTTGGAATTTTTGAATTTGTAGATAAACGACATGGTCACTGACATGCCCATGTCACTGGGCATGTCATAGCTACTAGACCTCAACTTTAATTACACATTCAATGACATGCCCATGTCATTGGGTGTGTCATAGCTACTACCTTGAAAATTTAATTACACGGTCAGAGACATGCCCATGTCACTGGGCATGTCACCTAGCCCTCCACACTTAGTTAAAATTTAAAAAAAAAAATTAATAGACTTGCTCAACCATAGAAACCAACACCGCCAAGCAAAGAAAACAATTAAAACCAAGAAAAATAAACAACAAAAAAAAAAAAAGAAAAAAAAAAGAAAAATAAACTAAAAACACTTAAATTGGTGGGTTGCCTCCCACCCAGTGATTCTTTAATATCGTATTAGCTGAACATTAAAGTTATTCATCCTCATCCAAAGGAATATAGGCTTCATCATGTTGTCTACTTCAATAAAGTAAGATGAAAATTATGTAAAGGTTTTGACCTTTACTCAATTTGTTGGTAGCAAATCTCAAATGAAAGGTGCTCTCTTTGCTTCTTACGATCATCAGCTTTTCCATTTTAAGTTTATTTTTAAACACTTCCACCTATAGATTTGACACAAGAATCTTAAATTGGAATCTAACAAAATTTGCACATTATCTGTTCCATCCTCCTCTTGAAAATATGAGATGCTCTACCCAAATTCGCTCACCTTCCCCTTTAAAACCTCTATAAAACTGATCTATCCCCCCAAAGAAAATTTTAAAGATATAAATACTGGCCTTGTATTTGAATCTTTAACAACTAAACAATAAGGGAGGGGAGGTAATGGAGTATGGTTATTTGTGGGTTGCTTTTCAAAATATGGAATTTGGGATTCATGAGGAGTGAATATTGGGATCATGAGTGGAGTATTTTTATGGAATACCATTGATTGATTAGGCTTATCCATTTCTCCATCTTTTATTAATTGCTCACATAAATAATTTACTACACCAAATTCTTTATCCAAATCTTCCTCACCATTCTCATATTTCGATTGTTTGTCATCCTAACAATATGGCATAATTGCTTGAGATTGGTCAAAACAATTCAAGTTAAGGTAATTCTTAGGGTAAAGACAGAAGTCAGGCTCACGGGTAAGGTTTTCCCATTCAGCTTCCAAGACATCATGTCTTTCATCAAACTCCTCAACCACATTCTTTGTAGAATTGATGAACCTTTCTAATGTAAGTTCAAGGGATGATTTCTCTTCCCCTAACTGCCTATGCTCTTATGGTGCATCCCATCCATTTTCTTCTTGGAAATCAGGCTGATAAGGATATTCACAATTGAAAAATTGATTTCCTTGGTATTTCCATATTGGGCTTAAGTGAGGATTCCAAATTTGGTAAGTGTTATAATCCATGGAAAAAAAAACCTAAAAACACAAACAAGCTAAAAGGTATATATGAAATTAAATAAATAAAAAATAGATCAATAATCTCTATTATGTTACTAGTATTGAAAACCATTGTCCCTGGCAATGGCACCAAAAACTTGATGCGTATTCTGCAAGTATACAAATCGCACAAGTAATATAATGATGAGTATAGTTATCATTCCACTGGAGATAAGGTTCAAGTACTAGCTCAAATGTTGACTGTTGTCTAGTTAATCAAAAGTTTGAGTAAGATTTAAATTGAAATAACTAAACTAAATTAAAAACTTAACTAAAATAATGTAAGTGAATTGCAAGAGAAAAATTGATGGTAGAAGCTACCTAGATATTTGAATCCTCCTAGACCCCAAATGTATTTCATGATGGAAACTCAATTAAACCAAACATCAGATTGAATTGGCATTCCACTAGGTTAGATTGAAACCTCTCTCAAGCGATTCAATCCCTAATTACTAAGTATTATAAAAGGAATCTCTTCTCAATTTATAATTAAATAGAAACATCATTAAAATCAAGGAAATATAAACTAAAGAATCTTGTAGGTCTATCTCTGGCACCCCAATCAATTCTCAACCTTTATGAGTGATCAATTCTAGTTAAACTTTCTCAAGACAATTAGCAAGAAAACTAATTCCAATTATTAAGCATGCAATTGACAATTAGAAATAACAAATATAAATCATAAAGATAAATCAATCCCAATTAATGATTTAATTGATTAAAAATCCATTCAATCCATATAAAGTAATAGAGGATTCATCAAATACCTAGGTATAAAGAATTTAGCTCATAATGAGAAAGTAACAAGAATAGAAGATAAAAGATAGAAAAATCAAATAATCCATAGTGGATGAATAATAATCCAAACTTGAATCTTTAATTCTTGACTTTAAACTTGAAGAACTTCGATCTTTATCTTCAATTATCACTGCAAAACTCTCTCTCTGACCTAGAAAAAACTGTGTTTTTAAGAATAAAATCGGATCCCCTTAATTCTATCTAAAATTTGCTTTTATACCTAGAAATTTAGCCTGACATGGCTAGCAACATGCCTATGTTGTTGGCCTTCTCGACACTCTAAATGCACGAATCTTGCCTCTTAAGATATGGGAACGACATGGGTAGTGAAACGCCTATGTCACTGGGCATGTCAATTGAAAATTTGTCCAAAAATGCACAGTTCCTCGAATTTTATTCGTGTTTTTGGCTCTATTGACCAAGTCATTATAAAACATAAAGGATTTTTAAAAATACTCTAAAAAACACTTAAACAAACAAATTAAACTCAATATAATAATAAAATGCTCTAAAAAAGGAGGTAAAATATAGCTAATTTTACACTTATCACTAACATTCAAAGATCTATTCTTTTAGCATCATTAGTAACTAGAATGAGTTATGAAATACTTGGGTATTACATTGTACCTCCTTTAAAAAAAATTCATCCTCGAATTTTAAAAGAACTCACCTGTTACCTATTAAACAATTATGGGTACTTTTGAAGCATATTATCTTCGCTTTCCTATGTACATTCTTCCATATTATAATTGTGCCATTGAACTTTGACCATTGGTATCTCTTTGTTTCAAAGCTTCTTTACTTGTCGATCTTGTATTATGATCAGAACCACTTCATAGGAATTATAGAAGCTTATTTCAAAACTTGAAATTTTGAAGACATAATTTAGGTTAAGTGGAAGCTTAAGACTTAATAATTGTTTTCCATGTTTGATTGATGGTATAGGCTTTTTAATATGCTAATTTCATAATTTTATGATAAATGATGGGGTTAAAATTTAATACCCTAGTCTTTAAGACTAAGTATAGAGTGAGTAGGGTGTCAAACTCTAGGGAATTTGGAGAAATTTTATATTAACCGAGAAATTAATAAGATGGATAGGCAAATGTATATAGATGGATAGTTGATTAACTAAAATAAACAAAACAAATAAAATAAATAAACAATATGATAACAAAGTTAGAATCACAAATCAGAAATAGTCTTGCAAAGATGGATGAACATATAATTGGAGAAAAGGCCTAAGGTCTTTACAAGCAATTCTCATTGTCAAGCAATGTTGTTATCATTTAGAGTTTGCAAAGTGTTCTCATGTCAAGGAAAAGATAAATAATAACCATAAAACATGCCAATTCTAAATTCCCTTAAAGGTAGATTGCTTGTCTCCAAGTCAATCTCATGCTTCAAGTAACCCAATTGATTATCCACCAACTTGCCCCAACTCTCGTTGTGAAAAATTGATTAAGAAGGCATATATGGTGATCAAGCATATATAACACAATCATGCCAATTGAAATTAAATCATATTTATCAAAGTAAAAAGACTAAATCATCATTGCAACTCTAATAATCTATTAGACTAAGTACATGGTAAAATATAACATAGTGATAATGCAAGCATTCATTATTGAACAGTAAAACAAAAAAAAAACTATAAGAAAGGAAGAAAGATTGATGAATAAAATCACTTTTATTCTTTAGGAAATTACTTACACAATTCTTGAACTTGAAGTGCCTTTTGGAAGGACACTTTATACAAACCAAGCACTTAATTCTAATACGATGTTTACAAGGATTTTAAGCAAGTTTTTCCTATGTAATAACATCTAATACCCAAAATAAAGCCAAATCCAAGTATTTGTAGGACCCAAGGTGTCCTAGGAAGTGCCCCTTTGAAAAAGCGATCAAAATGAAAGGGTGCCTTGAAAGGGTGTAGAAACCACTCATGACCAAAGGGCACGAATCGTGATAGGCAGGCCCTATCACGAGTTGGTACCTAATGGGCATAAGTCATGACATGCCCTCACTGTCGTGACTCAGCTCTAATGGGTACAAGTCGTGACAACCTTGAATCCTTTCCTTGGCTTGTCTTTGCTTATAATCTTGGCACTTGGTTCCATATTGGTCCTTAGCTTCCATTTTTAATCTAAATCATCTTCTCACACCTATAATATCCTATAACACTCAAACAAAAGATCAAACACACCTTAGCATAGAAAATTAACACAAAACATGCATGCATTCAAACAAAATAAGTAATGATATTATTAGTTTGGTTATGCCATTTTGCATCCTATCAATCAATTTGAAGATTTGATGAGGAATTAATAATTTTCCCTAAATTCTATGGTTTATGGACAAACTGGAGATTTTGAGAACTAAACTTGAATTCATGGAATTGAAGAGGGATTTAAGCTTAAGAATAGTATATGATTTGTATAATGTTAATTTCAAAATTCAATTGATAAAAGTGATTTTCCCCAAATTTAATGAATTAAGTTCATTTATGAAATTAGAAGGTGAAAGTGGAATTAGTTCCATTGAATATGGGAAATTGTCTAAATTGATTTTAATTGACTACTATGAAGCTAAAATGTGAAATTGGAAGGAAAGGAATTATCTTTCCTTAAGGAAATACATTTGGCTATTTGGAAAACAATTAAGGAAAGTGGTAAAATTAGTAACAAGTACATGTATAGTGTGTCTTCACCTTAACCTTATTAGCTAGTGATAAGAGATGGCATTTAACTCTCCTCCTTTTTGGGTGGTAAACTTGGTGGTGTTGGTAATGTAATTGCTATTCTTGAGATACCTTGCACTAGAGGATTCATCCTTAATTCATCCTAATTAGGTTCAAATCCTCAATCCTGGTGGTAGAGGCAATAAGAGCTTTAAAGTCAAGGAGGTACTGTGCTTGCAAGTGGGTTTGATACTAAGGGAGGAGATTCTTGACAATGATGTTAACTTTTCTGAAGGGCAATTCACAATTTAGGCTGCTTTTTCCTTCCAACTTATAAGGGATGCAGGGAAAGATACTTTTGGGCCTTGCTTAGTGATTTCTAGATCTGGGCAGGTGACATCTCTCTTAATGTTATAGTGTTATTACTTTACCAAGGCATTGTAGATGTCATCCTATGTCTTTTATGGTTTGGATACATCCTAACTTTAAAGATATGATAGTCCTATAACATAGGGAGACATAAGGTCATCCATGCTCATAAGACCCACTTATGTATAAAATAACATTTGCTTAGGATCTTGCCAAAGTCTCATGCACTAACTTTATTATCTAATAATAAGGAAAATTTTAACTAGCAGAAGCCTAATTTAAAGAAAATACTTTTAACTACAATCCTTATAAATAGAATATTTAAGACTTCACATAAACTATCAAATAAATAATATTCTGAAAATAAAACTCCCAATATAAGGACTCTCGGAGCGTCTAGAGACTCATCATATTACGACACAGTAACAACTATTGATAAGGAAATTCCCCAAGCATAATAGATTGCTTGAGCCATCGCCTTGCCTCCTTACAATGCTCACCTGGAACCATACAAGGAAAAAGAGTTGAGATAGATGATCTCAATGAGTAAACAATATAGCTTATATAATAACACATATCCCTTAGAAAGGGCTGATAGTTTATAACTTGTAGTTCATGATTCACAATTCATAATTCTTAGCTCATAGTTCAAAGTTTGCAATTTATCAAGGTTCACAGAAATCACACATAGGATGTAGAGACTGAGGGCTTTTGCCATATTCACTTGAACATATAGAGGAGAGGTGGCATCAAACCAAATTCCAATTCCTAACAAATAGAAAAGCATGAAACTAATCAGGCTTTATGGCTAGAAGTGCCCTTTCTAGTGGAGGTGGATACACTATCCCTATCCATTGGGTTAAGACTGTGTTAGGTTTTGATGATTTTCCGTATCGGCATGAGGATTTATGCATAAAAAGAGTTATGGGTACCATAGTTAAAGCTAATGGTAATCACTTATAAAAATAGCATTGAAGAAATGTAATCACATGTGGCACAATAACAATAGTTGTTTAGCTTATCAAACAAAAGATAAATAAAAGTGTAATTTTAGAAAGAATATAAGTTAGGGCAATAATCACAAAGGTTCATTATTATCATTGGATATTCAAAATGGTTTTGGATGAATTGTCCTTTGGCAACCTAAGCTTAAGAAAGAAGTCATATAGTTGTAATTGAAAATAGAAAAGAACTTGGGTTATAAGAATTTCAAAGATTCACATATCAAGATAATTTGTACTTGTAACAATAACATAATGTTTACTCACCTTGTGGTTCCTTTGCTCCTAGTACTTGTAGCCCTTTGAACTTCTACCACTCCTCAAGCTCTAACATAATATTTAATTCATTACTTAGCATTTGCTTAATCATCATGCTATCCTATCCCATAACTATCCCATGAACATATATCATTCACATATACTTAGAGTTGCACTTAGAAGTGCACTCATCACTTGCACATAACATGTTGACTTTTAAAGTCTTGCACGCTTAGCCTTTATGGGCTCATATGAAATCACATTATAACTCATATTATGACTTTTCTAAAGTCAAACACAATATATCATGATCTTAATATCAATTCCATTTAGCATTCTACTTAGTACACTTAACACTTTACATATATATCAACTTAACAAGTAACCTTGAAGAGTCATGCTTATCTCTTTTGAACAAATCATACCATCCATCCCATATCAATTTAAGATCATTGATTCACTATTAATTCATCATAAAGCCTATTTTACTTGTCACTTAATCATATGCACATTTTAATCATAACATAGTAATAGGGTTAGTAAACCCTACGTAGGCTGAATTGTCTCTAGGCTTCTCTAGAGTTAATCCTTCAACCAACATGTAATTAAATCATTTATTATTCATAAATATATATGTCAACAATCATTAATACATATATATCATACAAAAATTATAGAGATTGGTATTAGAATCCTAATGTAGGCTGAATACCATATAATCTTGGAATGCATGAACTTTCTCACCTTTCGCACTTTCTGTTCATTATAGTAACATGCAAACACATAATTTAAACCAATATTTTTCCTGTAAACATGCCAAAAATCATTTTAGAATATAATAATGAACCAATATATATATATATATATATATATATATATATATATATATATATGTATGAAAATTTTCCAACTTTAGGGTGTACGGTGAAAACCATAAATTTTCTTGCTTTTAGTACTTTTCTGATCATTACAGTAATATACAGAAATATGATTTAAATTAATATTTTTCATCTAATCACAAAAAAAAAAAATTCAATTTAGAACACAAACAAATACAAATCAGCAGCCCCCCATGTATTTATGCATGAAAATTCTAACTTTGAGTTTTAGTGTTCACCTTTGATAGATGTGCGAAGAAAGAGTTGTGTTTTTAGTGGAAAATCAGTTTCTCCTTCAAAATAATCACCTAGGTTGGATTTAATTAATATAAAAACAGTAAATTAACAGCCCAAAATAGTTTTCTTATGATTAGTTTCATAAAAATCAAATAGTAAATTGAAGGGAGAGAAAAACTTATGAAAACGGTCATGAAATCGCAAGGTTTGAAGGCACCTTATGAATTTCTATTAAGAGAATATTTTTGAGAGAATTTTTCTATAAAAATTATGAATAATAATAGAATGGTGGCTTCTCCTCTTGGACTGGCTGAAATTTAGCTATAAATATATAGGGTTTTGGCAAAATTCTAAGTTTGCCATTAATGAGCTAGGTTAGGAGTGTTTTGGTATAGTGGGCTTTTGGGAAATTAGGCCTTTTATTTAATTTATGGGCTGGTTATTGATAATTTAAAATAAAATATTTTTCTTATTATTTTCATTGAAATTTCCCCCAAAATATTTTTAAAAATATTTTAAAAATGCTCATAAAAATTATTTTATGCTTAAAAATCATTTTGTGCATGAAAATTTAATTTATGTACAATAAATTATTTTATGCTCATGCACTTTATATAAATCACTTATTTCATCATAATAATTCATATTATGCATATTAGAGCTAATCTAACATGCCATATACTCATCAATCACATAACACATGAATTTTCATAAAAACACACACTTAGTCCTAATAGTTCTAAATTCAAGTAATTGCCATGGAAACTCCTAGGGTAGGTGTGAGTTGTTACATTCTCCCCCCTTAAAAGAAATTTGTACTCAAATTTAGATACTTACTTATATGCTCTAAAAAATCTGAGGATGCTTTTGTCGCATCTTCTCCTCGGCTTCCCAAGCACACTCATCTATCCTATAATTTTGCCTTTCAAACTCAATCATGGGTATCTTTTTGTTCCTTAACCTTTTCACTTGTTGATCCACTATGGCTATTGATAATTCCTCATAGGATAATTGCTCATCTATTGCAATTTTTAGAGTTGACAATATATGGGATGAATCTGACATATATTTCCTTAACATCGAGATGTGGAAAACCGGGTGTACATGCGCCATAATTGGAGGTAGGGCATGTCTATAGACACTTCCCTAACCTTATCCAAGATTTTGAAAGGACTAACAAAGTGAGGCAATAGCTTTTCTCTCTTGCCAAATCTCATGACACCTTTCACTGGGGTGACCTTCAAGAAGACATGATCTTCCATGGCAAATTGAACATCCTTTATCTTGAGGTCTACATAGCTCTTTTATCGACTGAAGGTCATCTTCAGCCAATCCTGAATCAAAGGTACCTTCTTGGTAGTCTCCTTAAGCAATTTTGGCATCTCCATATACTTTTCTCCTGGCTTAACCCAACAAAATAGAGAACGACATCTCCTCCCATACAATGCTTTGTATAGTGCCCTACTGATTGACAAATGGCAGCTATTATTATAGGCAAACTCGATTAGGGGTAGGTACTTATCCCAGCTACCACCAAAGTCTAGAATGCACATACTTAGCATGACCTCGGGTGTCTAAATTGCCCTTTTAGATTGTCTATCTATTTGAGGGTGAAATGCGGTACTAAAGTCTAATTGTATTACCTAAACTTCTTACAACTTTTGCTAGAACCTCAAAGTAAACTGAGTGCCTTGATATGAGATGATAGAAATTGGTACTCTATGCAACTTCACAATCTTATCTATGTATAATTTCGCATACTAGGCTACAGAGTATGTGGTCTTAACTTCTAAAAAATGGGCAAACTTTGTTAGTCGGTCCACTACAACCCATACAGAGTCATATCCTTTGGAGGTTTTAGGTAGCTCAATCTCTTGTAGTAGTCTAAAGAGTTGTTGATGCTCATACAATAATTTAGAGGGTTGTTGATGCTCGTGCTTGACTTGTTACCAAGTTAGGCATGATGCCACAAACTTAGCCACGTCCTTCTTTAATCCAGGTGACCAATAATTAGTTCTCACATCATGATACATCTTAGTAGTTCCAAGATGAGCACAATAAGGTGTATGATTTGCTTCATTTAGTATCCTCTACCTTAATCCATTCACATCAGGCACACATACTCTTTTTCCACACTTTAGAATCCTGTTAACTATTTCAAATTCATGGTTCTTTCCTTTCTCAGTCTCATCCTTTAACTTATCCAAGTATGGATCCTTATCTTCTGAAGCCTTTATCTCCTCCATTAGCTTTGATTTCACTTGAAAATGAGCCACTAAAGCTTGCGATTCTCTTATCTCCAGCCTCAAGCCTTGACTAAACAATCCTTTTAACTCTTTCACAATAGGCCACTTATGCATGGTCATATGGGCTAGACTTCCCATCAATTTTTAGGCCAAAGCATTTGCTATAATGTTTGCTTTTCTGTGATGGTAGAGAATCTGGCAATCATAGTCATTTAGCAGTTCAATCCATCTCCTCTACCTTAAGTTAAGGTCTCTTTGGCTCAAGATGTACTAAAGACTCTTATGATCCGTGTAGATCTCGCACTTTGTTCCATACATGTAGTGTCTCTAGATCTTAAGAGTGAACACTACTGTGGCCAATTCCAAATCATGAGCAGGCTAATTCACTTCATGCTTCTTGAGTTATCATGATGCATAGGCGATGACTTTACCATTTTGATCAGGATGCATCCAAGTTCTACTCTCGAGGCGTTGCAGTAAATTGTGAACCCTTCTTCACCTTTGAGTAAAGCCAAAACTAGAGTTGATATCAAGCACGTCTTGAGCTTTTGAAAGCTCTCTTTGCAAGACTCCTCCTAATTAAACTTAACTTGTTTTCTTATCAACTTAATCAATGGTGATGCTATGTTAGAGAAGTCTTGTACAAATCTGCGATAATAGCCGGCCATACCTATGAAACTTCGAACTTTAGAAACTATTTTAGGTCATGGCCAATTGGATACTGCTTCAACTTTGTTAGGGTCAAATTAGATTCCTTCTTTACTTACTACATGCCTAAGAAAATTGATAGACTCCATCCAAAATTCACATTTAGACAACTTCACGTATAGCTGGTGAACATATAGCATCTTCAACACGATCCTCTTATAGTAAATCAAGATGTCATTGATGAACATAATCACAAACTTGTCAAGAAATGGCATGAACACTTAGTTTATTAAGTCCATGAAAGCAGCTAAAGCATTTGTCAATCCAAATGGTAGGACCCTAAACTTATAATGACTATATCTAGTATGGAAGGCGGTCTTGCAAATGTCTTCTCGATGAATCTTTAGCTGATGATAACTAGACCTCAAGTCAATCTTAGAGAAGTAACTAGCTCCTTATAGTTGATCAAAAAGATCGTCTATTCTTGGCAATGGATACTTATTCTTTACGATGACTTTGTTAAGTTAGTGATAATTGATGCACATATGTAATGATCTATCATTCTTTTTCATGAACAGCACTGGCATGCCCTATGGTGAACTACTCAGTTGAATGAAACCCTTGTCGAGTAAATTATGCAGTTATGTCTTTAATTCTTTCAACTCCGCTAGTGCCATATGATATGGCGGTATTGATATAGGCTGTGTACCTTATAGCAATTCAATGCTGAACTCAATCTCATGATCCAGTGGTATTCCAGGTAGATCCTCGAGAAAGTCATTTATAAATTCATCCACCACTGGCATGCTCTTGCCTAGCACAGTGACCTCTTTGTCAATATCGACAATGTGAGCTAAGTACACTTGGCACTCTTTCCTTAACATGCTTCTTACTCCTAAAGCTAATATCAAAATTAGAGGGTTCTCATTCATATCTCTTTGATACATAAAATTTTCCCCATCCTTAATTTGAAACTCTACTAGTTTTTCTCCATAGTCAATACAAGCTCCATGCTCATATAACCTGTCCAGTCCTAAGATTACATTAATTCTAGTACATTAAGTTCTAACAACTCCACTGGAAGTTTTTATCCATTAATATTTACCTCATAATCCTTAAATACATACTTCACTTCTATCATCTCTTCCAAAAAAGTTGACATTACTAGGGGTTCATTTATTAATTCCTTATCTCTACCCAATCTCTTTGAAAAACATAAAGACACAAATGAATGCGTAGCACCAAAATCTATCAAACATCTTGCACTAAAAGTTTGAATGGGAATTAGCCCTAACAGATGAGCAGCTTTGCAAACATTCTTCTTATGAGGCATTCAGCGATAACAGTAAGGGTATTTAGTGCTAACTTCCTTCTAACCTATTTAACCCCATTATCACATCATACTTACCATGCATTTTACATGAGTACACATCATATCATATCACATCTCAAGAACCATATCACATAGCATATATCATATCTCATGGCATGTATCATATATCATAATCATGTAACATATAACTTATAGCATCATAAACTTCCCTATCATATATAAGTCAATCATGTCATAGGTAATAAAAGAAATCAATCAATACTAAGTAGCTAAGCAATCAAAGAAATATCATTCATATCATTTAAATTCTTATACTTCTAGGCCAATTGTTACTAACTACTCACTCTAGCCCCCTTGTATCCTTCACTAGAGTAGTTGTTGGGTAGCCTCCAAGGTTGAGTAGGTGAATGACCAATGGAAGAGCACTCGAGAGCAATATGACCACTGTTGCCACATTAGTAACAAAGGAGATCTCTATCCTGCTGGCCATCAGTTAAAGATAAGGATCTCGATGGTGAGTAGTCTTTCCTCTGCTTAGCAATCCCAGCCCTAATTTGCTCAATATCCTCTCTCAAAGTATGCAATAAGGACTTAATACATCAATTTTCTTCCCTCAAATTTGAGCAGTCACTCTTCAGTTTCTCAATCTTACCATAAATCCAGTCGTAGTCTAAATACTCCTTAGGGTTCTCTTTTCTAGGCATCTTTCCATCCTTGCGGTGAATCATAGTGTCACATCCCAACCTTAGAGATATGATGGTCCTAAGAATAGGGGCAGACATAAGGTCACCCACGCCTGTAGAACCCACTTACACATAAACAAATCATGCCTATGATCTTACCAAATCTCTTACAATAACTTATTTAAAACATTTATATGAATACCTTTAATTGTGGAAGTCTATAATTAAACATTACACATAAAATCCATAAGAAAAATAATATATCTCAAATGAGTATCAATCAATATTCCCGGAGCATCTAATGACAAGACTTCATAAAATAGTATTATTGATAACTTGGACAAGGAATCCCCCAAGCGAAGTAGAATGTTTGAGCCATCACCTTGCTTCTTCATATTTGCTTACCTAGAACCACATATGGAAAAAGGGGTGAGATAGATGATCTCAATGAGTAAATGATAAGGCACATACATATCACATATTCCTTTGAAAAGGAAACACATAGCTTATACACATAGTTCATGATTTACAATTCATGAATCAAGTTACAATTTAGCAAGGATTCAATTTGGCAAGTTTGCAAAAATCACACTTATAACTTATAAAGAGTGAAGGCTTTTGCTCTGTCACTTAAACTTATAAAGGAGAGGTGGCCTTATACCAAATTCCAACTCCTATCACTTATAAGGCATGTAGCTGATCAAGCTCCATAGCTAAAACCACCCCTTTCTAGCTGAGGTGGATACACTACTGCTATCCATCGGAGTTAAGACCATGTGCACAAGTTTCGATTATTACCCATATCGGCACGAGGATTCTGCATAAAAGATTAAAGGTACCATAGCTAGAGCTAATGGTAATCACAAATAACAATATCACATAAGGCAATAATAATATGTATCTTAATAACATTAGTGGCCTAACTTTCGAACAAGAGATACAATGATAGTGTAGTTCTAGAAAAATATAAGTTAGGGTGACAATCACAAGAATTTCTCATTGGATAAACAAAATGGTTTTAGACCAAATGTCCTTTGGCAACCCAAGCTTGTCAAAGAAATCATATAATAATATTTAGAATAGAGAGAACTTGGGTTTCAAAGATCACAAAGGCTCACATGCATGATATCACATATTTGTAACATAACAAAATGTTACTTGCACTTGTAACATGAACATAGTGTTTACTCACACTTGTAGAATGAATACGTTGTTTAGTCACCTTGGGGTTCCTTTGCCCCTAGTATACGTAGTCCCTTTGCACTTCTAAAGCTCCTTAAACTCTAACATAATGTTTTATTTAATACTTAGTATTTATTTACTCATGATGCTCCTATCCCATAACTACCTATACACATATAGCATACACATACACTTATAGTCCACCTAAAGGTGTACTCGTCACTTGCACATAATACGTTGACTTTAAAAGTCTTGCATACTTAGGCCTTAGAGGCTCACATTAATACACATTGCAATCACATCAATACCTTTCTAAGGTCATCACAATATTATTACCTCAATATCAATTTACTTTAATAATCATCTTAATACACTTTATCTTTCCATACAAGTCAATTTAACAATTAACATTTCAAATGTCATGCTTAACTCTTATGATCCTTTTTATTCAATTGTCACTTCATCAACTCATAACATGTGTTCATCATTAAGTCATCATAACCTCTAGTTCCAAATTTCCCAATCACATTTTCATTCTAAATACAATATAAGGTTAAGATACCTTAAGTATACCAAAATGCCTTTAAGCTTATCTAGGATCATACCTTCAACTAACATGTAATTTTATCATTTATTATTCATACATACATATCAATAATCATCAAAACACATCATATAAAAATTATAAATATTGGGACAGGAATATTAAGGTAGGCCGAATGCATCACCAAAGTAAAAACTAAATTCTTTTTCTTTTTGCACTTTCTGTCTATTTCAGAAATATATAAAAACATGGTTTAAACCAAGATTTTTCATGTAAACACAACAAAAATATTTTTAAAGTATTAATTCATGTGAATTAGCCACACTTTGATGTTGTTCATTCATAAAAATTCAACTTTTGAATTATAGAGCACAAGTATTTTTCGGTCATTTCAGAAATACGTAAACAGGTTGTTTAAGCTATTATTTTTCAATCAATCATAGCAAATATTAGTTTAGAACACATCCATACATGATTCAGCAGCCATAGATGGCATTTATACAAAAAAAATTCTAAATTTTAAGGCTTAGGTGAAAAATCATGAGCTTTTGCGCTTTCCGCGCTTTTCGTTTATTACAGCAATATACAGACACATGATTCAAATCATTATTTTTAATCTAAAGAAAAAAAATATCATATTAGAGCACTTCCTCACACAAATTGGCAGCCACATATCAATTTAATAATAGAATTTTCCAACTTCTAAGTTCTAACACAAAAATCTTGAAGTCCTTTATTTTTCGAAACTTTCCGGTCATCATAGAAATATGCATAAATAGTATTTAATCCAATATTTTTTATCAAAACAAATCAAAAATCAGTTTAGAGAACAAAATACACAAATTGCCCCCCTCTAGTGATGTTTATGCATAAAAATTGTGATTTAAAGTTATAGAATTCACCTTTGGGGAAATCTCGCGGAAAGAATTGTGTTTTCGGTAGAAAATAGATTTTCTCTCCCAAAAACTCACCCAAACAGAATTAAATCTATAAAAATCAGTAATCAACTAGTTCAAAATAATTTTCCCACAATTTATTTTATAGAAATCAGTTTAGAAATTCAAAGAGAAGAAAAACTTATGATTACAGTCAAGAAATCGCGAAGCGGAAATGTGTTTTCTTAATTTCAATTGAGAGAAATATTTTGAGAGGATTTTTTTGCCAAAATACAAAAAACTAAAGTGGTGGCTACTAGAAGACCTAGGCTGGCCGAATGTTTAATTATATATTAGGGTTTGGATATAATTTTCACTAATACCCTTAATGAACTAGGTTAGGAGGATTTTAGTATAGTGGGCTTTTGAGTATTTGGGCTTTTTATTTAAATTTTGGCTGATTATAATTAAAAAATAAAAAGAATATTTTTCTTATTATTTTTGTAATATTTCCCCTAAAAATGTTTATTTTAAAAATTATTTTAAAATACTTATAAAATCATTTTATTCTTAAAAATTGTCTTTATGCAAGAAAATTCATTTTATTTAAAATAAATTCCTTTATGCAAATGCACTTCATGTAAATCATTTATTTCACAATAGAAACTCATGTTATACATATTAAAATTAATTTAATATGCCACATACTCATCAATCACTTAGATTACTAATTTTCACAAAAGCACACACTTAACCTTAATAGTTCTAAATCAAGCAATTTATCACGAAAATTCCTAGGGTGGGTGTGGGATGTTACACACAGGCATGACTTTCTCAAACATCTCTCTCCATATCCTCTTACATGCCACACATGATGCTCTAGGTTGCGGTTCTCCAATAGGGGTGATCTTCTTGGTCATTTGGTAAAATAATCGTAAGGCACACAAAAAATAACAAGGAGTACTATAGCTTATTAGGATTTTGCGGAACTATGCTAGTGATAGATTGCAAATGACATGACAAGAAAACTCCGATGCTCCAGGATTATACTTAATCAACCTAATAAATGGACAAGTCTATACTACACTTAAAACTAGGCTCTGATACTAACTTTGTCACATCCCAATTTTAGACATAATGACAGTCCTAGAACATT